>JALPQD010000042.1:3059089-3516542 GCA_023101885.1 Typhlomys cinereus | reverse complement strand
ACTCCCTCCTCCCTCACCCTACCTTCCTCCCTCTTTCCAGCATTTTTGTAGCCTACATAATGGCTATAACCACTGGAACATCATTTGGAGTAAATGTAGATTTCTTCAACAACCCACAGGAACCTTTTGTGGAAAAATCCCAGAAGCTCCCAAGCTTTGATTTTCTAGATTCTTTGCTCATCTCCTTGAATACACTATTCTTTTCTTTTTTTGTTTTTGAATTTTTAAAATTTACAAATTAAGTGTATGTCTTTGCCTGGATCCCTCACCCCCACTTCCCTCCCATCCCATCCTCACACTCTACTCCCACCCTCTCTTCCCTTCATCCATCCTGTTGTCGCCCCCCCATCTGCTTTTGAGAATCACAGGACTCTTTGTGAGGTGCCTGTGTTGGTAAAGGAGTCAGTTTCTGTTGAACTTTATGTGGCTCTTCAGTGGGTAAAGTCATAAATGGGAAGGTTCTTCTTTTCTTGCCCAGAACCTGTCTGGGAGACACTGTGTGAGCAGATGCTTCTTCTAAGATTTAGTTAGTCCTTGGGGGAATGTTGGTAAGTCAGCCATTGTGTAGATCCGGAGGCAGAAGTTCTTGTCGCAGTGAACTTCAGGGTACAGCAGCCCTGTCTGAGCTGTAATGTGTTGGTCAGAAATACCTTCTCCCACCTTTAGGCTCTTACAATCTTACCACCCCCTCTTCAAGAGGTTCCCTGAGCTTTGGTGTGGGATGAGATTTTGATGGGCTGAATATTCCAAGTCCGCTGATATTTTGTAGTTTGGCCTGATGTAGTTTTCTCCCTTTCTAGTCTTCCATTGCAATAGAGTGCAACATGGTTGAGCTCTGAGGAGCTTTTCTTATCTGTGTTCCTTTGTCTCCACTTTTCTGGGGTCTTTTTTCCTCTACTTTGCAAATTGTATTCCTTTGGCTATTATAGAAATTTCCTCTTGAGTATATAATTTTGAGTATTTAGTTCTAAGTTCCTCTTATAAAGGACCACTGTCTCTCTACAAGTAGTTTTTAAACAACACTGTTGGTGATCTCATATAAAATTAAAATTAGGACCCCAAAGGGAGTCTTGTGATACTCACAAGCAGACAGAGGGGGGGAAGAGCGGATGGATGAGTAGGAGGAGAGGGAGGAGTTATGGGGAATGTGAGGTGGGGGGGAGGAGTGTGGGAGGAGGAGAGGAGTAGGAAGAAAGTGGGGGGGTTTCAAGGCAAAGATATAAACCTAATTTGTAGATAAACTGATTTTAATTTTATGTAAGATTGCATACATACTGAATCTGCATTGGTAGATGTACACTTTTACTTTGATTTTTGTTATAAGAATGATGTATTCTTTCTTCAGCTATACAGATAAGCAATTACACGTTCTTAAAATAGGAGTAGATTCCTGAAATTCATATTCAATAGAGTAGAAATTCACTATCTGACCTATAATGAATTACAATTTTGATGAATGGTCTGATGTTTCTTGTTTTCTTAGATCAGAAAAAAATTAGCAACTTTAAGATAGATAGGTAAGTGATTGATTAGCTAGATGAAGATAGATAGAATGACAGATAAGTAGATGATAAATAAATGATAAACAGATAAATTATAGCTCTAGATAAATAGGAAGAAGACAGGTGGATAATAGATTAGATAGATGATAAGTAGATGTTAGAAATCAAGATCAGTGGGTAGAAAGATATAGATTGGTAGAAGATCTGTAAATGATAGATGACAGAGAGATAGCAGGTAATCAAATTCTATAGGAAAACACTTCTTTGACTATCTTAATGAATAAATAATAGGCATATCAATTTGAAATAGTTCTTTTCCACTTACTGAGATGAATGCTTTTAGAAGCATGGTATTCTGGATAGGCTGAGCAGCCATATTTATAAATAAATAAATGTGTGTGCTTTGAAATAAAGCATCCATTAGCTGGATCATGTAGTTTAAGTTGATTACAAGTTTATGGGATGATATCGTTTTAATTGGCATCCTTAATGCTACCCAATTCTTTCATGAAATCAGTGCTTGTCTATAGTTTCTGCATCTCAGTACCTCAATGTGAGCGTGCAAAGAAGGTGCAGGCCTTACCTTCTGGTGGCTTTGCTCCCTGTCCATTCTGCAGAGTTCAGAATCAATATCTAATGTGATTCAGTCAAACCAATGGAAGAGCAAACACATCATTTCTGCCTCCTAGTATCAGAATAGCTCCAAATAATCATCAGGAAATTAAACTATCACCTCCCCCCCAATGGACTTTAAGGATTTGTTCACTTAAAAATATATATATTGCTAAGGGCTTTGTACCCATTTATTATTTAATTAGCTCTGGAATGTGTAAATATTCTTAAAAGCATGATCTAAATTAAATGTGTATATGCCCACTAATCCCTTATTCCTTCTAACAGGCTTTGAATTTTCAGTAGAACTTCACATAAAGAATGGTTTCAAAGTATGAACTATCTGCAGCTTTTCCACACAATTCTACAAACCACAAATCTGCTAAGATTGAGGGAGGTGAGGGTATGTCACAAGCTAAGAAGAGAGCAGGGGCTGGAACGTGGCTCAGCAGCTACCCCACTTGCCAACAAGCAAAGGACCAGAGACTGATCCCAAGCACCACATAAAAGGGTGGGTGGGTGGCATCCTGTCTGTAAATACAGCCCCAGAGGTGAAGCCTGGGAGTCCCCAGAAGTAACTGGCTTGTCAAACTAGCTCTACAAGCCAGCTATGGGATTAATTCGAGACCACCCCTCAAAATAATAAGATAGAAGAGACATTGAATGAGGATGATTCCTGATCTCAAACTTGGGGCTCCACATTACAAGTACACACATGCTCACTTACCCACACATACATACATGCTTATGAACATGAACACATCTCATACACATAGGGGAGAGAGAGAGAGAGAGAGAGAGAGAGGAGGAGAGAGGAGAAGGAAGAGGAAGGAAGAAGGAAGGAGAGGAGGAAGAGGAAGAAGGAAGGAAAGTGACGGAAGGAAGGAAGGAAGGAAGGAAAGAAGGAAGGAAGGAAGGAAGGAGGAAGAAGGAAGAGGAGGAGGAAGGAAGAAGAGAAGGAAAGGGAAAGGAGAAGGAAGAAGGAAGGAAGGAAAGGGAAGGAGGAAGGAGGAAGGAAAGGGGAAGGAGGAGGAAGGAAGGGAAGGAAGGAAGAAGGGAAAGGGCAGGAAAAGAGGGAGGGAGGGCGGGATGGGGAAGGGCGAAGAGAGGAGGGAGAAAGGAAGGAAAGAAGAAAGCACGAAAGAAAGAAGAAAGAAAGAAGAAAAAGAAGAAGAAAAAAGAAAGAAAAAGAAAGAGAAAAGAAGAAAGAAAAAAAGAAAGAAGAAAGAAAGAAAGAAAGAAAGAAAGAAAGAAAGAAAGAAAGAAAGAAAGAAAGAAAGAAAGAAAGGAAAAAAAGAAAGAAAGAAAGAAGAAAGAAAAAGGAAAAGAAAACAGAAAGAAAGAAAAGAAAGCAGCTTTGCCTACTGGTGTAGTTTATAAACACATGGCTCAGGCTAGGTGTTGAGGAACAAATACAGAATAATTACCGGTGGAAGGAAGATTGTTGTAACTAACATCTTATCCTCTGATGTCCAGAGCATGGAAGATTTAGGTTTTTCCAATAAAATTAGTAAGCTCTACATTTTAGTCAAAAGTAATAACCTTAATTTTTATCTGGAGCATCTCTTTTCAGGAGCTAGAAAGAACCCAATTAGAGAATGAATGCATTTATTGATCTGTTCAGCAGACTCACTGGGGAGTCATTGATAAAGTATGGAAAGAAAACACTCAGTGTTTTACATAGAAAATATTCAGTGTACACTTTTGTATTCTATTCATTTACTTGGTGAGTGTTCTGATTAAAATTTTAAGTGAGGTCATTATATTCTTAATAAAATTCTTCCGTTTTACAAGATTCTTCTGTTTCCCCCTTATTATGCCAGGCTTATATTCCTACCACTACATAAGAAGCCCATAGCTGTGTACTGTCTGTAAATGGCACTGCAAAATGAGAGAGAGAGAGAATGAATTAATGTTCTCATCCAACCAGAATGAATGTTGCTATTTTCTTGGAAGTTATATGCCAATGTAAGTTGGTTGATCTGGTAGCATTTTAGCATGGCACTAGTCCTGGATTAACTTACATAATGGGAGAGAAATGAGAGAACAAAGATTATCTTTTGCTCAGCATAGCATAACTTAGGAAATTTGTACATTATGTTTGTTCATGCAACAGACAGAACCAGACCTGCATCATCACATGAATTTCTGCATCTACCAAATGGGGTGGGGGTGGAGAATGTATTTGCCATAGTGCCCAAAGTGACTCTTGAACTAGGAGAACAGAGAAAAATCTATGACAGTGTGTCAGTCTATGGCTAAATAGTTTTAAATGCCTTTGTGTTTGCCATCATAAAATGAAAATAAAGAGCTGAGAAGAAATCACAGGAAACAATACAGAAGGACAGATAGACATGTGAGTAGAATTGATCCGTATTTTAATTAGCTAACTGAGGGTGCACATAGGCCCCCTTTCCAAAATCCCTGTAGTTGGAGGAAAAGGGAAGTTAGAGCAGAGTGTAATATATCTGTTGTGATATGTTGTTTTTTCCGTGTGTGTGTGTGGTGTGTGTGTGCGCGCGCGCGCGTGCGCGTGTGTTGCGTATACACCAAAGGGCACCTGAGGCTGTGTACCTGTGCAGGCCCAAGGGCCATATTAGGAATCATTCTGGATTGTTTTACCTCTCTGTTGCTTTTCCTCTGTGTTTTCCCAAGCTCTGCCATTCAGGGTAGGAATTACAGGTCACTGCTACATTTGCCTGGCGCGCGCGCGTGCGTGCGTGTGGCGCGCATGCATGTAGCCATCTTCCAAGGCTGGAATTGTAGGCCATTATCATTTCCACCTGTCATTTTTACATGGGATCTGGGGATCCAAAGTCAGGTCCTTTACCTCGTGAGGCAAAAGCTTAACCCCTAATCCAGGCATTTAAAGAAAATTATTCTTTGAAACTTTTATACACAACAGAATGAACTTATATCTTTGCTCCCACAATCTGATATTTTTATGTGAGATCTGGAGAACCGAACTCAGGTCTTTTCACTTATGAGGGAATGGCTTTAAATCCTGCACCATTTCCACAGCTCCTGTGGTATGTTTTTATACACAATAATTATTACCTGTATCAATTTGTGATTCACCAAAGACTAATCCATGTCGAGGGCTCCTCCATATTCTCTAGCACATTTCCATTTAAATGTGAAGAAACTAAAGTTTAGATAGTTACAACCATCTAGTCAAGATTGAACAAATACAGCCATGGTTTGAGTCCAGCTTCATCTCTAGCTCAGTGTTTCTGCAAGTATGTTTCCGCAGACCAATGTCAACAGCATCACCAGGGAACTTGTTAGAAATGAAAATCCTAGGGCTGGAGAGGTGGCTCAGGGGTTAAGCCTCCGCCTTGCAGGCGGAAGGTCCCGAGTTCGGATCCCAGATCCCACGTATAGACGCCAGGCGGAAGCGGGGGCGGCCTGCGCTTCTGGTCCTGGTAGGGCGGAGCCTGTGAATCCCGGGGCAGAAGGAGGTGGAGGCGTCCATGGTGGTTCGCGAATTCGTCCGTGGTTCTACATATACACAGACACACAAACACACACGCGCACACACATACACACGCACATGCGCACAGTTGAATAATAAATAATAATAATAAAAAAAAAAAAAAAAAAAGAAATGAAAATCCTAGATCCACTGGATCAGAACCCTTGGGGTTGGAGTAGACATCTCAGGTGATTTTGGTGTACAAATTAGAAAATCACTGCTGAAACCAATGCTACAATGCTTCGCCAACCGAGGGAACGGAACTTTTCAGAAATTCTGATATACTTACATATCATATGCAGGATCTGATTCATGGGCTTCTCTGTTGACCGTACTTTAAGAACTGATGTTCCGTGCTTAATTGCACTTCTGTTTGTCTTAGATGGGCACAACTGATGATCTGAAGGCTTAATTTTTTTTTTACAGTGACTTTTTTTTTTTATTTTTAAATTTTATTTGTTTGAGAGAGAGAGAGAGAAAGAGAGAGAGATGGATTCAGAGGACAACTTGCAGAAGTCATTTCTGACTTCTAGTGACAGAACTCAAGTCGCTAGGATTGGGAGCAGGTGCCTTACCACTGAGCTATCTTGTTAGCCCTTTGCTCGTTCTTTAAGGGGCTTCCCACGCAAGCATGAGGACCCAGGTTCAACCTCTGGAACTTATGCAAAAAATGGCACTGTAGCCCTTGGGGAGGTGGGGCCCAGAGGATTTCTGTGGTTTGCATGCCAGTCAGGCTACCACAGTTGCTGAGCCCCACGCCCTAGAGAAAGACCCTTCCACAAAAACAAAACATATAAACAGATCTGGGGCAATGGCTCAGTGGCTAAAGCCTTTGCCTCACAAGTGAAAGGATCCCAGTCTGGATGCCCAGACCCCATATAAAAATGCTGTGTGGTTTTGGCCATGGAAGGCGGAGCCTGGGAAACCCCAGAGCAAAGCAATAAGAGGGTAGAGCAATCCAAGATGATTCCAGACGTCACCCCTGGACCTGCAGAGGCATACACTCAAGTGCCCTCACACACACACACACACACGCACACGCGCACGCGCACACACACACACACACACACACACACACACACGGTAAAAGATTCACTGAGTAATGAACCAATTACAAATATTCATTGTGTGCTTCCTTTGTGGCAAACCTTGTGTTGAATATTTTGCCACCTTATCTCGCCCTTATAGTAAAAGCCTGATCAGGAGCCCTGTACCTTGAGGCAGGGAAACCCACTCAAAGAGCCCAAGGGGAGAGTAAAGTGGGTCTATAGATACATGCATGATGAATGAACTCTGAAGTACACATGTGTGCAGGTGCATACATGCACATACATTAGAATATTATTCAGCTATAAAAATATGGACGTTAGGTTGGAAAGATGGCTTGGGGGGTTAAGACTTTGCCTCAAAAGCAGAAAGTCCTAAGTTCAGATCCCAAGTCCCAGGTAAAAATGCCAGACAGAAACAGCGGTGGCCTGCGTTACTGGCTCTGTTGGGAAATCCCAGAGGGAAGCAAAAAGGAGGTAAAAGCAATCCAGGATGATTCCCAAAGTCACCCTTGGTCCTCTACAGAGACACAGGAAGAGAGAGAGAGAAGCAAAACAAATAAAGTTTAAAAAATCATTTAAAAATATGGAAGTTGTAGTGACAAATGTGTGTACCAGCAGCTTTTAGAGGACAGAGGTGGGTGACCAAAGTTCGAGGCCAGTGTGGGCTACATAGATGACAAGAACTTGTCTCAAATCTGTTATGACAGTTAGGTTAGTCTCTAGCTATTCATTTAACACCTAGGATGCAAACTTCTCCTCCCCACCCCTCTCCCTCCCCATCCCCCAGTGCCTCCCGCCCCAATTCCCAGAGAGTCCTTTCTTGTGCATGTGTGATTTTCCTCTGGGCCCTCCTCTCCGATGACGTACAAGGACCCAGTGGCCTTTCCCTGAACCCTTTCCCGTGTTCCCCTTAGGTATAGGAACACTGCTGTGGCTGCCAATCCTTTACCTCCAAGGCTCTTGGTGCCTTTAGCAGATGCTAGACTTTGTGAGGTCAACAGTGTGTTGGACAATGCGCAGGGCATGCAAAGTCCAATTATGATTGCTTCAGCCCTAACTAGTATAGAGTATCTTATATATCATTGCTCCTCCCATCCTTTTGCTCTTACACTCTTACCGCCCCCTGTTCCGCAAATTTCCCTGAGCTTCAAGATGGGGAGAGACTAAGCTGGCCTAGTTCTAGGTGGTTGATATAGAGTCTCTGAAGTTCTGGATTGTGGTTTGTTGATTTTCTTTTGCAGTTTTGCTGCTCCTGCAATGCCCTTCACTCCATCCTGGTGGGCATTGTATGTTACCCCTTTTTAAATTGCACTTCTGTTTGTCTTAGATGGGCACAACTGATGATCTGAAGGCTTAATTTTTTTTCTTACAGTGACTTTTAAAAAAAAAAAAAAAAGTGTGTGTGTGTATGTATGTGTGTGTCTGTGTGCGTGCATGTATCAGAGGGCACTGTGTGCCCCTGTAGAGGACCAAGTGTGACTTCAGGAATCCAGGGAGCATATGGCAGAAAGCCTGTAGTTTAGAGGCCCAAGAAAGGCAGTTTGTGCTTTAAAGTTAAAGCTTGGTTTTTTATTGAGAATGATTCCTAATGTCACCCTTGGGCCTCCTCCACAGGCACACACTTTCAATTACCCTCTTGGAAATGAAAGTGTTAGAGATGCACACAGAATTGCTTGGACTGTCTGCCACAGAGGCCCGAGCCCATACCGATGCAGACTGCACTGATATGGGTGAGAAAAATATGAACTCCTAATGGTATTAATGAAAAGCACCTGTGAAGTTGGGATTAGACTGAAGCAGTGTTGGGATTATAAACACATGAAATTAAAGTGTGGAGTTCCAAAGCAAGGATCTGTTATTCCCCTAAAGCCCTGGATAAAGAGATTTTTTTCTTACAGTCGCACAGAAAAGCTTCTTTCTGGTTTAACTCTGTAAGTTTGCCATTGTATTTGTTTGGTTTTCTTTTTCTTTTTTTTTCCCCCGGGGTCATGGTTTTCTAATTAGATTATAAATTCTGAACATTGTCTGTTTTGGAATACTCATTGTGTCTATTTCAATGACAACATTCTGCCATTAGGTTTCTCACCCAGTTCCTCAAACCTACCAGTTTCTCTCATGTGTCCATTCCCACTTGCCCTTCTGTATCACGACTTATTTTCTCTCTTCAAACTTTCAGCAGTGCATCCACCCTTACCATAATCTAGATCTTTTTTTTTAATTTTTTATTATTTATTATTTATTCAATTGTGCATGTATGTGTGTGCGCATGTGTGTATGTGTGGGTGTGTAGAACCACTGACGAATTCGGGAACCACCATGGACACCTCCACCTCCTCCTTGTTTACTCTGCCCCGGGATTCACAGGCTCCGCCCTACCAGGACCAGAAACGCAGGTCGCCCCCGCTTCCGCCCAGCGTCTATACATGGAGTCTAGGATCCAAACTCAGGACCTTCTGCCTGCAAGGCAGAGGCTTAACCCCTGAGCCACCTCTCCAGCCCCCATAATCTGGATCTTAAACCAACTAATTGCTTGATTTTATGCATTTTTCTTTTGTTGTATTTTGTTAACCCTCCGCCCTCAAATCTTTATTATTTCTTGCCATATCCCATATTTAGGTTTGGCTTTCTTCTTCTTTTTCAAGTACCTTAAGGTCTATCATTAGGATCATGAGATTTTTAAATAAAAGCACCAACAACTGTAGACGTTTCCTCTTAGAACCAAATTAGCAATACCCTGAAGTTTTAGGTAAGTTGTGCTGTCATTTTCATTTATCTGTGGATTATTAAATTGTCTCCATGGTTCTTCAGCAAACCATTGCCGATTCCAAAATACTTTGTTCAGTCTCCAAATACTTGTATAGTTTCTGTGGTTCCTCTTGATGTTAATTTCAAGTCTTACTTCACTGTGATCTGATAAGATAAAAGGAATTATTTTAGTTTTATATATTAAAGTTTACTTCGTGGCTGTAATGTAATCATTTTTAGAAAAAGTTCTATGGGCCACAGATAAAAAGTGTATTCTTTTTATTTTTTATATATATAATTATTCATATATATATGTTTATTTCATTTGGATTGCATATTCTATAAATACCTGTTTAATCCAACTGATCCAGGTTAGTTTAATTCTGAAGTTTCTTTGCTGATTTGTAACTTAGAAGACCTAGATAAAGATGTGAGTATGATATTTATGTCTCCCATGATTATATCAAGACCCATCTGACCTTTCATGTCTTTTAATCTTTTTTTATGAAATTGGGAGCTCTATAAATAATTATAATTTTTATATCTTCTTGGTGAATTATACCCTTCATGATAGGTAGTTGCCTTCCTTACCTCTTCTAAGTAGTTCTGGTGTGAAGTCTACTTTTCTAGGTATCAAAATCTACCCAGACTGTTTTGGGGTTCCATTTTCTTAGTGGTATCTAACTGGAACAAGTAGGTCGCTAGAGATGTGACTTGAAGGTTATACCCAGTCCTTATTCCCTTCCATTTTCTCACTGCCAGAGAGTAGACATACTAGAATCAGTGCTATCCAAGATTCTATCTCCTGGCCATTTAAAAATTGCCGAGAAAGGTTGCCTTCTATTCAACCCTAGCTTCTATGTGGGTTGTTGGGAGAAGCATTGTCGTAGGCTGTTGAAGGCATGGATCCAGCTTGTGTATTGGGGGCTAGGTAGTAAGGTGGTTCCTTTAAGACGCAGGGCCTAGGAAAAGGAAGTTAGGCTACTGGGGGCATGCTTTTGAAGGTGATGTTGTGATGATGTCATTCTCTCCCCATCTCTTATACTTCCTGGCTGCCATCAGGTAAAGAGGCCTCTTCACCATGTACTCCCACTATGATGTACTGTGCCGTCACAGATCCAGAGTGACAGAGCTAATGCATATAGGCTGAACTTCTGAAATTATGAACCAAGATAAACCATTCCTCCTTTTAAGTTGTTTGCCTTAGTCATTTGGGTACAACCATGGAAAGCCGACTAACATACCTCTCCTCGCTTCTGGCTAATGACCTCCTTTCCTGATTCATTGATAAAACTGCGGAAGACTCATCCTAGATTAGTTGTTCTCAAATTGAACTCTTTCATCTTGTGGAAACTTTCATATGCAGGATTACCTGTGACAGGAAACAACAATTACTATCCATCATCTTGTTATTTGTGCATAGACTCAAGGATGACTCTTCACGTTGGTCTTTTATTTACCCCTCATTTTTGATATCATGAAATCCTGTGAGTTATCTCATCCAAATAGATCCAGGACCTTACCTGTGACAGGAAACAACAACTACCATCGATCATTTAGTTATTCGTGCATAGATTCAAGGATGACTCTTCATGTTGTTCTTTTATTTATCCCTCATTTTTGATATCACGAAATCCTGTTAGTTAGCTCATCCAAATAGATCCAGAAGCTGATGACAGACCACCTCTCACTGCTGCCATCTTTTGGTAAGTCGCCATCACTTTCTGTTGGGTTATGGAAATTGTTTCCCATTTACCTGCTTTGTCCATCCCTCATCCAGCACTGACCATCCAGCAAGCAGAGTAATTTCTGTGCATAATGTACAGGTCAGGGGCTGCGACTATAACTTTCCATTAAAATGCTTAATGACATGTGCATATCTCTGGTTCAGTCCTCAGTATCACAAGAAAGGCAAAAAAAAAAAAAAAAAAAAAAAAAAATCAGCGAATGACTGCCTCCTCCCAAGTGACTTTACAATTGCTTACAAGGCTGTATGTAATTTGAGTGCCAGTTGCCACTTATTTTCTCCCAATAGAGGCTATTGCACTCTGTTCTTATTTGCTTGGACAATCTTCCCCCAGTTGTACCTGCATATTTTTCTGATCTCCAAAATCTAAGATTGAATGTCATGGTTCAGTGTGGTCTACCTTTAACATAAACATGCTGTTTCAAATGCTATCACCTTTCCCCATTCAGATACACATTTTTCCCTCTTCTTTTTACATATCTATTTCCTTGTTATGATTGTTTGCTTGTCTCTATTCACTAGATCACTTCAACAAGATCACTTGTTTTTAGCATGTACGCCCAATGGTTGAGTAATTTATCACAGCGGAAACTTGCTATAGAGGTACCATAAGTAGCTGTTGAGTGGATATATTTTACCATCATCATTTGTCCCTAATTTATCTTTGCTTTTGTGTCTGCTTCTATCAGTAGCTATAATACAACTATCATAAAAGGAACAAAGCCATCAATTTTCCTAAAAGTGGTTTTTTTTCCACTTTCACTTTAAATACCTGGAAATTGATCCCTATTTACCTTAACAGAAAGTGAGTATAAGGGCTAAGGAGATGGCTAAGTGGTTAAAGCCTATACCTCAAAAGCAAAAGGACCTGAGTTCAGATCCTGAGATTCCATGTAAAAAATTCCAGCCCTGGGAATTGGAGCCTGGGAAACCACAGAGCAAAGCAGTCACAGAGAAGAGCAGTCCAGGATGATTCCCGATGATACCTGTGGGTCTCCATAGGCACACGCACACTCAAGTGACCTCTTGTACACATGCCCATAATACACATGCACACCTATGCACATGCAAAGCATACACATACACACACAAAAAGAAAGTGAGTATAAATGCTTTGGTAGCACTTAAGGGCCTTCAATCTCTTTGGTCTGTTTACTTCCTGTACTGCATCCCTGAGCTTTGCTATCAGTACAAGCCTGATTCATCCACCAATGATAAACAGTGATCAGCTTGTATTTCCCCTTCTCCCCTACATCATTAGTGAAGTAATCTCGTCTTGCTTGCTTGATTCCTAACTCATACATCTAACTTGGCGTTGGGATGACTCACCTTTTGCAGTGTTTCTTATATTCTAAAATATGTGACTCACAGACTTAGATTTTTTGTGCATTCAAATTCACCTTTTACTTCTGGTGATCTCACATCATAGTTCTGAGCAAGAGCCAACATACATCTCTGTTTTATATTCCCATTAACCACTCTGTTTCAGAAAACTTAAAATCAGATGTTCAAAGAGACTTAGAAGAATACCTCAGTGAGGTCTTCTTATGGACTGTTTGTATCCTCCCTTAGTTGAAATCTAATCCCTAATATGATGGTATATGGAGGTTGGATCTGGAAAAGTCAGTTAGGTTATCCTCATGATTTGGATTATTTCCCTTAGAACAATAGATCCTAGAGATAGACAGCTCTTCCTCCACCATGTACATATGGAAGAAGATACTTTTCAGTGCCCAAACATGCTGGCGATTTCTCAGGCTCCAGAACCAGGAGAGAGAGATTTTTGTTCATAATAGCAGCCAACATTAACATAAGCTTGGAATTCAGTGAGCACGCATTTTGACACTGCAGCCTAAGACAGAAAAGTTGCATGCCTTCTGTCAGCCTGTTATGGCAAGCCGTTTCCTATGTTGCAGCCATCCAAGAGAAGACACTATCCCAACAGCCTGCATCCCAGTGCCTGGAATGGTAGACTCCTCAGGATTTTCCCTGCTGAAACCCCATAGTCTTTCTGCCCTGGCTAGTTTGAGGTAGAATGTTGACAGAATCCTGCTCATTCAAATTTTAGAAGGATCCATGAAAATGTATTTTTTATATCACCTCCTTACCATATCGACTCTTCTCCCATATTCCAAGAGTATTAATGAGAGTTCTCAGTGACACTCCTATGTGTACTTGAGACTATCACTGTGTTGCAGACTTCTCAAATATCACCCGATGCACCCACCAGAATTTCATTTATGTTTCTCAGTAAAGGTCAATCATATAGAATGAGGACCATGCACTTGGAGAGATTGTAGAATTTTCTCTAAACCCTTTCCAACTAGAGTATACATTCTCTTCTGCCATACAGTTCTATAATCAGCTCATTCCACATGATACTAATATCTTGAAATTTTCCCAAAACTTTTACTGCAAAATCCTTGGCTCAGCATCCGTCATATATCCCACTGTATCTGTTACTTGGGTTTGAAGTCACTCTTTACCACAAGACCCTGTCAGACCTCCGAAAGCTGGAGCCCAGCCCTTCAGGGAATGCTGCGGGTAGTCAGCCATGGTTTCTTGCACTCATCATCCTGATCACAGTGTTGGAACTTCTCTAGCAGCTGCCCATGTCTCCCACTTTACTAAGGACAGCTTAACAGCAGGGTGGATCTCTCACCACCTCCTTCCTGGATTCTGAGCTCCTGCCTGTGCAGCTGCATCACCAAGCTGACTCACAGGAGTTCCGCCCCTTGCGAGTTGCTCTTGGACATGTGCATTTAATTGGGGGAAAATATAGCCCAAGGGAAGGACACACTTTACCCAGCCTCTTCATTTCTCTGTCAAAACCAATGTTCTGAGCAGAACAGTTCCCAGTTCTATGAAACATTCATGAATTAAAGGATGTTTGGCTTGGAAGGAAATTGAGGAAACTGAGAGGCTCAGATAAGTGCATTTGTCTTGCCAAGGTCACTGAGACACTTGGTAGCTGAGTATGGTCTAGGGCACAAAGTCTCTATAGCCCACTTTTTTTCCCCCCTTAGGTGACTCTAGCCCTTGTCATTCAAGCCAGACGAAAACGGACTCCCAAAGCTTCCCAATTTTTTTCCTGGCCTAATACTTTTCCCTTATCTTGTACTTTAATGTCTTGCATCCCGAGGAGCCTAAATATTGGAGTGAGTTCATAAAGATTTAAGTCCTGGGAAAGTCGTAAGGCTGTAGCGGAAATGCCACTGCCAAACAACTCAGGGTTCTGGAGGCCATGTGGCACTTGATTGACTCCACGGGCAGACCAGGCCTTAAATCTAAAGTAATCACCTAAAGTAGACACTACTGAGTTCTATGGGAGTTCTGTTTTCAAGCTATTTTTAAAAATTTATTTATTACAGAAAGCAGGGAGAGGGTACCTACATGCTATAGTGCATGGAATCCAAAGGACAATCAGAAGTCAGTTCTGCCTTCTACCACTTGGGTTTCTGGGGACTGAACTCAGGTGGCCAGTTTTATGAGCAAGTGCCCCACCCACTGAGCCATCAAGCCAGATCCCCCATCCCCCTTTTTTTAAAGGAACTCTACTTTTTTGACACTGGCTGCACAAGTTACAGTCTCACTAGCAATGACTAAGGGTAACTCTTTCTCCATATCCACTCTATGATTTCTTGTCATGACATTGTCATGCATTGCGACCAGGGTTAGATAGACTCTTAAAGCAGTTCAAATTTCCCTTTTCCTGTTATTTTGTTGCTTTGTAGCATAGAATACATTGTACTGTAGAGATGGTTCTGTGGCTGCTGAGAAGAATCTATATTCCTTATCTTTTAGAGTAAATATTCTATTTATATGTTTTACTTGATCTATGGTATGGTTTGACTCTGAGTTTTCATTGATTTCTAGTGTGGATGACCTGTCTAAAGATAAGATAGAATGTGGTATTGAAATCCACAACTATTGTAGCAGGACTTTTTATGTCCATTAGCATATTTTATGAAATTTGGAGCTCCAACTTTTGGTGCATGTATGTTTATATCTCTTATGGTTTCTTGATGAATTATTCCTTTCATGAAAGTATAGTGCCCTTTTTTGTCATGAATGAATAATTAGTCTGAAAATTATTTTATAAGATACCAGAATGGTCATGAAAGCTTGTTCTCAGCTTCTATTCACTAGATAGGTTGTTGTCACCCTTTGGCTCTTGATCTGTGGATAGCTTTACCAGGGGTGTTTGTTTCTTGGAGAAAAGAGATAGTTTGAACAGATTTTTTTTAATATGTTGAATATTTTTGGTTGAGTTGATGACATTTACATACAAGGTTATTGAGATGTTTCTAATAATTTTTTTTCTTGGTTGGATTTCTGTTTGCTCTTTTTTCCTCCCCTGCTTCTATGAAGTTTGTTGATTTGCTATTGGACATGATGAATTTCTTCTTAGCAAAATTTATTCATTCCTGTGTTCTCATCCTGTAAGTGCTCTAATGCTGACTTGATAGTCATGAACTACCTCAGTTTGTGCTTATCTTGAATATCAAACCTGAAAGACAGTGTTCTGAATATATCATTTTGGTTGGTGATCATTTTTAGGGATAGAATCTATCATCCCATGCTTTCCTGGCGTTGATGGTTGCTCATGAGAGATCTCATATGATTCTATTTCTGCCTTGCTAATTTTTTGTTAGGTGATTATTTAATTGTTAGATTTGTTTGTTTGTTTGTTTGTTTGTTTTGATACAGAGTTTTATGTAACCTAGATTACCCTTGAATTTCCTGCTGAGTACTGTGTTTCTAATTCAGCGAGGATGGCCTGGAGTACTGGGTTTCTAATTCAGCGAGGATGGCCTGGAGTACTGTGTTTCTAATTCACTGAGGATGGCCTGGGACTTTGCTTCTAAAGTGCTGAGATTGCAGGTGTATCCCACTATGCTTGACTCGCTTACAACTCTATATCATTTGCTTTGTATTTTCACAACTGACTAAAATTTATCATGGAGCAGTTCTCCTTGGTTTATATTTGTTTGGGGTTCTAAATGCTTATTGTATTAAATGTCTAAATTTGGGTAATGATGATAATGTCTGCATTTGGGTAATTTGCTACTGTAAGTCCATTGGTTGGATTTTCTCTGCCTTTAATGTTTATTGCAATTCCTTTTGCTATTCAGTGGATGTCTAGGTTTGGTTTCCTGATTGTATTCCACAATTCTAGGATATTACGGTCATACTTAAGACTTTTTTTCCTTACTGGTATGTGAATGTTCACCTTGTCCTCCATTCCTGATACTGTTTCTTTTGCTTCATTGAGTCTTTTGAGATGCTTTCTACCATAAGTATTTGAGTTTTTCATTTCCAACATTTCTGTCCCCCCCCCAAATCTCATGTCTTTCTATGTTCTTGACTCTCGCACTTGTTACTGATGTTCTCATCCATTTTGTAGCTTTTTCCCTCTACATTGGTGGTTTCAGTTTTTGGTCCTTCATTGAATTCTCAAGTTTTTGGTCATTTTTTTATTGGTAAACTTTGAAATCTTCATCTAGCATTTTGCCTACTTCAGTATCTTTAAACTGAGTAGTTGAGAAATTGACATCTTTTTGGATCATAATTGCATTGCTTGTGTTTTTGTGGTGTGCCAAGTGAACGTGTTGGTTTGCTTTTTTCTTCTAGTTTTATTGGGGGGGGGGTCTTACTAACTATCCTGTTTTCAAAATTCAGTCCCCTCTACCATTCAGAGAGGAGGAAATAGACCGATCGTGGAAGTGACTTCTGCTTCCTCTACCAACACCAGGAAGCTGTGTTGTTGAAGTTGTGTTCTGGTTACTTACTGTTTGTTGTCTCTCTTTCTCTGCTCTTCTCAGGTAACCTTCCCTTGAAGATTTCCAAAAATCTTCCTTTCTCTTCGATTTTTTTTTCTTATTTTGGATTTCTCCTTTACTGGCTTACATGAAGACAGTCCACGATCTTACCCAGCAGTCTACGACTTCCTTGACAGTTGTGGCATCTTCCCCTACTCTCATTCCAACAGGAGGAAACAACCCAAAGTGTCTGGAAAGCTAGCCAGCCCCCAAAGCAGTATCCTTTTGTATTTCCCTTCATTTTCAGAGTTGCTAAAATTTCTGTTAAATCTGTAACTGAGACAGGAAAGACAATCAATGCTATGGACTGGTGGTAAACAAATGGGAAGGACTGAAGCGCAGGGTAAAGGTATGGAAGTGAAGCTTAGGAGGAAGTGTCTTAGAAAAAATTGTTTTCACTTCTAATTCTGTTTATGCCAGCTATAGTCTTGTTTTGGACTGTCCTTCCAAATTTCAAATTCTACCCCCAATAACCTGAGAGTCTCTGAAGTCACAGAAGGAAATGACATACAGATTGAACTTGTGACACAGGGAGGAGAGAAGCTACTTGTAGAAAAGCGTGAACCAGCCAAAGTATCACAAAAGGTTTTTTCCCTTCACGAGCAAATATTCTTTTACAAAACAAATAATCCAAACCCAATTTATTTTTTTTGCAGCAGATTTGAGCAAGTACTTTAACCTCTTCAAGCTTCAGTTTCTTCATTTATGAGGAGGTAACAGCCCCTACCTTCATTGAACTAATGAACCTAGAGAACAACAAATACTTGACTACTGTAAAAGTGTGACGATTAATATCCACTTGTAACTGTTTTGGATCATTGTTTTCACCCACCACTATGCACTTGTCAGCTAGACATCCCAGTTTTCATTTCTACATTTTCCTACCCATTGTGCGCAAATACCCTTTAAGTTTTCAAGTTCTAGTTTTCTATGACTGTGGTATGGAAAATAGTGCAGGTGTGAAGGAACAGAAAAAGAAAAGCATCTCTACTCGTTATCATTCTTGTGCTTGTGACCTAGGGGTAAAAAATAGAGAAAGGGTTTAAGTGTATTTTAAGTGGATGTTAGGTTGAAAAGTGAGTTTCAGTTTGAAGTTTGGCTGTTTTACCATATGGCTGTAGGCAAGTAAATCATTTCAGGATTCTAAGCCACAGCTTTTTCAATGCCAAATATGGCACAGGATACCATACATGGTGAAAAGTTCTGAGGGAGAATTGTAGGAGTGAGTGTATGTGTGTGTGCATATGTGTATACACATACACCGTAGTGAGTATTCAGTATTTGGAAACTGCTTACTTTTAAGTTAATGAAAATGTTTCCCATGTTCTGGTGTTGGGCTTCTTGTCATTTTTCTTTTTGAGGGTCACTGCAGACTTTCTCCTTTCCTGGGACTTCCTAGGTATGTGAAGCTGGGACAGGCAGCATCAAAGGTCTGATCATCCAAGGCCATTATAAACTGGAAACTCACAAATAAAATTTTAAGACATGTGACTATTTTCTCCCTAATTTTAGTGACAACAAGTTAAATGCTATTATGAAGGCTCTGGGAAACTGTAAGGCAGTGTTGGTGGCAGTGTCTTTGGGAACGTTTATTGAAGGCAGTTTAAGAAGTCTTTAAAATTATGAGTTCATACAAGCTTCTTAAAGTTGATTGAGGTATTTTGCTGTAGTGACAGCTGAGTGACAAACCAACTGTGTCACAAGAAGTCTACCACCAGTAGACTCTCACATCTTATAAATGTACTCTGATATGTTTTATTATTATCTGAGAATCTATTTTTAGGAAAGTAGGAACATGAACATGTGCTGCTAACCAGCCAATGGAAGCCAAACCTGTATGTGCAGGTTCTTAGGTCTTGAGTCAAGAAATAACTGCACGTGATTTGCAATACTGCCGCTGTTGACTTGAGGAAATTCCAGGTAACCATTGTTATAACCTGGATTGGAACCGCAACTTAATTTCTTCTCTTGAGAATTCCTCCAAGTTGACTGAGTGCTCACTCCCCTACTGCTCCCCCCAACCCCGACTGTGGGTCAAACTCAGTCCTGCATTTGCCAGCAAGAGCATTCTACCACTAAGCACTTCCTGTCTGTGCTCACTCTTTGCAATAGCCACAAAATATTCATGGTATAGTATGGCTAAACCTCCATTTAATTTAGATATTTCCCTGTTAAAATTAGTATTTCCTTTGTTTTTTTCTTTGCTATTATTTTCAATGCTATGATCACCATTCTTGTTTCTTTTGGCTGTGTTCCAACTTAGTATTACTAACTAATATTACGACTGGTTCCAGAACATTTCTGTTGCCACAAAAAAAGAAACATATTACCCGTTTTTCCTCTCCATAACCCCTGTCAACCTCAAGTCTATTTTTATCTAGCTCCGTGGACTTGTCCATGCTAGATATTTCAAATAAGTGGAATTTTTTTGTGATACATGACCTTTTGTTTGCTTCGTTCATTTAGTATAGGGTTTCAAGATTTGTATATGTTGTAATAGAAGAAATCTGCTGTCTAGCCCCTCTTGCGTATCACATTTCAACTGCTGTGCTTTGAAATTTCAGGATTTCTCTTGTGTTTATCTTGTACTTATTTTTCTTGGGGTAGAAAAACTATTTAAAATTGGTGGTCCAAGAAGTGATCCACATTCCCTGTGTTGCTTTCAGCAGTTACCGTCTCTCTGAATCCCTTCCATGCATTAGACTTCTGATCATTTGAAATATCAGTATAAGAGTTCCAAATCCATTTTCTTCACTTTAGCTACAGAGAACTTAGGGTTTCAAGAAACATCAAGTTTTTTCTGCTTATTTGTTTGAGATATACACTGCCTGGCTTAGGGAATGATTTCTTCACTGCAATTCACATCATTGTCTGTAGGTGGCAGCAAAGCAACACAAAAGATCCAACTTTTCATCCTTTGTGTTTCAAGACCCAGAAATGGGTGTATTGGAACTTCCTTGAAGTTTGGCTATTCCCTTGGAAAATATCCTTTTAAAATATGTTTGTCAGTTTCAGAGATGAGAAAGATTATTAAGTGCTCTTTTAAAAATATTGGGTTTAGTTTACTTTTGTGTGTTTTTATTGGCTATTTTTTCCTCTAAATTATCTGTTCATTTTTATTGTTCATATTCCTGTTAGAGGTTTTAAGGACGACTTAAGCTTAAAATTATTTATTTTGCCATTTTTGTTTCTTTATTTTTAAATAAAATTGATATTATGACCCTTGTTTGCTCTAACTTTTATCTAAATGCCATTTAGATCAACTCAATTAAAAATTTAAAATGAGAGATCCTGTTTAAGAAAGGGGAGGGGGACAGGGAGAGTGACAGAAGAAGAACGCAACATTGACCTGTGCCCTTCACACAGATGTGTACCCCCCACATGAACATGAACACAATAAACCACACACGTGTGAATATACTCACACACACATTTAAAAATAATATACAATGAGGTTTTCTATAAACTGTTAATTAGTAGGTTTTAATTTTTATTTAGCATACATCTTACTGAAATCTTTTAAGTAATACATGATTATTGTCTTATTGTATAATGCAGAAAAGCAAAAATGAGAAGAAAAGAATTATCTATAACCTCAAAACTTATTAGGGACCTTGAAACATGGCTCAGGTGTTAATCCTTTGCCTTGAAAGCAAAAAGACCTGAATTTCAATCCCAGATCCCACATAAAAACACAGGGCAGAAGGTTGTGGCCTTTATTTCTAGCCCTGAAATACAAGCCTGGGAAACCCCAGAGCAGAGCAAAAAAGAGATAGAGCAATCCAGGATGATTCCTGAAGTCACCCTTGGGCCTCCATGGGCACACACAGTGCCTTCTGATGAACACACACACACATTAAATAAACCCATCAACTGTATTTTCCTTTTTAGTTTCTTTGTTTTCTTGTTTATATTCACAGTTGTATTATTCATTAAAACATGCTTCTGAAAAATGGCGTAGTGAAGTCTAAAGATATCAAGGAAAAAGTCCTTTTCTCCATAGGACCAGCCACACTCAGGGAATTAGTATTAGCTTAGTGGTTAATTCAAAGTGTGTATGCTCACGTTTTCTTAGACCATGTTTGTATTCATACAAAGAAATGGACCACACACATTTGTTTGCTAATGCATCATTTTTGACTTGATCTTGTATTAAAAGATTGTTCATTCTGCATTTATCCACTGTGAAGATATTTATATGGATATCAAGCCAAGAGTGAAGATTGCTAATTGTATTATTCACATTCTTCTTAACCCAAATTATTGTGTTTTACTTGATCTACAAATTTATGAGAAAACTTCATGCAGTAGTTTTTTTTGGAGAGTCTACCACATATTAGGTTCTGTTCTGTAGCTTCTAAAATACAAAATTGAATGAAAGACATTAGGATTAGTGTTGATTTTTCAGTTCATGTTCCCTTTTTATCCTATTTTTTTGTTTGTTTGCTTTTGAGACTGGTCTCATGTAGCACCCCCAGGCTGGCCTCAAACTCCATAGTTAGAGATGACCTTGAATTCCTGATTCTCCTGTTTCTGCTTTGCATTACTGAAGCTTACAGACTTCTACCTCCACATCTTTCCCATTTTGTTTATATTTAACTAAGAAAAGTGTTTTTCATCTATTTTTGTCAATGTGTACTTTCTCACTTTAAAACCTGTATTGGAATTCCTTTGCTAGTTTGTCATTTTGGACATCATAGTTTTTGCCTTTTTAGTTGATGCTGATTGTCTTTTAATTAGTTTTTCTGTTGTATTGTCATTTGAGATTCCATGAAGATTTTTGTTAGTGAAGATACGGAAGCTAAGATTTGCCTAACTGTCGTGGTATATCATAATCCAGATTTTGCTATATTTCCTTTAAAGCTTTCTAATGAATTACACTGTCATATTTTTATATTACTTGAAAATAATTTAAAGCTTACAGAAAGGATATCAAAATAATGGGGAACAAACATAATTATTCCCTTTGTTCACATTCTCCAAAGATTCAAGAATTGGCTACATTTTTTTAATTACTTGAGTATGTTTTTCTATCTTTGCTACACCATTTGAAAGTAACTTGTAGAGTTCTCCTCATATACTCTCAAATAAATGCATAATTATTTCCGAAGAATGAAACTGTTCAATTCTATAAATATAGTCTAATTTTCAACTTCAAGAAATTTTTCATTAGTAAATTCCCTTTTTTTATTTTACTCACTATATTTCATGTTTTTCCAATTGACTCTATAGTAATGTAGAGAATAGTTGTTCTCATACAATCCATACAGTCTATGAGCATTCATTTCAACTGCTTTTCACTAGCTGTGTAGTGAGTTAATTTGAAAAGTTTACCGAGCCTCTTAGGTTGTGAATCCTGAATGAACGAACAACCCAAATGATTTTATATCCTGACAACATACCTTTTTTTTTTTACAACTTTATGGGGCAGCCTTTGTAAGCTAAAGAATCCAATTCTTTTTTATGTGTACTAATGAATTTTAGGACTTGTTTGTCATAAACCTGTTTCCAGCAATGGCCAGACCCCTGATGAATGTCTCTGTCTATATAGCTTTACCTTTGGTAGAGTTTCTTATGAATAGAATAATTACTGTCCATTGACTATTTTGCTTGGCTTTTTTTAACTTGGCATGATGTTTTTGAATTTCATCTGTGCTGTACGTGAATAGCTTCTTTTTATTGCCTCATGATATTCTATTCTGTGGAGATACTACACTTTCATTATCCATTAATTTTTCCAGATTTTTCTGTATGAATAACATTGCTATGTAAGTTTTTGTCTTTTATGTTTATGTTTTTCTTGGATACATATCTGGGAGCTAAATTGTTATGTTACCTATCTCCTATCTGGGAATTAAATTGCTATATTATATATAACATTTTGAAGAGCTATGAAACTTTCAAATTGACCACATGAATACACCAACAATGAAAGAGGACTTCTTTTTCACTGCATCCACACCAGCATTCATAATTTTCAAGGCTTTCTCAGTGGGGGTGAAGCATACCTCATGGTAGTTGTGCTTTGTTCTTACCTACTAGTTATATTAGTTATCTTTTATGTTCTTATTGTTCTTTTCACATCTCCTTTAGAGAACATCTATTTTGATCCTTTACCCATATTATTTTGTGTGACTAATTTCTATTTTTTTGAGTCATGATAATAGTTATGCATTTATATATTTTGGATAATAATTTTTATCTGTGTCCCAAAAGAATTATCATAATCTCATCATAGACCATTTCCAAGCTCATAATAAGATACATGGATTCCATTTACACTTAATTTATGTCTCCAGTCTAGTCCCAACGTAACTATTAATCTACTTTCTGTGTCTTTTGATTTTTCTGTACCAGGTATTTCATGCCAGTAAAAGTATATGTTATGTCTTCTTTTGTATATAGGTTTTTTTTTTTTTACTGAACATTATCTTTCTGTGTTTCATCAATCTTCTGACATTTATCATAATTCATTCCTTTTTATAGCTGAATAATGTTCCATTATGTGGATATATCACTTTTTATTTATCCATTCATCAGTTGGGTTGTTTCACTTTTGAACATTATGACTAAAACCATACCATAAAAATTTATGTAGAAAATGTTATGGTAACAGATTTATTGAGATATAATTCAGGTAGCAAGCAGTTTACCTGTTAAAATGTAAAATTTGTTGATTTTTATTATATTTATAGAACTATGCAATCATACTTACAGTCAGCGTAAGGATGTCCCTTACCCTAGAAAGAAATCCTGCAAAGTTTAGTCAATACTCCACTATGCGACCACTCTTGGAAAGACTTGACCAAGATAGAGAGCCAATGATAGGTCAAAACAGTGGTTCTAACCCAATTTTACTTGGCAAACCAATGAGTTTTGGGGGTTACTTACAGGAATATCGGTGAGTGGCCACTTGCAGGAGCACAGATGAGTCAAGACATCTGCGTTGTCAACAGGCCCAGGGAAGCCTGCACCGATGCTCATGGAATCTGTAATGCTGAGATCGCTCTACTGTTCTGCCCTCAGCAGTTGTTTAGTGCTTCCATAACCTTGTGAATAACATTAGTTTAATGAACTATTTGAGCCTTGTGAGGTGTTTATCTCATTCTCTTAAGCCTTGTCCTTTTCTTCAGGAGAGAAATTGGTCCCAGCACCCTTTCTGCAATTCTACTGTTGCTCCCATCTGAAAACAATATTTAATCTATTTTCTGTCTATATCATTTTTCATTCTGAACACTTTAGGTAGATTAGATAATATAATGTATCATATTTCAGCTGGTCTCAATTAGCATATTGTTTTCAATTGTGAACACTAGCTAGATTAGATAATATAATGCATCATATTTCAGCTGGTTTCAATTAGCATATTGTTATCAAAGATAATACAAGTTGTAGCATGCAACTGGTAGCCTAATTAAACTGCATTAAATCTATACATTTTTCTTGTACATTTACCCTCTGATGAACTGTTTGGGTAGTTTTCACATTCTGACTGAATAAGGCTGCTTTGAACATTCATACAGTATTTTTATGTGGATATGCTTTTGTTTCTCATGGGTTTGCATAGAATTGAGAATCAAATCCTAACATTTTCTGTTAGGCTGTTTTATAAAGTAGCTGTACCAGTTTGCATTATGAGATTTCCTGATTTCTCTACTTCCTTGCCAACAATTAATTGTATTTATCTTTTATTTATTATGGGCATTTTAGTGAATCAGAAGTGATTTAATATAGTTATGATTACCAGTTTTCCCTGATGACTACTGATATTGTCTGTCTTTTCATGTGCTTTTGGGGGTATTTGCATATCTTCTCTGGAGAAATGTTTTTTCAAGTTCTTTACCCACTTTAGATTGGGTTGTCTTTTCGTTATTCAGTTGTAAGTGTGTCTTCATATCCTAGATATCTCCCTCATTAGATAAATGATTTGCAAATATTCTCTTCTTTCTATAAGATGTCTTTCACTTTTTCCCCTCTTTGGAGTGAGATCTGTTACGTTGAGAAATTTCAGATATTATAATAGAAGATTCACACATACCTACAAGTGGCGTGTGTGTGTGTGTGTATGTGTGTGTGTGTGTCTAGGCATAAATAAACATCTTTGTTCTTGTTGCAGTTACTGTGCATGTTGCCGATGAAAATCACCAAAAGGCTTAAGGGAACAAGGTTTATTCTCTTGTGATTATTCTGTTATAGTTCTTCGTCCAGCTTGGCAGGAGAGCATGCTCCATCACCAAAGGGCTGAGAGAACTGACTGCACCATATCCACATAATAGCTGAGAGAGGGACGATCCTTACTTTCCAGATCAATATGTCTGGCCAAGTATATACAAGAATGCCAACTTTCTCAAACAGTTCCCTCCATTTTATTCACCTGCCTGGGGACTAGTTACACCCACCATGGGCTGGGCCTTCCCCATCCACTAAACAATCTCCTGCAGATTTGTTCTGGGCTTAACCTAACTACCAGTTCTCTACAAATGTGCCCAGAGCTCAAACCTTAAACAGTCAAGTTGACACCTGTATCTAACTCTGACAGTCCTTAAGAAAGCAGACTTTTATGTCTGGAAAGAGTGTTTGATTTTCAAAATATCCACATACTAGTTGTGAATTTGACTAAATTTCTTTCTTCTTGGAGCCCAAATTTTCTAAATGACTTCCATCTGCTATATTTATAATGAAGATAAAAAATAACACCTAAAAATGTTACTGTTAAAACATAAAAACAATAACAAGCATTGGTGAGAGTGTAGAAAAACCAGAATCTCTGGGTACCATTGATGGGAATGTTAAATGGTGCTGCTGCTGTGAAAAACAGTGGTGGCTCGTTAAATAAAAATAGAAACGCCCCGTAACGAAACATTCTTCTGGGTACACACACAAGCCATGCAGTCAGGATCTCAGAGAGACACGTGCATACTCATGCTCACAACAGCACCACTCGATAGCTAAAACAAATAATGTATTTCCTTCAACAGAGAAATAGACAACCAAAATGTGGTCTATACATGCCGTGGACCATTTCCCAGCCTTCCAGAGAAGTATTCTCTGACCGTGTACAAGACAGATGAAACTTGAAGCGATGGTGCTCATGCAAGAGATGGTGAGTGCTGTGTAGGTAGTAGGTAGGTCATAAGAAAAGAGCCTGTGGTTATAAAGTACAAGTTGCTCATGTATGTTACAGTGGGAATGGACGTTAAAATTGAAAGGGAACATTCAGGTTAAAACAATGAGGCCAGGAACACTAAGGATGAAAAGCAAAGATCTCACTTTGAGTATGAGATAAGAAAGGATCTGATAAGAGACAAATAGAATGAAAGCTCTTGGCAGCGTGAGCAAGCCAGAGGCCCCTGAACCGCTGTTGGGAGAATATGTAGTGTGCGTTTGTCCTTTCATATAGCCTTGCTTCTTGTGCAGCGAACTGTAACAGGGCTGCTGTTAACAAGAAACTTCCATCTAGGAGACCACCCCAGACCATTCCATAGACATACATAAATGTGCAGTGACTTGGAAAGACTGCAGCTACTTAGTACCCTGGTAAAGCTGCTGGCTGGTCTATGGGAGCAATCAAGAGCACCTGACGCCCACGAGATTGGAAGCAGCAGCATGAGCTGGAGACCAACAACTAGAAGACAGTCAGCCGTTTCACAAAGCTCATGGGGGATGGACGAAAGGGGCTTCAGTCATACCTAACTGGGCCGTTTGTGGGCAGCACTTGATCATTTCCCTGTGTGGGTCAGGGATCCAGACTAGAATATGAACCCTCCATTAGTTAAGTCCATGACAATCCAGTCTCAATAGGAATTTCTATGGCCTAATAAGAAACCCTAGACAAAGACATTCCATAGCCTTTTCCTCTCTTGTAAGCCACTCCCACTTCCGGGAATTTCTCTTTCCCTTCATTTTTCATTTTTCTTCAGTTTCACACTTTTCTGTATTAAGAAACCTTGCTTCCATTTTGCATTCTCCCAAGAGAGGTCATGTCTTTCCTTTTTATTGGGCATGAAGCAGCAAAACTCTGAGTCACCTTCCCTGGTTGATCTTCGATGACAGTGAGCATGGTCCTCCTAGGATTGGACATGCCTAATCGGGCTGTGATAGGTCCCGGGTACCAAGAACTGATCAGTGTTAAGGGAAAAAAGCCAAACACAAAAAGATGCAGCTTACAACCCATTCATAAGATGTACTCAAAGTAATAATGAAAACTTTGGAGACTGAAGGAGTTACCAGAGATGTGAGGGGGACAGTAAGCTACTCTTTACCTGACACATAGTTTCAGTTTCGTAAGATAAAGAGTTGACCAGGTGGATGCCACTAAGGGCTATGCTACATTTTGGATAAATAATGCTACTGCTTTATATGCTTTAAAAATAGTTAAATAGCTAATTTTTATGTAATGTCTATATTGTCTATATTTTACCACATCATTCACCTTAAATATATCCTTTGAAGCACAAACATTTTAATTTTGGTAAAATCCAGTTCTTCTTTTTTTCTTTAATTTGTTATGCTTTTCACCAAGAAACCATTTTACAGTTCTAGGCCAGGAAGTTTCATTCCTATATGTTTGTTCAGGGATTTTGTGTGTCACATAAGGCAGAAGAGGGACCAGTTTCATTCTTTGGTGTGCATAAACTTTTACAGCAGTTGTTGAAAAAGCCACTTTAACTCATTGTATTGCTTTGCCATCTCTTTGGAAAAAGCAGTTAAGTATACTGCGAAGATTTGTTTATGAACTGTGTAATACATTGATCTTGATGTCTATGCTAGAAGCACTCAATATCGATTTCCATGCTTTTAAGGTTTTTTTCCTTTGATTCCTGTATTACATTAATTGATTTTCATAGATTGAAGCAATTTTGCATCCTCTTCTTCCTCTTCTTTTTTCTTTTCTCCTCCTTACCCCCTCTTTCCCCTTCCTATTCTCCCTTTATGTAGTTGCAGTGCCAGGATCTAAACCCAGGAATCATGCATGCTAGGCAAGCATGCCGTGGACTACTAAACTATGCTCCCTACACTCTGTTTCTTAAGTCTGTCTGTTCTCTGTTTCCAGAATGTATAAATTTTGCCCAGTTGTTCTGATACACACCTGTAATTCTAGCACTTGAGAGACTGAAGCAGGAGGATTGTGAGTTCAACACACTGTCTTTTAAAAAAAAAAAAAGGAAAAATGTAAAATGTAAAAAAAAAGTAAAGTGTTAAAGATTCAAACTACGTGGTAAGTATATAGTTATTCGCTGATATATTTTTAATACTCTTTCAATATTTCTATAATTTTCATAATAAAAATACTTCAGTTGTATATAGCTTTAATATTAACTGAGAGAGGATCTGTTAGCAAATAGTTATTGGTTGATAGCTTTGTTCTTTAAGTACTTTACATCATCCTAATATGCTTTGTTCTATATGAATTTTTTTGAGGATTAAGATAGAGTTTATTAGAGAAGGGAAAGGCTGGAACTCATGGACTCCAGACATGGAGTGCCATGAGGGGCTAGGGAGCCTCCATGAGAAGCAGGCAGCTGGAAAAGGAACTCATGGCACCTTGAGTATCATGAGGGGCTAGGGTGCCTGTTATACATGATTTCTAATGAGAGCAAGACTGTTTAATTTAGTGGAGATTTCCTTTGTATGTGATTTCTGCTTTCACAATATTTCTTGTGCTTTTTCTTTGATTGTGATATATCTGGATGTGGATCTCTACATTTATTTCACTTGGAATTTGTGTCGTTTCTTGGCTACAGAAATAATATTTTATTAGCTTTTTAAGTCAGTGCACAGTGTGCAGAGCATAGGGTTTCATTCAGGTGTTTTCATGCACACTTCATTTTTGTTGATTCTTCCTCCTCCCCTTGCCCTCCTGCTGGGCCCCTCTCCCGGAGTGGAGTCTCCCATCTGCTTTCACGCACTGCATTGATACCTCCTAAGACCTTGCATTCCCTCTCCTGATCCCTTTTCTTTTTGTCATGATCTGTACACCTGAACACACACACACACACACACAAGCATATGACCTACACATGAGAAGGTACGTGCAGTATTTGTCTTTCTGAATCTGGGATACTTTGCTTAAAATAACAGCTTCCAGTTCTATCAATTTTCCTGCAGATAGTCATGATTTCATTTTTCTGTATCACTGCTGTTATGGAGATCAATGTGTATGTTTTTCAAGAAAATTAAAAATAGAACTATCATAGGACCCAGCTGAAGCATTCTAAATTAGCATACTACATAGATACTTTCATACTCATGTTTATTGCTATACTGATCACTATAGCTAAGAAATGGAACCAGCCTGGATGAATGGATTTAAAAATGTGATACGAACACACACACACACACATGCACACAGAATGAATTTTATGAAGCTATAAGGAGATTTGTTTTTGCACATGTTTGTGTATGCATTTATTTTGTGTGCATATGAATATGTGAGCGTGGGTGTGTGGAGATCGTGGACAATCTTTGGGTACTGTTTACCTTTCTACTTCGTTTAAAACTAAGTGTCTTCTCAGATGCTGAGTAAGCCAGGCTAACTAGCCAGTAAGCTGAATATTTTCATATTCATCTCCCATTCCCTTTAGGTACACCGAGGTTACAGACTGTTACACTACCATGTCCTGCTTTTGCATAGGATCTGAACTCTGGTCATCCTCAGGTTTGCATGGCAAGAGCTTTACTGTTGACCCATCCCTCATCTTAAGATTAATATTTTCCTTTTTAACCAAACTTGGAAAACCTCAGAAATTACTGGTTCTAATATATTGTTTACTTTTTGATGCCTTTCTTCTCCTTTATTCATTATCCATAGATTCACCTTAATATTTTCTTATCTTTTGTATTTTATGTAATCAACAATCTGTTTTCAAGTTTGATGATTGCTTTTCCTCACCTGAATCTTAGTGTTTTTAATTTTTCATCGTAATAGTTTTTCATCTTTATAATTTTCAATGTCTTTTGTACATGTATCTTCATTTTAATATTCTGTTTTTATTTTTATTTAAAAGGGAGAGAGAGAGAAAGAGAAAATAAACATGTGTGTGTACCACAACATGCATGTAGAGGTCTTTCTTACCTGTGGACTCTGAGGATCAAACTTAAATTGCCAGGTTTGCCTGCATTTGCATTTACCCATCTAGTCAGACCCTATTAATATTTTATATGATGGAACATTGTCATAGTTTTCTTTAACATATTTAACATGTTTATAATGGCTGCTTCACAGTCTTAGTTTCTCCAACTGCACTTGGACGGTGTTTCTGGGGCAGGTACTAGACAAGGGAAGCAGAACCTCTCCACTTATGACTCTGTCCAATGAAGAACTACATACACTGCACCAGATATCTGACTCCCTCACCAACACAGGTATGCCAAAGGGAGCCCTGTAATCTACACACGCAGAGGAATAAGAGGGTGGGAGACAATAAGAGGGTGGCTGGATTAAAGAGGGGCAGGGAGGGTGGGACAGGAAGAGGTTAGGTAGGGAGGTGGGTGAGGCAGTGATGTAAATTCATTTTGTTTCTTATGAAATATTCTCAATAAAAAATGAACAGGGGCTGGAGAGGTGGCTCAGGGGTTAAGCCTACGCCTTGCAGGCGGAAGGTCCTGAGTTCGGATCCCAGATCCCACGTATAGACGCCAGGCGGAAGCGGGGGCGGCCTGCGCTTCTGGTCCTGGTGGGGCAGAGCCTGTGAATCCCGGGGCAGAAGGAGGTGGAGGTGTCCATGGTGGTTCGCGAATTCGTCCGTGGTTTTACACATACACAGACACACACACACACAGACACACACACGCGCGGGCACATACACACGCACATGTGTACAGTTGAATAAATAATAATAATAATAAAAAAATGAACAGATAAAAAAAGTATTCCGTTTATATGCCGTATCCCAGCTCTCCCACACAGTTTCTGATCCTGCCACTTATGGGTCATATAATCTCTTTTCTTTTCATTTCTAATAATTTTTACCTGTATGTGCTCTTTTTGTTAATATATTGTAGCAACTCAGTTACTGTATCCCCATACACATCACTACCACCATATGTCTGCAGCTAGCTTATGTTGCTGCTTATGTTGCTTTAGTGACTTGGCTACGCAATTGTAGTCAACTTTATTTACCCTGCAGTATAAACTGTTTGCTGTTGCTCCTCAGCTTGGAGATACAGCACTGGGTCCCTGCATAGTCACTGGAGGGCAACAGTGGTATTTTGTGCTCTGTTCATGTGTTATCTTCAATAATCTTTCCACTAAGCAAGCTGGTCTGCCTTTATTGATATATTAATATTTATTAATTGCTACCTGCACTGCAAAAATTTTAACAGTGCTCTATGGAGAGCTTAGGCCAAATTTAGGTTATTTTGAATTACGCATGTGCGTGCGTGCATGCGTGTGTGCGTGTGTGTGTGTGTGTGTGTGTGTGTGTGTATTTGTGTGGGCATGCATGTGGATGCCAACAACCTTGGCTTTTGATATCCACCACAGTTTTTGTTTTTAATTTTAATTAGTATGTACGCTTTTAATTTTATTTAATATGAGAGACAACACAGTGGTGTGTGAGTGTGCCACAACATGCACGTGGAGGTCAGAGGACAACTTTTAAGAGTCGGTGCTCTCTTGGTGCCCTGTGGATTCAGGTTTTCAAACTCAAGATGCTGGTCCTCCATGACCTGCTTGATTTTGTAAGACTGTTTCTCATTGGCCTAGAATTTGTTAAGTAGGCTAGATTGGCTTGCCTGTAAAGCCCAAGGACCTGCCTGTCTCTACATTCCCAGAGCCAATATTGTAAGCATGCCACCATGCCTGGGTTTGGTTAATGAGTCCTAAGAGATTGAACTCAGGCCCTCTTGTTTGCAAAGCAGCACTTTACTGAGTGCACTATTTCCTCAGCCCCATAGGTCATTTTCAGGATTATACTTAATGGTGTTCACTAACCCTCAAAACATTCTTCTTACCTGTTTATTCTCCATTTGGCTGTGTCAAACTAGTTGACCTAGTATTAGTTTGTTACGCTCATGAAGAAACCAACCTTCTTTTCGTTGCTTACCACCAAAATCTCCATTAAATACATTTAGGCTTGAACTTCTCCACACTCAGTTAGAAAGAAAGTCAGCTCCTATGTAGAGATCTTGAGAGTTCTGTTTTTCTCTACTCTTCCCTGGGGATATGTTTGAGCCCTGGGTTCTGAGCAAGGGAATGACATCCCATTTTCCTTGCCTAGCATCTCCTACTAGAAGCTGTCCTGTGGATAAGCTCCTAAGACAGCAATTGATGTACTAGTAAGTTGCACTTCAACCCCCATATCTGAATCTTGAGCTTATGAGTAGGGATTTGGTAGAAGAAGGGAGTTCTTATTTCTAAGCCACATTAACTTGGCTTTTAATGATAGTAATTCTGAGTTAGGATAAATGAAAACTGTCAAATTGCCCCTTGTGGCCTACCATAACCACTTACTGGGAGCTACACGTGTCTACAGTGGTGTTTCTTCCACACTGGCCTGATAGAAAGGAAAGAGCTTGTGAGTGCCACAGTACCACAGGATCCACTCTTCTCACAGCTTTGTATGTTTTATTGAATTAATGCCCCACTTGCTGCATGGCTTTGACCCGATATTTAGAAAATACTCCTAAGTGGTTTTTAAAAGTTTCCACCACTTGCAGTAGTTTCCTTGGGAAGGGAAGAGTATTCAAGGCTTTTACTGCTTCTGTCCTGTAAGTGAAATCTTCAAGTATTTTTGTGCTTAAATTACATAATTTAAATAATAGTGATATGACATAGTAAAGCTGAAGACCAACAGCAAGAACATTGTGGAATAAAGGATTATGCTACCCAAAATAATGGTTTGAATGAAGCTTTGTGTGTGTGTATGTGTGTGTGTGTGTGTGTGTGTGTGTGTGTGTGTGTGTGTATGTGTGTGTGTGTGTGTGTACTGTATGTAAAGTTGTATGTTAAAACTCTATCACTATTACTATATATAATCATGCTGCATAATAACATGTCTGTTAACCATGTACTGCATTGTCCGGGCCCACGAACCAGCGTAAACCCAGACTTACGTGCAGGAAACAGAAGTGGGAGCGGTAGGAATCGATCAGGCATCGGGTCAGAGGGAGCTTAGGATGTCCATCATCCAAGCCATCTTTATTGTAACATACATAGTATTTATAGGAAAACAGTCAAGGAGCAGGGCCAAATTCAGGAAAACATCAGAGATGAGCAGGACATAATTCTTTACAGTATTATGTAAAGCGTATACATTCCAGTTAACAAAGAAAAGTCAGAAGTAACATCTCCTTGTTTTGGGACCAGACAGGATGTTTCCAGGTAAGCAGGCATGGCACTTTTTGTTGCTAGAAAGGAATGGACAATGTATGCCTCAAAACCAAGTTACTTGGTCCGTGCATAAGCATATCTCAGATAAGCAGGAAGGAACTGTTGGGGGGGGAGAACAGCCCGGCCAGTTTCTAAGAGAAACACAGGCGATCCAAGAACGGAGCTGGAGATGATCTCTACTTCCAAAGGGAGGAGTTAGGCCTGCCATTGTTTTGCAGACAAGAGGCAAACTCAACCCCCCAGGGGAGGAGTCCCTAGCTACAGCCAGTTTCAGATGCTAATATATCATCCAGAGAGCAGGCTTTGGGCCTGACAACCCCCACATTGCATGTATGACAGTGAGCCAATAAAATCACAGTGGAGTTGAAAAATTCCTATTGCCTAGTGTCCTCACAGGCATTGTGGAGTTATCACAACACCTCATGTGTTTGTGCTGATACAAGTGTAAGAAAATCTAACTTAAAGCTTTTTATTATTTTTAAGATTGTACAAACACAAAAAAAAAATAGGGGAAGAGTGATCAAGAATGATTCCCAGTAAACCCACCCATGTGCACCCACTCAACATGCTAATCCACACAACCATACACACACACACACACACACACACACACACATATATAAATTTTAAAAAAGCTTAGGGAAAGTCACACCAGCAGCAGATTAATATATCTTATGTTTATAAGTTGTCTTGAGTGCATGAAGAAGCCACACTGATGGCTTACACCATCTAAGTTTGTGCAAATGCACACTATGATGTCCATATATGCAAAAAAAATCATTTAATAACATGCTACTCAGAACACATCCTTAATTTTAACCAATACATGGCTGAATAAAATATAGTTTTATTAATTACATTAAATATATATGTATGCAAAACATTGATACAGATTATATTTAAGGAAAACAATAGTTAAATAATTGACAGCAGCTATCTGTATGTTAAAGACTTGTTATTTTCTCATTAATTTTAGGAGTCTAGTTTGCTAGGTTTTGGGGATCTTCATGAAATACTTTAGAAACCATAAAAAACCTTAGTGCTCTTTAAAAGCAATATTTACAGTAAATTACTGTTGTATGTATAATCATCATAGGGAGATTATAGCAATTACATCACATCTTCAGGCTCTATTGAATTCTAGCTCTGTTGTCATTTCTACCATATTTGCAGTTACTTCTTCCACTACATTTTTGCAATTCGCAAAGTTATCCATGAGAACTGAAATCTTTTTTTCCAAATTCCTGTTAATGTTGATATTATGCCATTCTCCAGTGAATCACAAATGTTCTTAATGGCATATAGAATAATCCTTTCCAAAAGTTTTTATTATAATTTAGCCAGATTCATCAGAGGAATTGCTGTAGAACTAATGCAGCAGAACTAATGAGTGAAAACTTTAATAAGAGTTTTCAAAGATCAAGTTTTCCATAGATTTGTCATACTGCCAAAAGAAAGCCAGAGAAATATGTCCTTCCTGATAATTGTGAGGATGTGGCAAATGGCGTATCTGCTGAAACACCATGTAAATGATCTGTGTTAGAGAGACGCACTGCTGTTGAATGTCCATGTGGAGTTTTAATTAACAGTGTAATTGAATTATAACTCGTGTTTCTAAATTTAATTAAAATAGAATTTTCACTGCCATTACCTCTTTTCATTCTTTAAGCAACCATATCTTCATCTCCACATGAAGTAGTCTTTCTTCTCTTAACTTAATCCACTATGAATTTTCCTGAAAGTTGAAGGCCTACTCTACCCAGGCCCCAAGAGCACCCAGTTTCACCACACTTAACATCTTTTAACAAAACAAGATGTTATCCCAAACACCTTATGCATCTACTCTGATAGATTCTCCCCAGACAAGTCCTGCTTCTCTGACCCCTTTTTACACTCAGAAAATTGTGACAATAAACATTTAAGCTATATACATGCTTCTGTCGTATATCTGTCAACAACTAAGCGAAGGGTTAATCCCATATAGTTGGAGAAGTACCTCATACAAGAGTCAATAGGCCAGAGTAATAAAAAAAGACGTATCTCTACCTACGGGCCCTCCCCAATAAAGCTGGAGAATAGGTAGCATGATTCCTCTTCCCTGCCAAGCTAAATTCCACCTAGTTAATTGAATCTAGTAATAAGAACATCAGAATGTTCATTAATATCTTAAGCTGTCTGCAATATAAAAAAAAAAGCATACCAGTATAAGAAGTTACCTAAAAGGAAATGGTGATCATGAATGATTGAACTGAAAACAATGTAAACCTAAAGAATGAGGGGTTTAAGAGGGTCTCCATTTAAAGCCAAAGGCAGATCAAAGTAGTGGATCTAACAGTTGGCCGTGGTGACTGGACACTCTGGAGGAAACCTCCTCCCAATCTTGGTCAGCATTCACTCAAGCCGACCAGTAGGCCAAGCACTATGATGGCATGTCCAGTGAAGGATTCAACCTGCTCCAGAAGGATCTGCAGGTCCTTGTAGAGGTCATCAGATGCTCCTGCCAAGAAGGCGCCCCTGATTAGCAGTTCTGGAGATAAAACGAGTGCAGCTCCATCTATGTTGCAGCCTAGATAAGTTGGCTAAGTGTGTATGTCCCACCCACTGCCCTTCATACAGACAGGAAGGTCTTCTGTCTCCTAGTGGAAGGAGGTTCTTTCGGTACCTTGATCAAGATCAGGTGATTGGCAGCTCCCCAGGAGCTTATCTAGACACATTTGATGGAAGCACCCGATCCACCTGGGGATCAGCTCTCACTGTTCTGTGGGTTTCCAGGAGAACCTGGTGACCCTTAAGTTGCCTACACGCTGGCTGAAACAGCCTCTTGTGAGACCACTGCCGAAGCTAATACACCAGAGAAGACTCGGAGCAAGACGCAGTCCTTAAGAGATCATGCCATGACTGTCACACTGAGCAAGAACAGGGTGTCACAGAGTGGACCAGAACATAAGGGACCCGTGTTCCCTATGGGAAGCCTCTACACATCTCTATCACTCCGTTGGGCTTTCTGTAGCAGAGCAGCCCATTCATGTGCGTGGAACCTGCTCCTCACATGCTTTCCCATGGCCACTTGGGGAAATGCCATTCCTTGATTTGTGTGCTGTGGTCATCGCTGTGTGTAGCCACTGCTGTGGAAAAGTATTCATTCTCTAGAAATAGATAGCTTGCAGACACGCAGAAGACTAAAAATGTATCTGGTATTTTAGCAATCTGAAACAGCTGTCTAAGTGACAGTGTCTTGTATTGCTGTAAAGATCGGAAAATGTGGCTAACTTCAGTTTCCTCCCTCACTCTTTTCTGAGGGTTTCCTTTCAGAAAGGAACGTTTCCATGCCCTTAACCATATTCCTTTTTAGTGGGAATCCAGAGTATTAGACTGAATGGGAAAACACTTGCTATTTGAGGGCTGGAGATCATACACTGAAATTTCTCCTACTGCCCTTCTTTTGCCTGTGCCAGCAGGCAATTTCCCATTCACTCTCAGTGTGCTGCCGATTGAACTGACAGGTTCCTTTCTTGATAAATTTCACTGCCTTGCTAATGCTGGTATTTTGATATCATGTAACACAGGTAGCATGCTGCCCCCAGAATACAAGCTTTGCATTTTGCATACTACTTCTTAATATACTGGGAAGAAGAAATCAGGTACACAAGTCTAAAGGTTTGGTACTTTTTCATGCAGATTTGTGTCCAGTTTTCCTAGTGATTGTTCTTCAAAGACTTGGGCCACTATTGTGTGTTGCTGATCACTAACTAATCCCAAAAAAGCTTTGTGAAAACATAACCTCTGTAATAACAGTAATGTAAAATAAAATTACATTTAAAAATCAAAAAATGGGATCGAGAGATGGCTCAGTGGTTAAGACTGTCTCTCCAAGCAGAAAGTCCTGAGTTTGAATCCCAGGTCCCCCGTAAAAACCACCGAGGGGAAACGAACCCTGCAGCCCTGGTGGATGGAGTCTGGGAAATCCCAGAGTGAAACAAGAAGGTAGAAGTAATCCAAAGTCACTCTTGGTCCTCCACAGGGATACACAGTGCCCTTTGATACACACACACACACACACACACACACACACACACACACACACAAATAAGTAAAATATTTTTTAAAAAGTCAAAAATAGGGATTTCTTACTACATTTATGGAGTTTTGGATTTTATTACTAGATGTAGGATGTTAAAATAGGGAAGATTTCACTACTCTGTACTTTTGGACCATGTTCATGAGGGGGACGAGAATGCAAGTGTACGAATGCATGTGTGTGGGGAGTTGTATATGTTTGGCATATATGTGCCCGTGGAAGACGTTTGTGTTGGGTATCTTCCTCAATTGCTCTCCACCTTAATTTTTGAGACGTGGTCTCACTGAACCTGCAGTTCACTGATTTGGCTAGACTAGTTAAGTCCCAAGGATCTACATTCAGGACTTCTTATATGGCACTTTCCCATTTCATACACCACCACTAGTGTTTCAATTTCTCCATGTCTTCCCTGTAACTTATTATCTTCTTTTTTAATGAAAAATTATAAAACATGTTTTACAAATAATGTTTTATAATTTTTAATTAAAATATTTCATCAAATTGGCTGAATTACCATGCCACCTAAGTGGTAAAAATTTATTCTGGATAGTCTTGTGCAGGTGTTCTTGGTGAAGGTTAACATTTAAATTAGTAGGCATTCCATAATGTGGGTGGGTCTCAGCTGATCAGTTGAAAGTCCAAACAGAAGAAAAAGGTGGGCATTTTCTACCCAATAGTGAATCAAGTCTCCAGTACCATCTTTCTTTGGGAACACTACTTTGATGGCTTCAGACTTGAACTATAATATCAGGTTTTTGTTTGGATCTGCAGTCTGTCAGCCCACCCTAGCAATTTTGGAATTACCAATCTCTGTACTTGTGCAAACTGACGTCTAAAAATAAATTTCTTTTTTTAAAATTTTTTTATTATTTATTCAATTGTGCATGTATGTGCACGCATGTGTATATGTGTATGTGTGTGTGTGTCTAGAACCACGGACGAATTCGGGAACCACCATGGACGCCTCCACCTCCTCCTTGTTTACTCTGCCCGGGGATTCACAGGCTCGGTCCTACCAGGACCAGAAACGCAGGCCGCCCCTGCTTCCGCCCGGCTTCTATACATGGGGTCTAGGATCCGAACTCAGGACCTTCCTTCTGCCTGCAAGGCAGAAGCTTAACCCCTGAGCCACCTCTCCAGCCCCTAAAAATAGATTTTTTTAACATTTTTTATTATCTCCGCTCATACAAGCTTAATAGGTACACCTGTTCCCTCCCTCCCTCCTCCTCCCCCCACCCCTCTGCTCGCCCTCCCCTCACCCCTCCCCACCCGCTAGTGCCTCCCCTCCCCCAGTCCCCGGAGAATCCTTTAATGTGCATGCCTGATTGTCCTCTGGGTCCTTCTCTCCGATAACATACAAGGACCCAGCGGCATTTCCCTGAACCCTTTCCTTTGTTCCCCTTAAGCATAGGAACACTATTTTGGCTATCAATCCCTTGCCTCCAAGGATCTTGGTGCTTTTAGCAAATGCTAGACTTTGTGGGGACAATAGTGTGTTGGACATTGTGCAGGGCATGCAAAGTCCAATTATGATTGCTTGGACCCTAACTTGTGTGGAGTATCTTGCAAATCATTGCTCCTCCCATCCTTGTGCTCTTACACTCTTACCGCCCCTTCTTCCGAAATTTCCCTGAGCTTCAGGATGGGGAGAGATTAGGCTGGCCTAGTTCTAGGTGGTTGATATAGAGTCTCTGAAGTTCTGGATTATGGTTTGTTCATTTTCTTTTGCAGTTTTGTTGCTCCTGCAATGCCCTTCACTCCATCCTGATGGGTATTGAATGTCACCCCCTGGCCAGAGATAAAAAACTGTTAAACTAGAGTCTTGTTGTAAGAGTATATTCAAAGGTAGATGCAATAAAAGTAGGAAACCACAGTGAGGGAGGGGTCAATCACCCATTTGCAAAATGGTTACTTTTTATCTGCTAGACTATATGCCCTCCCCTTTTGGTGAGATCACACCACCTCAGTTGTAGATGATTAGGAACGAAAAGTCTGTGAACTTAACCAGACGTCTCATTGCTTACTCGCAGTCCTTGATGGAGGCCTATTTTCTCTGCTGTTACATGGTCCCCTCTCTCCTTGTTTCTGTTGTGGCCCTCCTATCCCATCCCACCTGTTCATACTCCTTGCAATTACTATATTACAGAGATTTATCGTTGAGTGTCTCTAGGTGGGCTGGGTGGGTTTGGTACTAGGAGCCACCTATTAGGGAGTACATACGGCACTTAATTTTCTGGATCTGGGATACTTCACTTAATATAATTGTCTCTAATGACATCCATTTCCCGGCAAATTCCAGTACTTCATCATTTTTTATGGCTGAGTAGTACTCCATTGTATAGATGTACCACAGTTTCCTTATCCAATCATCAACTGTTGGACATTTAGGTTGATTCCATGACTTTGCTATTGTAAAGAGTGCTGCTATGAACATGGTCGTGCTTGTGCTATCGAGGTGAACCTCTGCTGCATGGGGGGTTATTCCCAAAAGTGGAATTGTAGGGTCATATGGCATTTCAATCTTTAATTTCTTTAAGAATCTCCAGACGGCTCGCCAGAGTGGCTGTATGAGCCTGCACTCCCACCAGCAATGTAGGAGAGTTCCCCTCTCTCCACATCCTCTCCAGCATTTGTCGTTGTTTGTATTGTGGATTTTTGCCATCCTGACCGGGGTGAGATGATATCTCAGGGAAGTTTTGATTTGCATTTCCCTGATGGCTAAGGAAGTGGAGCATTTTTTAAGATATTTGTTAGACATTTTAATTTCATCCCTAGTAAAGTTTCTTTTAAGTTCCAGGGCCCATTTTTTAATTGGGCCATTTGTTTCCTTGGTGTTTAGTTTTCTAAGTTCTTTGTGCACTCTGGATAATAGAGCTCTATCAGATATGTGGTTAGTGAAGATTTTCTCCCATTCTGTGGGTTTCCTTTGAGCTCGTGTTACAATCTCTTTATCTGAACAGAAGCTCTTTAATTTCACAAGATCCCAACTGTTGAGAGTTGGTAGCAGCGACTGTGCCATTGGATGTCTGTTTAGGAAATGTTGGCCTAGCCCAATCAGCTCGAGGGAATTCCCTACCCTTTTAACTATGGTAAAAATAGATTTCTTAATCTTGTGTTTCTTAATTTTTTTGTCTGTTCTTTGAAGTCAGTTGAAAAGGTGACTGGATTTTTTTCCTTCCTTTTTGTCCCTGTTGACAGCTTGTAGTTACTGAGTTCTACTTTTGTAACCTTGTTTTAGCAGGTACTTCAGCAGGGACCTGAACTGCTTTGAGGTGGGGGGGGGAGGTGATGGAACCTGGGCTACTTTGGTGGGAAGGTTTCAAATCCCTAAAAGTCCAGGCTATAGTAAAGATCCCCAGAACAAAGAACTGCTCAACCTTTGGAGAAGACTCCCACAGATGCTGAATAAGCCTCATTATCCAGCATCTGCTGTTTGTCTTTTTCCCTGCCAAGGCTTTGTGTAACATGATAGTTTCAGTTATCTTTCTTCTTACTGAATTGAACTCAGATCCTCATGTTTACAAGTCAAGCAAGCACTTTGCTAATTGAACTACCCCCACCCCCAATCTCTTGCTAATTGTTTGACAGATTTCTTTGAATTCTAGGAGCTGTCCAAATCTTTCCATGTTTGCTCTTTAATGAGACACTTCATCAAGACTTGGCTTTCTCTGAGCCCCCCATTATGAAAGTTCTGAGCACCCCATTTTGAAAGTTTAAGGTTTTCTAGGATTTGTTTCTGAGTATGTGTCTTTCCTCATGCTTGTGACTTTCTAAATTCCTAAATATACATAGCTGCTTTTCAATGTTCTGATGTCCTGAATCGTCTTCCTTCTGCTTCTTTTCCATGCCTTTTAGGGTCTGTGTTGTCTGCTGTTTTGTATTGTATAATACATGTTGCCTCAGAGGACTGTGGTTTTCTGATTTCCTTACAGGTTTTATGAGAAATAGCAAGTTAGCCAAAGATGAATGTGTTGCTTCAATCATTTCCTGATGTTGTGTGACACTTCTGGGGAGAGTCCACATAAACATCTATCCCCCCTCCTAGGAATTCAGTTACAGATCACAGTAATGATTATGCCTAGGACCAACATGACAAACCAGTAATTAAGGGTGACAAACAGGATTAGGGGTGATTCAAAGGCAGCCATGTCATCAGAAAACCCCCCTCAACATTGGTGAAGCTCACACAAGTTGCAACCTCTGAGCTCTCATGTGCATGACTTGGTTATAAGAATGAAGCCTCCAGACTTCGCGATTGCTCAATCTTTTTCAAACTTGGCTCAGAGGCTTTTCTAGAATGCTGGCTGGCCAGAGAGTCTTCCCCCCCAAGCAGTTATTTCTGACTTTCTTTACCTTGGGTAGATCTACTCCCTGCCTCCTCGGTTTACGTGCGGTTTACCTGTTTAGTCTTCCTCCAGGATAGCATCTTTCAAATGGCTACACGACATTCTCTTTAGATGAGACTAGGGGCAAAATTCAAGATGGCATTAAGCTGTACCCAGAGGGATAACACCATGCAACATTTATACAGGCTAGAATGGATACACACAGTAACTTGCAAAGAAGGTGTGTTCTGCCTCTTCTCGTTCAAGGGAGAACTGAGAACTGCTGGTGACTCTTCAAGATCAAAATGAGCAATCACTTCCCAGGAAAGGATGTGCTAAAGGAGCAGGGGTAAGTAAAACATCACAAACCAAACACTTTAGAGATGGCTTTTTTTGTTGGCTTAGCTGTTGTTAGCTCTCTGACAGTTTACTAGACTCTGGCAAGGTTCTTTCAGAGATCTCCTGCTTGGGTTGTTTTTGTTTTGCCCTTTATATAATTTCTGTGAGGGGAGAGTGTCTACAATTTCCACATCCACAGTTTTACTGCTGTTGCTTAATACGTCATGCCTTACAAAACCTTGAAAAGTTTCTCTGCGTACTCTTTAGGGCATTTTTCCATGTAGCTTTTCTTCCTGAATCACTCCCTGATAGATATCTCTTACTATCATCCTTGGATTGACAGAGTAGCAGAGGCTCTCTAATAAAATCCCTAGGAGCATCTCTTTGTTTTCTTTTTTTAATTAATTAATTTATTTATTTATTTCTGCTCATACAAACTTAATAGGTACACCGGTCCCCTCTCTACCTCCACTCCTCCCTGGACCCCCTAACTTCCTCCCCCCTTTTCCCCTTCCTTTCCTCCCCTCCCTCCCTATCTCCCAGTGCCTCCTCCCCCCCATCCCTGGAGCGTCCTTTAATGTGTATGTCAAACTTTCCTCTGGGCCCTCCTCTCTGATGAGGTGTAAGGACTCAGTGGCATTTCCTAGAACTCCCTAGGAGCATCTCTTTGTAAGGGAGGAAGAGGACTTTGGGAAAACACTAAAAATAATCTATCAACAGAGAGTGAGGAGAAGAAAGTTACTTGCTGTGCCATCAAGTGCAGCAGGTTGACCCTTGGTGCATTATCAGTAAACTCATACAACTTCAGCTTTCATGTAGGGATCTCTGTCCATACCTTTGACTTAAAATTCTAGTTGTTCATCATCATTCAAGTTTATGAGCAAGTCAACTAAAAGAAATCTGTAATTCTTCCTGAAGATGGCAGCAGCATTCTATGAACTACAATTCTCATGCCTTCTCCAGAATCAGAGAAAAACATGTTTCCAGGCAGTGCAGGTATAAAATGTTTTTTCTGAACCCGTCCTCCTTTGGTTGTGATCTTAAACATAATTATTTATCATATTGTAGTTGAATATTATACTGTCAGCATCATTTTACTTGTGTTCTTTTGATAATCAGGGAGACTGATAGATTTCCAAAAGTTTCAGAAAGCTCCTCTTTCTCCTCTGAATAATTTTCATATCCTTCAACCTATATTTACATAAGGATTTCATTTTGTGAACTTTACTTTTTCTCATTATAAAATAATATGTATGCACTGTAGAGATTCAAGTGAACTTAGAATTTTTTTTAAATATTCACATTTATACTCCCAGAGACAATAACTTTAAAGTTTAGATTAATTTTTCCTAGCTTTCCTCCATCTATGTCATTACTTGCCCTTTTTTCTTATTTCATGCAATTTTGCTCCATATCTTGATTTTTTTATATAACAATGTGGTGCTATTTCCCATGCCATTAATCATTCTCATGTGTATTTTGGTATTAATTTTAGTTCATGGTTTAAAAAGCAGTTCATACGTACTGCTAAAACACTTGGTAAATAACATGAAATTTAATTTGTATAGCTCAGAATAGTTTCTACATCTTTGTATATTTTCTCCTCAATTTTGTGTGTGTGTACACATGTGCATGTGTTCATGTGTATATGTATGACTGCGTGTGCATGTGGAGTCCAGTGGTCAAACTAGAGCATTGATCCTCAGGAACCACCTACCTTATGCTTTTGGGGGGATAGGATCTCTTATTGGCCTGTAGCTCACCGAGTAGGTGAGCCTGGCCTGTAAACAGATTCATCTATTCTTACCTCCCCGGGGCTAAGATTACAAGCCCTTGCCACCACATCCAACTTTTTTACATTGGCTCTGAAGATCAAACCACGGTCCTCAAGCTTGCGTTGCAGCCCTTCCCAACCATTTTTCTATACAGGTATTCACTTATATTTCACTGATATCATACCATAGTGTGTAGTTTCACATATTCTTTCATTTTTAAAATATATGCCACCAAAATCACTTTGAAGGTTTTTGACTCTATAATGATAATTTGTTTAACAATCCATGGCTATGAATATTAAAATTTTCTTTACTACTTCACCATTAAAAAGATTTTTGAGTACAAAAGTCTTCTGCATTTCTGGTTTTTTGTTTACTGAAGAGTCCTCAACATGGAATTACAATGTAAAATTCTGTGACCATTCTATTAATACTGAGATCATTAATGCTTATGTAAATGCATCTTGTCTTGCATTCTAGATAATATTGTTTTGTTCTTATTATTTATATATTTTGAAATGAGAAATGATTCTCTAATATTGTATTTATTGAAGAACTTATTAATGGATACTTTTTTGATTCTTTTTTTTTACATTTTTTATTATTATTTCTGCTCATACAAACTTAATAGGTACACCAGTTCCCTCCCTCCCTCCTCCTCCCCCCGAACTCCCTGCTCCCCCTCCCCTTACCCCTCCCTCCCTACCCCCCAGTGCCTCCCGCCCCAATTCCCAGAGAGTCCTTTAATATGCATCTCTGACTCTCCTCTAGGCCCTCCTCTCCGATGATGTACAAGGACCCAGTGGCATTTCCCTGAACCCTTTCCCGTGTTCCCCTTAAGCATAGGAACACTACTGTGGCTGTCAATCCCTTGCTTCCAAGGATCTTGATGCCTTTAGCAGATGCTAGACCTTGTGAGGTCAACAGTGTCTTGGACATTGCGCCGGGCATGCAAAGTCCAATTATGATTGCTTCGGCCCTAACTTGTGTGGAGTTTTTTGCAAATCATTGATCCTCCCATCCTTTTGCACTTACAATCTTACCGCCTCCTCTTCCGCAAATTTCCCTGAGCTTCAGGATGGGGAGAGATTAGGCTGGCCTAGTTCTATGTGGTTGATATAGAGTCTCTGAAGTTCTGGATTGTGGTTTGTTGATTTCTTTTGCAATTTTGCTGCCCTTCACTCCATCCTGATGGGCATTGTATGTCACCCCCTGGCCAGAGATAAAAAGCTGTTAAACTGGAGTCTTGTTATAAGAGCACATTCAAGGGTAGATGTAATAAAAGTAGGAAACCTCAGTGAGGGAGGGGTCAATCACCCATTTGCAAAATGGTTACTTTTTAATCTGCCAGACTATATGCCCTCCTCTTCTGGTGAGATCATACCCCCTCAGTTGTAAATGATCAGGAACGAACGTCTGTGAACTTAACCAGATGTCTCATTGCTTACTTGCAGTCCTTGATGGAGGCCTATTTTTTCCGCTGTAACATGGTCCCCTCTCTCCTTGTTTCTGGTGTGGTCTTCCAACCCCATCCCTCCTGTTCATAATCCTTGCAATTACTGTAGGTATTACATAGATTTATCTTTGAGTGTATCAAGGTGGGCTGTGTGGGTTTGGTACTAGGAGCCACCTATTAGGGAGTACATATGGCGCTTAATTTTCTGGGTTTGGGATACTTCACTTAATATAATTGTTTCTAATGACATCCATTTTAAAACAGTGGTTAGATGCCACGAAGTAGGTGGCAATGCCTTAACCGTATGTGTGTTGTCAGGCCCAAGGGCCTCTTTCATCCTTGTCAAGGGGAGTGCTAACCTTCTCTCCTTTCTTACAACACTATTAACGGATACTTTTAAAGCTCATTGAGAACCTAATTTCCTTCTCTGAATTACTATCATTTTAAATACACTCCCTGTTTCTTATATTTAACTGTTCTTCTAAATATTTAAATCAAGCTATACTAAAGATAAGTTTCCTTTTAGTTTGTCAGAATGGGATCTCTTCTAAATCATTAATTTTCCTGATATTTATTTTTGCATTTGTGTCTATGATGTGTATGAGGGTATGTGCATCCACAGCATTCACGTGGAAGTCAGAGGACCATCTTAGGTGTTGGTCTTTGCCTTCCATGTTGCTTGAAGCAGGGTCTCTTTGCAACTGAAACACAGTCCAGACTAGCTACTCTTCAAGGGATTCTCCTATCTCAGCCTGCCACCCCTCTGTAGCCTAGACTTACAGACATAGGCTACTTAATTCAGCTTTTACATGGGTTCTTTTTTTTTTTTTTTAAACATTTTTTATTGTCTCCGCTCATACAAGCTTAATAGGTACACCTGTTCCCTCCCTCCCTCCTCCTCCCCCTGACCCCTCTGCTCACCCTCCCCTCACCCCTCCCTCCCCACCTCCCAGTGCCTCCCCTCCCCCAATCCCCGGAGAATCCTTTAATGTGCATGCCAAACTCTCCTCTGGGTCCTCCTCTCTGAAGAAGTACAAGGACCCAGCGGCATTTCCCTGAACCCTTTCCTTTGTTCCCCTTAAGCATAGGAACACTATTTTGGCTGTCAATCCCTTGCCTCCAAGGATCTTGGTGCCTTTAGCAAATGCTAGACTTTGTGGGGACAATAGTGTGTTGGACATTGTGCAGGGCATGCAAAGTCCAATTATGATTGCTTTGGCCCTAACTTGTGTGGAGTATCTTGCAAATCATTGCTCCTCCCATCCTTGTGCTCTTACAAACTTACCTCCCCCTCTTCCGCAAATGTCCCTGAGCTTCAGGATGGGGAGAGATTAGGCTGGCCTAGTTCTAGGTGGTTGATATAGAGTCTCTGAAGGTCTGGATTATGGTTTGTTGATTTTCTTTAGCGGTTTTGTTGCTCCTGCAATGCCCTTCACTCCATCCTGATGGGTATTGGATGTCACCCCCTGGCCAGAGATAAAAAGCTGTTAAACTAGAGTCTTGTTATAAGAGTATATTCAAAGGTAGATGTAATAAAAGTAGGAAACCACAGTGAGGGAGGGGTCAATCACCCATTTGCAAAATGGTTACTTTTTATCTGCCAGACTATATGCCCTCCCCTTCTGGTGAGATCACACCCCCTCAGTTGTAAATGATCAGGAAAGAAAAGTCTGTGAACTTAACCAGATGTCTCATTGCCATACCAGAAACAAGGAGAGAGGGGACCATGTTACAGCAGAGAAAATAGTCCTCCATCAAGGACTGCAAGTAAGCAATGAGATATCTGGTTAAGTTCACAGACTTTTCGTTCCTTTTACATGGGTTCTAAGGCTCTGAATTTAAGTTCTCTGGCTTTTGCAACACACGCTTTTACTAACTGAATCATCCCCTGATTCTAAACAGTTTTCGTTTTCTCATTTCAGCTGACTCTAAGTGTAATTAATGATTATTGTTAAAATATTAAAGATACAGAATTTTTCTAAGAAGGCAATGGAATTAGCAATAACTCATGGATAACTAGTATTAATATTTAAGTGTTTTTTTACTGTTCAGGGACAAAGAGAAACATTAAAAACAGGAAGTCTGCTCTAGTTCTTGCAATTATGAGTTAAGCTCATTATGGTCTAGGAATTTGAGACTCACAGGACAAAAAGACAGAGCAAACTAAGGGAAAACCCCTCACTATGGGATCTTGTTTATGTTTCATGCTGTCTGGAAGTGAAGAAATTGCAACACAGTGGTAAAGCCAAAGTTATCTACAAAGACAATGATGGTTTTGCTAAAGATGTCTCAAACGAGGATGTTCTAAACAACAAATAAGCTATGTTTATTTTAGACCAAGATGTTAGTGGCTTTAAGTGTGTTAGCATTCCTAAAGCTAAACACTGCACCTTATAAGTCCACTTTACAATTTCATGTCCAAAAACAAATTCTTTGATAAGATAAATAAGGTAATCTTTTTACTTAACTTTTTAAAACTCTGCTGCTTATGGTAAGTTATACCTTTGTGCAATGGAATGCAGAAAGCCACAGAATTATCATTCATATATATGTGCACACATTATGAAGACCTAACCAAGAGAATCCCGCATCCATGTCTTGGGTGTGTACTGTTCCTTTTCTAAGCATGTCTCTCTGCTGACTCTTTCAATGCCCATGCTGAAATCTGAAACCTGTACTATCCCTTATCATTACATAATAAACTCACTATCTTTGTTTCATATTTATTATGTTACTGGGATTCTTTTCTGTGACATAGTCAAAGATCTAAGTTTGCCTGAGTGCTTATCCCTAAGGGTATTCCTAAGAAGTGGGAGTATTCTCCTGGTGATAGTATTCTACATCTCCCTACTGCCACTGACAAGACATAGCTTTTGGAATGTGGTAAGTTAAATCCTCCTAACATCAGTGTGCTTTAGATAAAGATTACATTCTATGGCTACATATGGTACTTCACTCATACACTACCCATAGATTTTTGCCATTAATATTGTAGGGATGTGAGTAATCACATCAGCTGTACACCATCAGAGAACCTCATAATGCCAGTACTAAGGACAACAGTAAACATTTACTAAATTCTTGCTCAATGTCAGGTATCAAAATCATTTCTTTGCATAAATTAACACATTTAGTCACAACTCTTTAAAGTGTGTACTACGTTTTATAGACGGGGGAACTGAGGTATAAATGGAGCAGCAAAGAAATCCAGTGGACTGGATTGTACACATACAAATCTGAGAGCTGAGAAAACCTTATGTTGATTACATATTAGGGAAGATTGTTCTATTGAGATAGATGCTAAATTCTGACTAGGAGTGTAACTGGATAGCATTTGGTGTAAAAAGGGAGAACAGAAGTAATGGCATGGGAGTGGAAAATGATTATAAAAGGAATTAAGGAAATCAATGATGAACTTTACATTTGCAGCCTCTGGCTTTCACTGAAAATATTGTTGAATAGTTCACTTTCAAGTGCGAGGATTGGTCGTGGATGCATTATAAATTATACATTAATAAAACTATTAAAATGTAGAAAAGGGAAGCACCAAGCAAATATATCAAAGGGGAAACATGAAAATAGGAGTCTGGACTCTTGAAAGAAGGAAATTCAAGAAGGGGCCTATTGTGAGAGCAGCAAGTGTGCCAGAAACCCTCAGTGAAAATAACATCAGGAACCACAGAGGTGCTTCAGGTCTCCCAACTACTTAGAGAAGTCTAGGCAGCTGCTTTCATTATCAGCCCACGTTCCTGCTTTCCCTTACAAATATTCCTGCTCTCAGAAGTTATCCTTTAAGTATAATTAGAGGAACAAGGTGTGGTATTTAATAGTGGTGCCTGGTATAAAGTGCGTGCTAAGTAAATGTCACCCATTATTGTCATTTCCACTTAGATTATTAAAACAGGGTCTTTACTCAAGTAATCTCCTGTATCAAGTGTCACAGTTCCTCCAGTGTGTCATTTTACCACTGATACACCTTACCTGGAAGGATTCATTGTTGCAGCAGACAGGGCACAGCTGCATTAGTCCCCGGACAAGCATCTGTCTGGACAGCTAGGGGACAAGTCTGATGAAAGGCTTGGACATGCTTCTGACAGTTCACCTGAGTTGTTTGCCTACAGATATTCATTTTCAACAAAAGAAGAATCTGACAGTGTTGAATGTTGCCTAAATTGAATGTTCCAGAAAGATAGACCCAATTAATGTCTTTCTAGGTTCTGGAGATGGAGTTCTTTGGCAGAACGCAAGGACCTAGATTTCATCCCCAGCACAGAAATAAACAAAAAAAAATTTTTAAGAAAATCCTTCCACCTTTTTTTATTGGTGTTTTCCCGGTGACTTCTTTGTTTTGTTTTCAAGTAACTTCTTTTTGCAAAGAACCACCTGTCCGAATGTGAGTTAGACACGACCTCCGTGTCATAGACTCTAAATTCCCATTCTTTGTCTCATATGTGACATTGGAACAATATTGCTGCTGTTCTAGCTTGATGAAGTTGGTTGAGCTCCTCTCCTTCCTCTAGGATCTTTGACTTTAATCCCTCCTCAGCCTGAACCAGTACAGTCAGCCCATAATGGTTTATTTTTTTAGGGCAAAATATTTCATATTCTCTTCCCCACTCCCAGTTATTTCTTGTTTATTCCACCCCTATGAAAGAACATTTAAAAATAAGCTTAATAGACATAGCTCATGCCTATAATCCTAGCATTTAAGAGGCAGAGGGAGTTAGATCTCTGGGAGTTCAAGGTCTGCCTGCCCTACATAATGGGTTCTAGGCCAACCAAGGCTACAGAATGAGATCCTGTATCAAAAAAATACAAATAAATAAAAATACATTAAATTAGGAAAATATCAGTCAAGTGCTTTATTTCCTGACTTTTAAGACACAGATTTCTTGGCCAGGGGATTTCATCATTTCAGCAGGTCCCTCCATTGTACTTTTTCTGGAACTTTATATTTGATAGGTTGAATAAACCTGAGATATTTATAAATATTTTAGTTATTTAAAACATTTTTAAAAATAATCGAATAAAATATCCTTGCTTTTGTGTGTAGTGTAGTCCCATGTACATGCTTGTGTCGGTGCATGTGTATGTGCATTTGGAGCCAGACATCAAGGTCAGGTATTTTCCTCAGTTGGTGTCTGCATTAATTTTTGAGATAGGGTCTCACTGAACCGGAATTTCACTCTTAGGCTAGGCTGCTTGGCCAATCGACCACAGGGATCTGCCTTTCTGTCTCTCGCAAGCTAAGATTACAGACATGTACCACTGCACACTGCTTTTTTATGTGGGTGCTAGAGATTTAGTCTCACGTCTTCATGCTTCTGTGGAAAATGCTTTACTGACCTAGCCCCTAAGTCCATGTTTTTATTTGATGGGTTTAATAATATTTAGGACGGGGCCAAAACAAAATTAATATACAATTCATTATTATGGGTTTTTACCTAATTACTTGCACTTCAAAGATTTGCGCCTGAGTGTATCAATGAGAAAGCTGCTGAATTTGCTTGGGATGTGTTGTGAGTAGAACAAAAACTCTTCACATAGTGCCTTTGTGTTGTGGTGGCTTTGGGGGTTGGTGACAGTTTGGCAACCAAATATAATTATGAATCAAAAAGCCCTTAAGTCCAGTGGAAGGTTAAAGAACCAGTGATAAGAGTACAAATCTCAGCCAAAATGTAAGAGAGCATCCTCATTTGCATTGCAAATATCAGACAACTACTAGCCACAAAGGAACTCGAATATAAAATCTATGTGACTTTCTTTGACAGGCGCCTTCATCAGCCCTAACTGAAGTTTAGAATAAGCAAAGTGATGTAAATTCTAGGAGGGAACGCATCTGTAAGAGAGACTCATGCAGGTTTCACAAATGCTGGCCTGCCGTAGCCATAGCAGTGTCGTCCCACGTGCCTATAGATAGCTCTGCACTCCTGGAACCCAGGAGTCGTTCCTGGGCAGAAATAAGGAAGGAATAAGGAGGCCTTCAAGTTCCAGTGTGAGTGTCATCCTGCCAGGTGGACCAGTTTTACTGCTGGAGGTGCCAACCCTATTTCTTTAGATTACTACTCCCAGGTAGACAGTAATTGAGCTTTCTTAACATATCGTGTGCTTGGAACTGGACTTCCCAAGGAAAGAGGCCGGTGCTATTGCCGAGTGTGTCCCTAGGGGAAGACCAGACCCACTTCTGTAGTAGCTATTCAAGCTAAGACTTGCCTCGCGTTGCCCTTCATTTTTTCCTAGCTAAGGCTCTTAGCAGATCTGGATTAAACAATCTCCAAAATATCCTTATCACTTGCAAGTGGGCCAGGATGTAAGAATCTTGAACGTTTTCCTTATTCATCTTCGTGTTATGACTTCGGGTGTCCTTAAAGTTTCCAGCTGTACCACTTCTAAAGTATGCTGGATGCCAGTCCATCTCCTTCCTTCGCATCCCTTAGTGCTCTGCTCCGCAACCTCAGGGAACCTAAGGGATATTATGGTGCTGTGAAAGGGCAAGGGTGTGCACAGGGGCCAGAGCTGTCTGCTCGTTAAAGCTCGGGAGTCTGAGGTCTGCCATTCTTAATAGACCTTTGAGTCTGGATTATCATATTATTTTCATTAAGTTCTCTTACATATTTATTTAACACACTGTCTTTCAGGAATACAGATAAGAAATTTTTATTAAAATATTTCTTTGGAACATAATTTTAAATATCTGGATATTAAATATATCAAAACCTATTAATTCACTTTTCAGGGAATTTTGCATTCAATACCTTAGTTGTTCTAGAACTTTTTAATGTCATCAGACTTTCTTAATAGTCATAGATATACAAATTCTTTTAGACTTGAATTTTGTATATTCTAAATAAAACATATATTTGACAAATAAAATATAATTACAAATCTAAAAAAATAGACTTAAAGATTATTTCTCTACTGATGTCTTTTCTTCCCTTTTTTTTTGCCAAGGAATATGACAGAATGAATGGTGGAACAAAAGAGAAGACTATTCTAGTAGCCATTTAAATGAGGAGTAAATTCAGAATCAATACACACACACACACACACACACACACACACACACACACACGAGTTCTGCTCCATGGACAAATGGTACCAACAGAAGAATTTTCCTAGCCAGTCATAACCTGTGTAGTTTGAGAACTGTGTTGATCATGCCCTTTAAAGTTACTTTTTTTTTTAAATCTATGTGATCCAACTATAACAGAAAAAAATGATTTGTGAAACAATTGTTACTTTTTTTCTGCCTTTGTCATACTTGTCCTTCCCGCCCAGACCTCTGTCAACTTGCTTTTCTACCTTTCACTTGGTCCATGTCATTAAGTTTATTTCCTTCATCACACTGCTTTCTAAAAAAGCTATCCTGGAAGCAAAAGAGAAAAAAAGTGGCTCAGAGGCTCATTGTGGTAGTGAGAAGGAGAATGACAGTGAGAGAAAGAGAAAGAAAGAAAAGTTTATCTCACCTTCCACCTAGTTCCATTCAATATTGCAGCAATTTTTAAAGTATACCCATGTATAATTCCCGGGGAGAAGGAACATCTATAATTCCCAGGGAAAAGGAACTTTGGGGGGAGTAGGAGTGTAGCATTGCTCCTTAAACTACATGTCTTAGTTAGTGCAAATCTTCCAAACACCTAAACCTCTCTGCTAGATTACCGAAGAAACATTTCTTTCATAAGCCATACAATGCAAGCCTGAAAACTGAGCTGCCCTTCACAATTTCTAGCAAAACCTGTGATTTTTTTCCCCTGTGACCTGTGCTGAAATATACTTTGTAGTATGGGAATATTAAGAGAAAAAAGTAGGATTGCGGGTTTTTAAAAAATCTCTGCTAGATCTTAAGGCTCTGTAATGTATCCTGAGATAAAGTGATAAACTTTACTATTTCTGCTGCTACTTCCATTGCTATTAAGTCCTTTGATGTTCTCTCTATGTAACAACATACCATGTGCGTGCACGTGCGCGTGTGTGTGCCCGCGCGCATGCGTAGGTGAATATGCCCGTGTATGCGCATGTATTCAGGGACTAGAAGAAGACATCAGTTATCTTCCTCTGTTGCTTTCCTTCTTACTGCCTTGAAGGAAGGTCTCTCAATAAACCAGAAACTCTTTGTTTTAGTTAGGCAGACTGGCCAGAAAACTTAGGGATCCACCCATCTTCACTCCCCAACATTGGGGGTACAGGCACAGGCAGGCCTGTTTTTTGTTTTTGTTTTTTGTGGCTGCTGGGGATTCAAACTCAAGTCTCATGCTCATACTACAAGTGCTCTTATGCGCTGAGCTATCTTCCTGGTCCCACAAAAATATATGTTTTGTTTATTAAAGTTAGTATTTTTTCTTAAAGCTCTACCAGGTATAATCAAGTGATTTGAAATCGATAAATATATTACAATACCCATCAGTATACACACTAATCTGTATCATTCCTATATCCTCTTTTTACACATATAGAAACACAGACTTGGATTTGTTAAGTGATTTCTATAAGGCCACCGATTTTTATTTTTTTCTCCCACATTTTATTTTTTTCCTAATCATACAAGCTCAATAGGTACCCCGTCTTCTCTCTCCCCCTCCCCTCCCCCATCCCCCATTGACACTCTCTCCTTTCCTCCTTCCTTTCACTCCCCTCCCTCTCTCTCCCTCTCCTAGTTCCTCCTCCTTCCTCCCTCCCATTTCCTGGAGCGTCCACTTATGTGGGCGCCTAACCTCCCTCTGAGTCCTCCACCCTAGGGTTCAGGACTCGGTGACATAGCTGGGGCCCCTTTTTGGGCTCCCCGTTAGTATGGGACTGTTTAATCCCTTGCCTCTAAGGATCCTACCGCCAGGAGCTTTCTCCCCTGTGATCTCTGCTAGACTTTGGGAGGTTGTTGATCTGTCAATCAGTGGCCACACATCTTATTAATGGAATGGATGAAAATGTTATAAAGCTCTTTTTCTGGATTCTTTCACTTTATTTTATATACATGCTAATTTCAGAGTGTGTTAGTCAGATTTTCATCACGGTGGTGTACCGCCAAACACAACAACAAAAGAAGAAAAGGATTTGTCTTAGATCACAGTTTAGATGTACCCAGTCCATTAGGAAAGTGGTAGCACAAAGCAGGTCACATCATAGAGCCAGGAAGCAAAGCAAGAAAATACCTGTGCTCCAAGGCTCTCTTGTTTTTCTCTTTTATTTCATCTGTATCCCCAGCCTATGGGATGGTGCCACCCACATTCAAGGCTGGTGGTCTCATTTCTGTCCTGTCCTTATCATTGTCTTCCCTGCTTAATTAATCCTGTCTGGAACAGCCTCACAGATATTCCTTGAGGTGTGAGGTACGCTTTACTAAACTCCTCGGCATTTCTCAGGCCAATCCTGTTGACAGTCAAGACTATCATATAGGGTTGAGTGAAGGACTTGACATCTGGAGTATGGCTTCCTCTCCTTAAGAACCACTGGTACTCAGAACATAGTATATTTTCTGATAATTCCTATACATTGATAAGATATGCCTATTTTATATAAATCTCTATACTACTTTCCCAATTATAAGTTAAATCATAATATTTAAGGTGTTTTTAATCCTTCTGGGTACCTTTATTCCTCTCCTAATACTATTTCTTCTACTATATTATTTAAATAGTTTTGTGTGTATTCATGATATAACTTCATCTACAATACAGAATAATTTTTATGGACAGAATTTTGTCTCTCCTAAATTCATAACTTGAAGTTCTAACCCCAAGTACCTCAGAATGTGATTTGTGTGGGTGGCCTGAATTCATTAGGACTTGCGTCCTTGAGACAGAGTATTAACACACAAGCATAGAAAATAGCCCACGTGAAGGGAAAGTGGCCACCTGCAAGTGTGGAGAGAGGCCTTAGAAGAAACCAACTCTGCTAACACCTTCGTCCTAGGTTCTAGCCGCGCCTGTGCTCACAGAAAGTTCTGTCCTTAATGCACTCAGACTAGCCAGCAAACTAAGATGCTTCTCAAATGTCCTTGTCATTCTTGCTCAGGAATATGGCCAATATTCTCTGTATTATTATTTTTTATCATGTGTGCTATCAAAGTTAACAGATATTATTGCATGGCTTTTTCGTTTTAGTGATGTCCTCTACACACCCCACATATTACCTTTGGGTCCCCTTTTCTCCGTAGTAGATCTCAAAAGACAGCCTTGAAAACAGCAAAAAAAAAAAAAAAAGAAAAAAGAAAAAAAAAGCCACGGTGATACTGAAGATAGATGTCCTACACTGCCTTCCTTCCCACAGCCCTCAGGCCGGCATTGCTTCTCTCTAAACATACTGAAAAATGATTCTCAGGTGTCACAACTATTGGATTAGAAGACAGAAGATTTGGTCATTAAAACAGTAGCCGGGGTCACGACAAAGTCTACGAGACCTAAAACCCCTCTGAATCCTGAGCTTATTTGCACTGACAGCTGATATTCTTGGTGGTGTGCTGCTCGCCTAATTGGCTCCTCCCTTGACTTTTTCTCAAATAGATTGAATTTGTATTTGGAATTCTCCCTGTTTCACTCCCAGGGCCTCGCGCGGTGTTTTTTCTGTTAACATAGTTCACATGAAAACCTTATAAAACAGCCTTCAAGCAGAATGTGAAAGGGAGAAAAATTGTAGTTAGAAAAGCTAGAAAATCAGAGAGGCCTCAAAAAGGTTGTAGCCTCAGGTTTCTTTTTTTTAAGGGGGGGGTCGAAAACTAACTCTCTCTCTCTCTCTCTCTCTCTCTCTCTCTCTCTCTCTCTCTGTTTGTCTTTCTGGGGGTGGAAAAGAAACCCTGAGTTTGTTGCTAGAGTCCCCATCCAAGGTTTGGTTCTGGCTTTGAATGCTCACTTGCATAAAGAAGAAATGACAAAGAATATATAAACATGGAAAAAGGAAGTTATTTATAGTTTTTGCCAAAACTAGTGAGAGAGTCGTTCTCAGTCTGTCTCTGCCTTCCCCAGAACCATGTCACAGTTTATAAGACCCAGAAAATATGACTATGTACATTTAGCTGTGAGCTCCTGACTACAGCTGGAAGGCAAGCCTTTTTCTTATTTCAGGGTTCAAGATTTCTAGGGGTGGACCATTTATGTCCCAACATTATTTCCAGTAGGGAATTGAAAAACATTTAAGGGCTGGAGAGATGGCTCAGGGATTAAGCCTCTGCCTTGCAGATTTGAATCCTAGCTCCCATCTAAAAACACCAGATAGAAAGGGTGGTGAATTATAGTCAGAGCCTGGGAAACCCCAGAGCAAAGCAATAAGGATGGTAGAGTAATCCAGGATGATTCCTGGAGTCACCCTTGGGCCTCCATAGGTACACACGGTACCTGATACATACATACATACATACATACATAAGGTAAAAAATTTTAAGACCAAATTCGAATTTGTAGGGCCTCCTTTATAGTCCTTACACCATCATGAACTCTAACCACTAAGTGACACTACCCCTCATGTAATCTAATCACTTACTTGTTAATGCATTAATTTGTTTCTTGTTCTCTAGAAAACACCACCAGGAACACATTTGGAGTTGAACATGGTGAGTTTGTCACTAATTTCACTGAGACAGAACACACACACTAATGAGAATATTATTGACTCTTGTCTCATTAAGAGCTCCGATGATTTAGGTGTCTGCTAGGTGTTTGGAGATCAGTTTTAGAGAGTAAGATGGCTCAGGATTAGATAAAGACATTTGCTGCACAAACCTGAATTCAATCCCTAGAACCCATGTAAAGTTAGGAGAGAGATGACCCCACAGTTGTCTTCTGACCTCCATATGCATGTCATGGTATGCACAATCACCCCCTACTTCCCCCACACATCATATGCATATGTAATAAAATAAGTACATTTTTAAATAAAATGGATTGAATGAATCTTTGGATTGGAAACTATTAAGAAATGATTGGGTTTCTCAATATAGCTCATCCGTAGGAAGAACTGACTAGTGTGGGAGTTGAAGTTGTGTTGAGTAAAGGAGTAGGATTCACTCATTTGTAGCTGACAGAAGAGGTTTTTGTATTTCTCAAATTTCAAAATATTGTATTTGTCTGTGGTTGCACAGATTTATAGTCTTGTTTCATCTCACTTTCTCAATCTCACAATGACCTAGTTTGATGTTAGTGCTTAATGAGACTGTTTAAACCTAGTCAAAGAATAGCAAAACCTTGTTATAAGCACTAGGCACATTTCCAACAAATGTCAGACCAATTCTTGAATGTCAGGGGCCACCTTGTTCTTTTTTAACTTTAGAAAACAGTATGATAAACCACTCAATCAAATGTTACAATATTAAAGTTATTGTTAATTCCCTTGATCATCCCAATTTTTTTATTGCTACCCTTTCTTCCTACTTTATAAATTTCACATCTAAACTTTTTTTCACATCTAAACTTAAAATTCATATGCTATAATTTTCTTTCTTGAATTAAGTAGTTCGACAAGGAAAAAGTATTGAAATATATTCATTTCTCTTATACTGTTATGTTACTGTGATCATCCTCAAAACTCGCAGTCCTTTTAAATAAATGAAATTTTAAGAAAAAGAAAAGTCATTTGTGTCTTTGTCAAGCAAGCTCTACTAAATATTTCCTCAAATACCTAGCTACAGTATAATTTTCATTTAAAATAGTCCAAGTCAAGAAAAAATAATGTCTGTGCCTTGATATTGGCTGATATTTCTCTAAAATGTCTTTTAATCTATGTTCTTCTTAGACTTAATCATCAATAAAAAAATAAGTAGGGAGGTGAGGATGGGAGAGGAGGGCGTGGCTGGGAGGGTGTCAGGACAAAGACATAAACCCATTTTGTAAATGGAAAATTTCAATCAAATAAACAAAAATAAAATAAATACATCATATCAAAATGGGGAAAGGACCCAAACAGACATCTTGCCAAAATATATAGTTGCATTTAAAAATTATGTTCTATGTATTATGACAACATTGCAAATTAAAGCAATGAGTACAACAAAAATCCTTCATAGGTATTTGCCTTCAGTGTGTTTATCCATTTACTTATTAGAGGATAGCTTTATTATATCCAAGTTTTAACAGTTGCATATTAAGCTGCTAGAAACATTTGTGAGCAAGTTTTATATGGACATAACTTTTTTATTTTTTCTGATACTGAGTATTAAATGCGTAGATCTAAGTTTTCAATATATTTGAGTAAATGAAGTGTTGATTACTAGATCATATGATATATTTAGCTTTGTTAATAGCCGCCACTGTTCAAAGTATCTAGCATTTTGCATCCCACCAACAATGAATGAGAGATTCTATTTCTCTTCATCCTTGCTAGCATTTGGTATAGTCATTGTTCTGCATTATAGTCATTTTCTAGGAGATATACAGTTTATTGCAGACAAGTACTTACCAGCTTCACTAGTACCAGCCGGGTGAAAGCCTTTTCCAAAACAGAAATTAGTATGCCAATCACTATTAAAAGGCATGAGATTAAAATGATTGTGTTAGACTAATTAGGTATGAGTGGAAATAGATTCTTTAAGTAGTCCATAGAGTCTTCCACTAATATAAGTAAATATACACCTTCCGCATCATGTTTAATGACTACGGTATTTCAAAATATGAAGCTACCATGATTGGCCAGTCTCCTATTATGAACATGTACACAAGTGATTTTTGAAGTACTGCGGCATATTTTATATATACATTTACTCATTCATTTAATGATTTCTTAGAATTTATTCTTTCTTGAAAAATGCTAGGATCAGAATATGGACTTTTTAAACTTTCTGAGAGAGAGAGAGAGAGAATGAATACGATGAGGTTGCATGTGCCACAACATGTGTGTAAAGATCAGAGGACAACTTCTCAGGGTTATTTCTCTTCTTCCTGCTTTGCTTGGATTCTAGGGATTGAACTCAGATCGTCATGCTTATGTAACTTCCACTTTTACCCACTGAACCATCCCACTGGCTCCAGAATATTTACATTTTTTGGTGATACATTTCACAGATACTGCTAAATTTCTCCTGAGAATAAATGTGCCAAATTTTATTCCCTCAAGCATTTTTAAAACATTTTTGCGTGAGTGTATGTGTGTGTGTGTGTGTGTGTGTGTGTGTGTGTGTGTGTGTGTGTGTGTGTTTCTGTGGGATCCAAAGATGACTTTGGGAATTATCCTGAATTGCTTCTGTCTCCTTTTTGCTTCACTCTGGGATTTCCCAGGCTCTTTCCAACCCTACCAGGATCCAAAGTGCAGGCTGTCGCCCTTTCTACCTAGGATTTTTGTGCGGGACCTGGGATCTGAACTGGGGTCCTTCTGCTTGGGAGACAGAGTCTTTAACCTTTGAGCCATCTCTCCAGAGCCCCCTCCCTTGACTGCAAAATATTATCATTTACATTATTTTATGCAAGTAAAAATTAATGGCCAGTCATTTTTGTTTGTATTTTGAAGCTATATTTGAAATGGTAGTTCATTTATATGTGTTCAAATACAAAAAAGCTCAATGACAGTAAAAAAAAGAAAAATCTTCCTTGATTTGGATTTTTTCTTTATAAAAAATTTTTTTTTCTCCTACATTTTATTTTTTCCTAATCATGCAAGCTCGATAGGTACCCCGTCCTCTCCCTCCCCCTTCCCTCCTCAGTCATCCCCCATTGCACTCTCCCTGCTTCCCCCCTTCTTTTTACCTCCCTCCCTGCATCCCCTTCTCCTGGTGCCTCCCCCTTCCTCCTTCTCATCCCCTGGAGCATCCTTTTGTGTGAATGCCAAACCTTCCTCTGAGTCCTCCACCTTAGCGAGGGTTCAGAACTCAGTGGCATAGCCCAGAGCCCCTTCTTGGACTCTCCCTTAGCATTATGACTGTTAAATCTTGCCTCTAAGGATCCTACTACCTGGAGCCTTCTCCCCTGTGATCCATGCTAGACTTTGGGGGGTCGTTGACATGTAAGCCACGTTCAGTCTCTTCAGACAAGAATTGATTCTGTGTGTTAATGTATATTATATAACATTTGATAAATATTTTTCATTTTGTTCATATTTCTTGAATGAAATCTCATTAATCCATGGTCTATATATGTTGCAAGCATTTTTTTGCTGAGTTTAATGTTCACTTTCCATGTAAACGCTTAAGCATTTATTTATTGTGCATAGATTCTGCCCTTTCTTAGTTTTATTAACTTTACTTTTAGACTACCATAGTATTGTTTTTATTTTTAGGCTTTTTAACCCAGAAAATCAAATAAATAACCACTTATATTTCCTTATAAGTCTTTTACAATTCCATTTAATTTTTCAGTCTTGCTGAGATAAAAAGTATGTGAAGTCATATGTACAGAAATTTAACAGTTAAGTGGATGTAGTTGGTAGGGATCCAGTTTCTCTTTTCAGTATGTGTGCGTGTGTGTTTATGCATAAGTGCAGACATTTGTATGCCTCACAGCACATATGTGGAACTCAAAGGACAAATTTCAGAAGCTCATTCTCTCCTTCCAACTTTGTTGACACAGGGTATTTTTTCTTGTCTCTTTTACTCTTAATACTCTAGGTTAGCTGGCCCAGGAGATTCTAGTTGATTCTACTGTCTCCACCTCTCATCTTGCTGTAGGAGTGTTGAAATTACGGTTTTGAACCCATCCATCAGGCTTTTTACATGGATTCTGAGGATTAAACTCGGGTGGTCAGGTTAATTTAGCCAGCGCTTTTACTCACTGAACCATCTCTCTGTCTCAAGAATCAGGTTTCTTGCCATTGTGCTAGGAGTTTGCAGATAACCAATGGAAGGAAGTAGAACTTCATGTTTTGGTGCAGTAAAGTTTCAACTCATATTTAGGTTGATATATTGATGATGATGATGAATGTCGATATGTGTGTGTATATGTATGTGTGTGTGTGTGTGTGTGTGTATGTGTGTGTGTGTGTGTGTGTGTGTGTGTGTGTGTGTGTGTGTGGAGAGAGGGGGGGGGAGGGAAAAGAAAGGGAGAGAGAGAGGGAAAAGAAAGGGAGAGAACCCAGTGGCATTTGTCCTTGTACATCATCAGAGAGGAGGGCCCAGAGGAGAGTCTGGCATGCACATTAAAGGATTCTCCGGGGATGAGGGGGGGCCCGGGGAATGGGAAGGGAGGGGTGAGGGGTGTACCTATTAAGTTTGTATGAGCAGAAATAATAATAAAAAATGTTAAAAAAAGACATATTCATATGTTTAAAGATTGGCAGGGCTGTATTGTTAGTAGTGGTGCCACCTATTATTGACCTTGCATGTGGCATTAGTCTGCCTGCCTGTCTGCCTGCCTGTCGCAATGTACAGACTTCATCTGTCCATAATAATATATAGACATTATGCCCGTTTCATGGTATAGAAGGGATAAGATTTAAAAATAAATTTGATTTGGTTTTGGCTTTTCCAAAAAAAAAAAAAATAAAAAAATTAAAAAATTAAAAAATAAAAAAAGGGAAAGAGAGAGAGAGAGAGAGAAAATTAGTATGCAGGTATATTTTTTCTTTGCTCTGTCAACCGAGTAGGCCTAGAAACAGCAGTACATCAATGGGAAGCAGTCAACCTAGCACTGAATCTCAGTTTTTAATGCAATTCTCAGCTAAAAGGAGCAAGAGCTCCTGAAGAAATAACTAGTTCAACAATGGCAGGAAATACACAAGATGAATGAGACATATACTGGAGTGTGAGAAATTAAGGAGGTACTAAAAACCCAAAGTAACCAAACCAAAAAAAAACCTACAATAATGAGAGTTGTGAAAAGGATACAGCAGCCAACTGAAAGGACTTCTAATGGCCAAGACTGGGACAATTTGAACAGTTAAATTAGTATTATTGCATTATTACCTTCAGTATAAAATATACATGAATCCATAAATTGTTGAATGAAGATAGAATAAAAAGTTTTCCATGCAGAATTCTAAACAAATTATGAAAGTAGCCCTAAGTAGAAAATGTAACTCCCTAATTCTTATATGCAGGTTATGCATACTGACTTTCTTGCAAAAAGTAAGTCTGTTTTGGGGAAACCTGAGAAGCACTACCTCAGTGTGTGAACTCCCCACCATCAAGAACGGTAAGTCATAATGGTTGTAAGTACACTTGATACAACATGAGATAGATGTTTTATCTCTATGATTCCATCCCATAATCCTAGCGTATTTATGAGAAAAACAAAGTATCAGTTGAGGAACAGTTCACAAATCATTTGGTCAGGAATTTTCAAAACTGTCAAAATCATCCAAATAGGGAAGTCTGAGAAATTGCTACAGCCAAAGAGGCATAAGAAATTGAGATCTGGGACAGAAGAAAGATATCAGATTCATGCATATCACGAAGAACAAAAGAATTCCTTCCTTGTTAAGGTTGAATGGAATATTGAATATGTAGACGACATTTTCTTTATCCATTCATCAGTTGGTGGGCATGTATTAATTCCATAGTTACAAAATTGCAGCAAGATAGAAATCATTTGAAGACATCTATTGTATATTAAGGTGACTACAATTAATTACAGTGTTTTTTACAACTGAAAATTACCAAAAGTACATGTGTGAGCATTCTCACTACAGGCAAGAGAGCATATAGGATAACAGATGTGCAAAATATTCAACCATTTTATATTACCCAAACATCAGATGCCAGTTCTATGCTATGAGTATGTGAAATTTTTACTTATTAATAAAAACTAAAACCATTGAAAAAATATTAAAAAATCAAAGTGGCATCTTTAATTGGTAATATATTAATATTTCTTCAACTGTAAAATAAATTACTGAGGTAAGATATATAATAGAAGTGATGTGGACTATATGAGGCTCCTATACTATCAGTAATTTTTCTTAGCATCTTAAATTGGTCATAAAAATTTATTTAAGAAGGAAAAAATGAGAAAGGGCTTTAAAAATACATTTCAGGTGCCACTGAAAGTCTGAGTGACATTACCTTTTAAAATAAGGTTCCTGCTCTTTATGCCTTGCTGTGTCTTTTCAAAGCTGCTATCTGAGACCACCATGGGTCCTGAGAACATGGAGTCTTATCCCTGCCCTGCAATTGCCCCCTTTGAAAGGTTTTCATACTGATTAAGACTCTAATTTCATAGAGAGAAGGTATAAAATAGGAATTTGAAATGGAATTTTAATCACCACGAGAAATTCTTAAAGTATTTCAGTCTCAGCCCTCTCTTCGTGTTGTCCCCTCCCAGGTTTCCTCTTAGTGAGCAGAACACCTGGATTCATCACTATAGCAACTAGCAGTTAGGGCCAATTAAGTTATAGCTGTGTAATTAGACACCTAAATTGATTATGGAGTCCACAATACTCAATGGAGGAGACAGGCTCACAGGAAGGAGAATGAGACACATCTTACCCAGAGAGAAATGAATAACCGAATACCAGAAATGCAAGCCATTTTCTACCCTTAACTACAAGAGAAACCATGTGCCTAGGTGTTAATACCATGACATATGCATTCAAACATCAGAGGAGATGAGGATACCGGGCCCCTTTAAGGAAGGTACATGGAGGGTTTTTTTCTCCCTTACGGTACTCCAACATCCAGGTGTGGGCATACTTTCCCTCCATCCATCTGTAGAACTATGCGTCTACTGCCTAAAGCAGCATTAGGCCCTTGGTAAATGCTCATATTGGGCCTGTAGATAGCTCAGAGTATAAAGGTGCTTGAGAACAAACCTGACAAGCTGAGTTCAATCCCCATGTTGCAGTTCGCCTGCATGGTTGCTGATAAGTCACCATCAAAAGGTTTAAGGGAACAGGGTTTTATTGTCTCTTACAATTACTGGTTACAGTTCATAGTTCAGCTTGATGGGAGAGCACGCACCAACACCAGGGCCGAGGGAACTGGCCACACCATCATCACATAACAGTGGAGAGAAAGACAATCTCTACTTGCCAGAACAGCATGTCTGGCCAAGTGTACACAAGAATGCCAACTTTCTCAATCAGCTCTCAGTATTTTATTCCAGTGCCTAGTCCTACCCACCATGGGCTGGACCTTCTCCCTCAGCCAGACAATCTCTTGAAGGTTTGCTCTGGGCTTAACTCAACCACTAATTCTCTGCAAATGTGTCCAGAGCTCAAAACCTTCAACTGTCAAGTTGACACCTGTGCCTAACTATGACACCCCAGAATCCATATAACAGTGAAAGGAGAAAACTGGTTCCACAAAGTTGTCCTCTGATGGTTATCACGTACAGGGCACACACATGTACACAATGACAAATAACAATAATAATTTTAAGTCCTAGGAATCATATCTCCGCTGCAACATATTCTGTCATCAGGGGTTGGAGTTTTCTTTAGCCTGGGACTCAGTTTTCCCTTTTGTATTGCTTCATCCTATAAATGAAGTCTTGCCCTATAAACCCTTGGAACTTCCTCAACCTAAATGTTGACAAAATAAACACAGCTTTAAATAAAACATTTAGGGTGACTAGTTGAGATGTATTTACACAGTGAAATCAGGAAACCATGAAATATGACTTTATATAGTATGGTTAAAAAGATGTAAATAAAGAATGAAGTTTTGATTTTGCTCTTCTGTGTATAGGAGGTCTTCATAGAAAACTAAGGAAAAATGTAATTCATTTATCATGTAATCCACCCACTTGAGTGGTCCAATTAAATTGAATATATTCATGGAGTTATGTGACCATCATGGCTATCTCCTTCAATTCAACCAGCAAAAAGTAATCTATGTTCTCTCTGAATTTTCTCATTTTAGATATTTAACATAAACTAAGTCACACCGCATGTCTCCTTTTGTTAATGATTTCTTTCATGCAGTGTAATGTTTTCAAAGTTCATCCTTGTTAAATGTATCAGTCTTCTCACTTATTTTACTTGGTTTTCTCTCATTCTTTTTTGTTGTTCAATTTTTAAAGTAATTTTTTTGGTTTCCTTTGACATCTTCATGGGTATATCTGAAAGGACAGAAGCAACTCTGTTTTGTCCATTTGCTGCCTCTCTGACCTGCCCTGCCCTAACTGAAAACTCCCCTCCCTGTCCCAGGGAAAAAACCACAGAATAACGTCCTCCAATCAGCTACCAGAATGCTTAACTACCCTGTTAGGATAGCTACCAAACATCCTGAAATGGTTATGTTTTGTGCCAAAGTTAGCTTTTCTCCCAGCACTAACCAATCACATTAATGTCACCAGCACTCCCTACCCCCCTTCCCCCACTGCACATCTACTTGCGGTTTTTGCCTTCAAAAGGACCACCCTCCATGTCCTCAGAGTCGCAGTTTCAGCTCCTGAGCCTGACTGTGTCCCTAATCGATTAGTTATTCTCCTGTGATCAATAAACTGTTTCTGTTTAGCCCACGTCGTTGTCCTCATGATTGCCGCGGTCTTGGATCCAACATATCAATAACATTCTTACCCCCTCAACTTCCCTCTTCTGTCTTCTCTCTCCCTTTTTTTGTTGGTTCCTCAATTTCCCTACTTTAATTTCATGACTTGCATTATCCATTACTTTCTCTTTTTCCCTCTCTGTAGACCTGTACCTCCCCTCTCAGAGTTTCCTTTACACTTTCATGTTCTACATATTCATGGACAAATAGATATAGATATTTATTGATCAGTTGATAAAATCGATTGACCAATAGACAGATAGATGGATAACATAATTTCCAGTTCCATCCATTTTCCTGTGAATATCATAATTTCATTTTTTCTTACACTAAGTGAAGTTCCTTTGTGTATATGCACCACATGTCCTTCCACTGTTGGTAGACATCTGGGCTGATTTCATTTCCTGGCTATGTAAACAGAACAGCAATGAACATGAATGTGCAAATATCTCAGTGATAGGATATGGAGTCCTTTGGGCATATGCCCAGGAATGTTGTAGCTGGGGCGTATTTTAATGTTTTGAGAAATCTCCATACTGACTTCCATAGTGGCTACACTACTTTAAACTCTCACCACAGTGAATAAGGGTTCCACTTTCCCGTATCCTCATTAGTAAATATTATAATTTGTTTTCTTGATGATAGCCAGTGAAATTGACTCTTAATGCAGTTTCCCAAATGGCAAAGGATGTTAGACACTTTTTCAAATGTTTAATTGGCCATTTTTACTTCTTCCTTGAGAACTGTTTGTTCAATTCATTAGCCCACATATTGATTGGATTATTTGGGATTTGGGTGTTGGATTTTTGGAATTCTTTATGAAACAATAGTTAGTGGGCTGGGAAGATAACTCAGCCATTAAAGTGCTTGCCATGCAAGCCAGAGGACCTGAGTTTGGATTCTCCAGATCCCATGTAAAAGGACAGGTAGGTTTGGTCGCCTGTCTGTAACTTCAGCCTCGCAAGGTGAAGACTGGGAATTCCCAGAGCAAGCTGACTGAACACACTATCCCTATTGGCGACCTATGCGTTTGATTAGAGACCCAGTCTGAAAGAAAGAAAAAGGAAAAAGGGAGGGAGAGGGAGGGAGGAAGGAAGAGAGGGAGGGAGGGAGGGAGGGAGGAAGGAAGGAAGGGAGGAAGGGAGGAAGGAAGGTTGGTTCCTGATATCAACCTTGTACCTCCACATGTACATGCATGTGCAAACACATGCAGACATGAATACACATTGGTAAATACTCATACACACTTGTAAACTCTCTCTCACACACATGTGCACACTCTGAAAATAGAAAAAGAAAATTCCAGGTATAAATCCTCTGTTGGGTGTATACTTGACACACATTATCTCCTATTCTGTAGGATGTCTGTTTACTCTAATGATAGTTCGTTTACTGTGCAGAAGCGTTTTAATTTCAGACAACCACATTGGTCATTACTTTTTTCTTTCTTCAAATAAATGAACAGAATTGCACTGTATGAACATTTAGGTGCTCATCACCTAATAAACATTTGAGTTGTTTCTATTTCAGGGCTATTATGAATAATGTGGCTATAAAGATTTGTGTGTAAGCTTTTGTGCAGGCAATTTGCAGTTCTTTTTGTTAAGGGCTACATCTAGAATTAGACTTAATAAAGCATGTGTAATTATGTTGCACTTTTGGTGAGATTGTTAAACTGTTATAAACAATAGAATTTTTTAATTTTACTTTTATTCTTTGACAGTTTCATACACGAATACAATAAACCTCACCCTATATTTTCACCCTGTATTATTTGATCCCATCCCCCCTTCCTTCTTCCATTGGAAACCTTCTTCTTCTCAACCAGTCTTCTTAACTTTCATGTGTTTTTGTTTGTATATGGCCCACTGAGTTTCTTGGGGACTTTACAGTCCTACCAGCAGTGAATATGCTTGAATTCCTCAATTTCCATGACAACACTCACTCTTTGTCTTTTCTACTGTTATCACTATATCAGATGTCAAGTGCATCTCATTGTGCTTTTCATTTGTATGTCCTTGATGGCTGATGGAGTGCTTCATCTTTATATGTGTTCATTGGCCATTTGTTTATCTTCAGAGAACATCTATTCAGATCCTTTGTCCATTTATTAATTGGACATTTGTTTTTTAAGCATTGTTAGAAAAATTCATTTAGTATCTACCACAAACTTCACACAAAGTATCTGGTGCTAAAGAAAGTGTCATATTTTAGAAAAAAACAGAATTTATGCATTTCCATGTAGATATCCAATTTTCCCTATGCTGTTTGTTAAATTAAACAAGCAAACTACTGCATATTCTTGGCATTGATGTTGAAAACCGTTAGTCATATATAGAGAAAGGTTTGTTTATGGGCTTTCTATTCTATTTCATACTGTTTTGATTGCTGTGGCTCGGTCGTAGCATTTTAGAATCAGAAAATGTGAGATTTCCAAGCTCTTCAAAATCATTTCAGTTACTTTAAGTTGTGTATGAATTGTAGATTGGTCTATTTCTGGATAAAGCTTTCACAGGCATTTTAACATGGATTGCATTGAATCTGTATTCTGCGTTATGACAGTATTGACATCTTAACATTAGTTCTTCTAATTCATGAACACGAAATGGGATGTTTTCCTATTATGCCTTTTCACATTTGGTTCAACAACATTTTTTAGTTTTCAATCTACATGTCTTTCACTAGACTGGGAATGTAAAGCTTGTCTACTATGTATGAAGTCCTAAGTTCAATTCCTCACTACCTCAAGAAAAAAAACTTCAGTTGGATTTAAGAAAAAATGTGGGTGCCTAGGGATATAGTTAGGTTGGTAGAGTTCTTGCCAAATACTCACAAAGCCCTAGGTTCAGTCCCCTGTACAGCCTAAAACTAGGAGTTGTAGGGCACACCTATAGAGATTTCAAGGGAGGCAAATTACACAGTGTAACATGTAATATTACATGTATTTTATGTTGAAAAACTCTCAGTACAATATCCTATATTTTAAAACCAAGTATTGGTGTGCACATTTATTAAGGAAAATATCCTCATATCAGTTGTAGTTTGCTCTGCGTAAGGAATTAAGAGGATGTTGATGTACAGGGTGTATTGACAGCTGAAGAATTTAGCACCATTTACAATATTTGGGAGGTTTTCGTGTGTGCGCAGCTACATGTATGTATGTGGACACATGTGTGCACTTGTGTGTGAAGGATAGAGGTTAACCTTGGGTGTCAGCCTCAGTTGTACAAGTTCTTTTGGCACAGGGTCTATTACTGGCTTGGAGATGATTGAGTAGGTAGACTGGCTGGCCAGCTAGCAATCCTCACGATCTACCCATCTCTATTTGTCAAGTTCTAAGGTTACAAATACTACCAGCCCTGACTTTTTTTAACTGTAAGTCTGGAGATTGAACTTAGGTCCTCATTTTTGCATGGCAGGCACATTGCCAACTGATCTGTCTTCCCAAGCTAAGTTTTTGTTGTTTTTTTTCACACACTTTTAAATTTTATTTTTTTATGTGTGTATCAGAGGGCACTGTGTGTCCCTGTGGAGGATCAAGGTTGACTTTGGGAATCATCCTGGAGTGCTTCTATCTCCTTTTTGCTTTACTCTGGGATTTCCCAGGCTCCACCCATTAGGGACAGAAGAGTAGGCTGCTGCCATTTCCGTCTGGTGTTGTTAGGTGGGATTAAGGACTTGAACTCAGGGCCTTTGGCTTTCAAGGCACAGTCTTAATCCTTGAACTGTATCCCCAGCTCCTTTTTCCACATATTTAATGCATACGTATGCCATTAAAAATCATTTATGGGCTGGTCAGATGGCAGGGAAGGGTGTGCTTGTGTTAGCATGGTAACTTGAGTTCCATCCCTAAAGCTCATATAGTGGAAAGAGAGACTAGCTCCCAAGAGCTGTCCTGTGATATTCATATATGTACTGTAGCATCTGCATACTTACAATTAATTAACTAAAGGTTTAAAGTAGTTTTATAACAAGAACAAGAGTCAATCTGGGAGATCAGAAAGTCTTTTATATTTATTGAGTGAATAATTATGAAATAGATAGCTTTATTTCCCTAAATATTTTCTGATGAGAAAACCAAAACAAGGAGATGTTAAATTCCTCTCACAGTTTATCCAGCTAACCAGAGATAGAACCAGGTCTTGAATGAGACAGCCTGGTTTTAAAATCCGTCATCTTGTACAAAATACTCCTTTATGCATTGAGGAATCCAAAACTAGTCAGATGCAAAGCATCTTAAAACTTTTTATATTTTGAACATTTAATAAACTAATAGCCATAATAAAACAGTTATTAATCATAGTATGAAAGAAAAAATGACATCATATAAACCTGACTAAAAAAATCAATAAAAATTCAGAAGGAAAGAAATGAGAATGATTGGTACTGATATGTAGCAGTAGAGGGACTCCGGATAAATGAAGATTGTAAATATTATATTATGAAATTATATTATGCATTACTATGCAGTTATACAATGCCACTATGGGCAATGTAATTTGTTTGTTGCATATTGACAAACTGATCGTCCAGTTCAACTGAAGAAAGTGTGAAATATTGAAACATTTTATTTTAGAACAATTCTTTTCTTCTTTGTTTTTTTAAGATATTTACTTGGAGTGGAGAGACAGCATTTATTTGTTATGGCATGCATGTGGAGGTTATAGCACAAATTTCAGAAGTCAGTTCTTTTTTTCCACCACGTGAGCTCCAGAAATTGAACTCAGGTTTGTACACAGATGCCTTTATATGCTGAACCATCTCATTGGCCCTAAAGCATATTTTAAAAATTTTCTAAAAATCTACAAAATATAAGACATGAATTTTCCTAGCACAAATGTAAACATTGTAAGAGTATAGTAACTGAAACAATGTAATACTGACACAGAACTATAGGAATAAATCAAAGAAGCATAATATAGAAATTCATGTTATATAAGCATACATATATGTGTACAAAGATTGATTCGATGGTGTTCACTGATTTGTAAATGCAAAGCAAGACATAAATAATTCAAACACTCATCAAGAAGGAACTACTTAAATTACTGTAAAAGAAAATGGTGACATATTAAGCTACTATGCATAAGGTCTCTATGTAATTGCATCTTAAAAACTCTGTAATATACCATTAGTTGCAAAAGGCAAAATGTAGGTAAAGCAGTATATACACTAGTCTTGCATAAATTATCCCTAGTCTCTCTCTCTCTCTCTCTCTCTCTCACACACACACACACACACACACACACACACACACACACACCCCTCACATATGCCACTACTTTGATATGTTTAGGAATGCTTGTCCCAGAGCACGTTGCCTTTATTCATGTCAAGGTTCTCAGTCTTCCTAATTATTATCTTTCTTGTATTGTAAAATATGTTAATGAAACCAATCTCATTATGTACTGATATCAGTGAGAAAATATGAAAAACACCTGTCAAGCAAAGTATGCCCTTCATAAAAGTTAATTATTAGTATCAATGAAAAATATAAATGAAAATATAAATGTAATATAAGGAGGGGAAAGAAAGGAGTAAATAAAGAACTTTCTTCCCTCTCTCTTCCTCTTTCCTCATTTCCTCTCCCCTGTTCTCTCTTTAATCTTATTCTCATATAATTTCTTCTGTGTGTGTGTGAGTGTATATACAAGAGGGCACTTGAGTATGTCATTATATAATTTCTTTAAAATTTTTAGCTTTATTTTTATCGTGTGATTGTGTGTTCATACATGATCTGTTTACAGCAGTGCTCTCATGCACATAAGGTCAGATTACAACTTTCGGGAACTGGTTTTCTCCTTAAACCTTTTGGGTTCTAGGAATTGATCTCAGGTCATCAGGATTGCACAAGAAGTGCTTTTGCCATTGTGACACTCACTGACCTTCACTATAAAATAACTTTTACCAGTATTTCTTTAGAAAATAGGGACAGAAAAGAGCTTCTCGCTCCACGTGGCATCAAAAATGTAGAATCCCTCAATAGTCCTTTAGATATCCTTTAGATAGTCTCTGAGTCTGGAGCATGTGAAACTGTCTTCTGGCTCGTTTCTTAAAAATGTCACCTCTGAAAACTTTCTTTCTTGATTAAGGTTCAACGTTCACACTGAATTTTTTTTGCTTTCTACCTTATGTCCTAAATCTAAGTATAACTTTTAGTTACCAAGGCCCATTGATAAAATTCAGATACACTTACCTTGAAATATCTGTCTCACCCTTACAGCTCCCTGATCCTCTTCCACCTTATTTTCACCATGAGAGTATAACACCTGTACAAATGACTACAACAGTAAATAACAGCACTAATCAAGATTATGTGTTATTTACTGAAATTTATTTTCAGTTCTGCAGCATTTACATGGAAGCTTATAAAAAATTTTAGCTCTTAGATACAGAGGAGGCAATTGTCATCTCAGCATTCTATCATCACCCCTTGCATTGAGCTTTGTGTCCCACAAGTTCAGGAGACTGAATGTTATTCTACTTTTTGTTCTTGCCTCATGGGTGTTGATGACTTGAGTTTGGTTGCACCCTTAGCCACAGAATGGACAGGGACATTGTATCCTTTGACATTGGCCTTCTGAGTCTTTTACTCACTCTAATGATGTCCCCAAAGGCACAGTGTAATCTCATTATCACCAAACTTTATCTCAAAACTCTCACTATCTAGAGTGTTCACAAGCCCAAAATGGGCATATTCAATCCGCCCAGCCATCTTCCAAGATAAGGCACTGAATTTAGCTCCAGCTCTTCTTCTCACCAGGAATTTGAATAGGAATTAATATCTCACCTTCTCTAGGCCACAATTCACACTGCTAATTGCACAAATTATAGTCTATAGGCTATGTAATATCCTAACATTCTAGGATTCTTGGTTTTGTGAATCAAAGTCTTACTGTGTAACCTCTACTGGTCTGGTTGGTAATCACGATGTAGCCCAGACTGTCCTCAAACTTGTGGCAGTTCTTCTGCCCCAAGCTCCCATGTGCTGTGATTACAAACTTGGATTTCTAAAATTCTAAGACCTTAATAAATCAGGATGTGGTTCTTCATTATTCCTAGGTTCTTTCAAAAGCTACACCATGAGATTGGTCTTGATGGTTCATATCTGTAGTCCCAGCACTAGCAAGGTAGAACATGGAACATCGTGAGTTCAAGCCATGCTAGTACATAGCAAAAGTCTATCCCTCATTCCCACAAATGGCTCACATTGTTAAACACTCCTAGTATAATAGGTTTAGAGTATATACCCTTGATAAGGCAAAGTAGTTTTGCTATATTTTCTTAGACTTTTTATTCCTCATTCATGCAAATGATTCTTCTATGCATTTCCTTCTGTTCTTGAATCTTAAACATCTCCATCCTTTCTCTTTTAGTTGATGACATTATCTCCTATGGCACTAAGAAAACTGGCACAATCAAAAGCAAATACCCCACACAATGCTACCACTACATCAACAAACCCACAAGGTCTACTACACCCATATATGTTGCCTCCCCACATGACCATAGATTCTCTCTGCTTTAAGCAAGTACCAAAAGCCCATCTGTGTACTGGATTCCACTCTGTTATAGTTATCTCCTCTCTCTCTCTTTCTCTCTCTCTCTCTCTCTCTCTCTCTCTCTCACACACACACACACACACAGTCTCAGCTTATTTCCCCTTTCCAAACAAGCCTTTCTCTAATTCTCTTTATAGAATCATAGAGGTCCATAGGAACTGTATTTAAAAAATGCTACTGCTCCTTCTTCTCTGATTCTTTCAAGCAAAACCCTAAGTTCTTCTTCTCTTGCTTGCACTGAAATCATTAATCCAGAATTTGTCTACATGTTCTCTGTACCTCACTGCCTCCAAAATATGTGTCAGTGATTATCAAAATAATGGTTCTTTATCCTGCAGCATAAGTACCACTTACAAATTTGATGGAAAGGAAAAGTATCTGGCCCCCATATCCAGCCCCATATCAATATTGGAAACTCTAAAGATGGGGCACATTGAATTTTGTTTTAATAAACTCTCCAAGTGATTCTGACTTATGTTAAAGTATGGTAACCATTGTCCTATAGACATTGGAATATGATAGCTGTAATTGGCAGTGTTTTGTAATGGATACGGTAGGATCTGATAAAGTATAAAAGAAACTGGATCCTAAGCATGTAGCCCTTCTTGTTGGTTGTCGTCTTCTCCAGAAAGGAAAACACTCAGGTACAAAAAGTTTGTTAATGAGGTTGAAGGCAGACGTGGAGATTCCCTGTGGTCTTACCATTATTGCCTGCCCAGATCCATTTGGGTTATTAGAGTAATCATCATTGTGCTATCTAGAAGCATCCTTGCTTGGCTACTCAGCACAAAATAAGAAAAGATTCAGGCACTGTAGAACAGGGAATCTATGAGGGGCCTCAAAGAGTACAGTTAGGCCTTCGCAAGTGTGTCAGAGGAAGCAGAAACTCTTCTGCTTCACGGATCTCAATCTTGGTTAATTTTTTCCCCTTATATTTACTTATTTACTTCTTAAAATTAGAGATGGGGGGGGCTTGCATGCTCTGCCTTCCTGATGGCTTTCATGACCTGAAGTAGCCTCCTGCTTCTACCTCCATCTATGCCTTCTGCTATGTGATTCCCACCATAATGGACTATATCCCCTCTGAACTACAAGTCAAATAAATATTCCCTTTCTCCCTTAAAAAAGAGTTAAATATCCATTTTTTCCAATATCATTTGTCAAAAATGCTGCAATGGTTTTTTTTTTTTTTTTTTTTTTTTTTTTGGCATCTATGTCAAAAAATCAGTTGATTACAGTACCAAAGAATACTGTAGAAGCTACTGGGGGAGAGAAATAATTATGAGATCTGCAAGTTGCAATAAAAATCACCATGGCAACAGGTGACCACCAAGACCAATAGCTTTCTGATTGAACTCAAGACCTGCTTGTCACAATGGAACACATACTTGTTACTGTTAACTAGAACAAGAACCTAAAAAAGGGAAATAGCTCAATAAGAGAAAATAGCCAATGAAGCTATAAGTAGGAAGACAGTACACCAAACTGGTCTATAAATAGCTGCTGTTATACTCATAGATTTGAAGAACACTTAGCACTCACCCTAGAAGTCTTCTTCTACAACAGAGGTAGATCTCAACAACCTGACAAGCTGTAGCCTGGGGCAGCAGAAGACCAGTGAAATCATAATGCAGACTACTGGCGACCTGAAAGTCTCACTCCCAAGTCAGACCAATCTAATCTCTCCCTATCCTAAGGCTTAGGAAACCTCATAGATGAGAAGACAGTAATATTTTAAGAACCTAAAGATGGGAAGGTCCACCATTAGACAAGATATTCCATTTAAGGCAGGACTGCTGCATCCAGAAACTCACTGCAGTGAGATTTGTCCTTCCCAGACCTGCATAGTGACTAATGTCCCAACATGCCCCTATAGACTATAGAGAAACTCAAGAGAGGTAAGAACATACAGTGGAAACCTTGGGGACTAAAGCTGGATGAGTGAAGGAAAATGTCCCTGTCAGTGGGGTGACTAAAAGAGAGGCAACATGGTATGCCACAGAGGCCTGACTCCCACAAGAGTAGACAAGCCAGAGGGAACCCTTGAGTCCATAGAATCAGACAGGCAAGAAGGCAGGAGTGAATGGATGGATTGAAGAAGGGAAAGGAGGTGAATGGGAGGGAGGGGGACAGAGAGAAGCAGAGATAAGTACTCAATATACTTGTAAAACTAAAAAAAATCAGTTGACTGTAGGTGTGTGAGCTTATATCTGGGTCTTCATTTATAACCCCCTTATCTGTACCTCTGTTTTGGAGCCAATACCATACTGATTTTATTACTATGGATTTGTAGTATAATTTAAGGTCTGGCAAGTTGTTTTTGTTATTCAGGATTGTTTTTGCTATCCTGAACCTGCTTCCATATGAATCTTGATATTGTTTTGTCAGTTTCTATAAAGTATTGTATCAGAATTTGGATTGGTATTGCACTGAATCTGTGTATTGCTTTTGGTAAGATGGTCATTTTTATAATATTAATTCTACCAATCCAAGAACATGGAAATCTTTCCATCTTAGGTGTCTTCTGTGATCTTTTTGCTTATGGTTTTAAAATTTTTGTTGTACAGGTCTTTTACATCCTTAGATTTATTCCAAGATATTACTCTTTTACTTAGAGCTATGGTAAAATGGAATTGTTTCTCTCAGGACTTTCTTGCTTTGTTCATCCTTAGTGTATAGGAAAATCATTGATTTTTTTGGACATTAGTTTTGTAACCTGCCACTCTACTGAACATATTAGTTTCAGGTGTTCCTGGTACATCCTTAGGAGTCTTTCAGGTATAGAATCAGTTTATCTTCAAATAAGGATACTTTGACTTCTTCATTTCCTATTTGTATCCATTTATCTCCCTCTCTTGTCTTATGACTCTAGCTAAGAGTTCAAGTACAATATTAAACAGAAGTGGTAGGGATGGACAGCCTTGTCTAGTTCCTGATTTAAGTGGGAATGCTTCAAGTATTTCACTATTTAGGATGATCCCAAAAGAGTGGAGACAAAAGAATACGAGCAAATAGATGAATAAGGCATCTATGGAATAATAGTTTTAAAGGGGAGGGGAGAATGGGTATAGGACATAGTTAGGAATGGGAAGGCCTTTGAGTAATCAATTACCACTAGCTGGCTTCTAACTTCCCCCCTTCTTATTACCAGGGAACACATGCCTGGTATTCTATATCTGTTCAAATAACAATGAAAGGGGGAGAAAATAGATAGAAGACAGGAACAGTTATCTTAGTATTAACTATAAATACCTGATAGTAAACCATTATCTAAACACTTATTATTTTCTTAGGTAAGAAACAATCACAGCACTCAATCAAGATACAACCTACTGCAATGGAATAGCTGTGAGTCGGGAAACCACAACTGACCATAGTGCGGAGTATCTGGACACTTTAAAATGCTCAGACCTAATCAGGTCATCCAAATCTCTCCTCATCCTCAGGCCCAGGGAACTTTGTGGAAGAAAGGGTGGTAAGATTGTAAGAGCCTAAAGATGGGGAGGAGTACTACCAGCCAAGACACTCCAGTCACGGCAGAGCTACTGCATCCTGGAACTCATTACAATAAGATCTACCCCCACCGGATCTACAGAGTGGCTGATATGTCAGTATTCCCCTATGGGCCATCGAGGATCCCAGGAGAAACAACTACAGGCAGTAGCAACCTTAAGAGCAGGTACTGAACATGTTAAGGGGAGCATTCCTACTTCTGGGATTATCCACTGAAGGGCCACTTATCCTGCCCAGAGACACCGTCCATTACTAGTACAGGTAGCCAGAAGGGAGCCCTGTGATCCACCCATTCAGAAAAACATAAGGGCAGGGGGACAGGGATGGATTTGTGAAAGGAGGGGAGGTAAGGAGAGAAGGCGGAGAGGGAAGGGACATGGCCAGACACTCATTTTGTCTGTAAAAAATAAATTTGTAAAAAAGAAGATAACAACACACACACACACACACACACACACACACACACACACACACAGGAGTTAGATATGGGGGAAAGTTCCAGGATAGTCATATTATAACCTTCTTGTCCTGTGCCTCTTATCTGTCATTCTTATTAGGTGTTCAGTTCCTTTCTTTAACACATTGATTTGACACAAGTCATTACCAGCATATCTGCCTTATGGTCACATTACATTCCCTCCAATCCACTAAGATCAATACAATACAATACAATACAATACAATACAATACAATACAATACAATACCATAATAGAGCTGGAGAGATGGCTCAGAGGTTAAGACTCTGCCTCATAAGCAGAAGTTTGGATCCCAGGTCCCACTTAAAATTACCAGGCGGAAACCAGCAGCGTTATGTACTTCGGCCCTGGTAGGCAGAGTCTAGGAAATCCCAGGGGAGAGTAAAAAAGGAGGTAGAAGCAAACCAGATGATTCCTGAAGTCACCCTTGTTCTCCCACATGGACATACAGTGTCCTCACATACACACACACATAGACACTAAATAAGGTCAAAACCATAGTAGAAACTTAAAAGTCTCACATAAACAGTAACTGTGTATTGATAAATGAAGATGTAATCCCAAGTAATAAAATATGCAAATGCAGAGCACTGGCACAAGTAGAGAAGGAAAACAACTGCTTTACCCCATGATAGCAGAAAGCCAAATGATTTTTGCTTCCACACACCTTTAAAATATATTTTTTACCTATACATAGGTACTGTATTGCTTATTATATATTTACATTCCTTAGTTTCTGACATAGAAAAAATACGTTTGGTGAATTGTGTTTGATTAAAACACTTACTGAATTAAAGTTTTTAATTTATATCATATATATCTTAGGGAGTGTTCTCATCATCAGTAATTTTATACTGACTACTGCTGTAGCTTTGAAAGTTTCCCAGGTGTTAAAATTTTCCAAGCATTATTTTTACTTTGAGTGCAAAGCATGACCTGCACCAATTTATGTATTCATTGTAATTTTATTTACCCTTCAATTAAAATTATTGGACCCTACCCAAAAATGAAGTGTAACACTTTCCCAATGAAAACTTTAAGAAATTGAAGAAAATACTGGAGATGGAAAAACACTTCCACACATTCATGGATCAGCTGAATTAATATCATGAAATGTGTGATTATGCCAAAAGTGAGCTACAGATTGAATCTAATCATCAAAGAAAAAAAGTTCTTCAATCCATATGAAAGAAAAAAACAAAAATAATGGGTTGCCAAAGTAATTAGGATCAAAAAGAAAAGTGCTGGAGATATCCATACCTGATGTAAAATCATAATACACAACCATAGTAGTAAATGTGGCATTGCAGACCAGCAAGATACCTCTGAGAGTGATGGTGGCTGTACGCAAATCTGGCGACCTGAGTTCAATCTCTGGAACCCACATGTTGGAAGAAAAGAACCGATTTTCAAGTTATGCTCTGATGATTGTATTGATACACACATGCCTGCACTCTCTTTTACTCACTCTTTCTTTCCTCCTTCTCCCTCCCTCTAGTAATATATTTTTCTTAAAAAAGAGCATGGTACAGGCACAATATAAAGAGGTAAGTAGAGCAATGGTATAGAACAGAGGATGCCGGCATTAACTCTGATGGTTAGTCTTCATTGTCAACTTGACTGGGTTTGGAATGGCCAGGAGCACACTGCTAGCTGTGTCTATAACAGTTTCAGAGAAGGTTAACTGAGGAAGGAAGTCCTAACACAAACATGGATGCAGCCAGCTATTAATGGAGTTTGTATTCTGAGCTGAATACAAAGGAGAAAACAAGCCAAACCCCAGCATTTTTCTGTGTATATTGATTGTAAGTGCATGTGACTTTATGCTTCTGTTGCCATGTCTTACCTGCTATGATAGACTATATCTCCTCAAACAATGGGTCAAAATAAATCCCCTCCTTTTTTATTAAGTTTCTCGTGTCAGATATTTTGTTACACCAATGAAAAAGCAACTAATATAAAAAAACTACCTACTAGAGCCACCTTGTTTTTTGAAAGAGATGCCATACACATAATAACCTCTTTAACAAATGATGTTAAAAAAATAACGCTGAATATCCATATGTAGAAAGATAAAACTAGATCCTATCTTTCACCTTACATAAAACTAATTCAAAATGGATAATATGGGGGTTGGGAAGGTGGCTCAGTTGGTAAAATGCTTTCCATGCAAGAATGTGGAGCAGAATTCAATCCCAAACACCCGTATAAAAAGCTGGGCACAGTAAGAGTGCATCTGCAACCTAGGGCTGAGGAGGCAAAGACAGGAGGATTTCTTTGGCTGCTGGCCAGATAGTCTACCAGAATTAATGAGCTACAGGTTCAGTAAGAGGTGATGTCTCAAAAAGTAAGGTGGCAAACGATTCTGAAAGATACTCATACATACATACGTGTGTGTACCTGTATATGTAATATGTGACAGAAAAGCAGAAATGAAACTGGAAGAAGGAAAAGGAACAGAAAAAAGGAGGAATAAGAGGATTATGGGTGAGAAAATAGTCAAAATCTGGGTGAAGGTGAAGGCACCGCTGTATATGATGATATACACCAATAGAACAAAATTCAGCAGAAGATCAGCTATTTGTAAACAACATGTTTTCTGGCTGGGTGTGGCAGCACAGGCCTCCAATGCAAATATTTGGGAAGTGAGACAAGTGGATCAGGAAGATAAAGCCAGTGAACTATTGTAATACTGTCTCAGAAAAAAAAAGTTTTCAATAGGAGAGCAGAGTCCAAGGAGAAATTTTATTGTGGAGCAGGAGGTGGCAAAGTGAAGGTGGCGGGGAGGGAGGGTAGGGGGGAGGTTGTAGTGAAGATCAGAGTCAACTCACAAGTATCCCAAGTTTGATTGTAAGAGAGATGATAAAGATTTGATCACCCCAAAGTCTCATTGTCCACTGTTTCTCTAAATGGGCAGAATGCCTCTCCAGTGCCAGTCCTTTTTGTAACTGTCTGTGAAGCAAGTGAAACTACTTTTCCTGGGAATCTCCATCATACTCCATCACTGCCCTCTATCAGAGGATGTGCAAGAGGTTTCTCTATCAAGGCTGTGTCCCCCAGGGGTTGTCCTCATACAATCGGCTTTGTTATCATGGTGCATATAGATATCCTCTCACCGTGCAGCAGATGCTACTTCCAATGGTAATTTTAGGGAAAATGTCAGCAGTAAAATGGATGTGCAATTTCCTCTAGTTGACAAAGGAGGAGCTTTTTTTTTTCTTTCTTTCAAAAAGGATCTTCCCTTGTCTGTAGATGGTTCCCTCTTGGACAGCCTGCAGAATGGAGGAGTTTCCAGGGGTCTCACTCCTGGCAACAGCTGGAGCCGACTCCTGTGGATCTACTGGATCCATTCCTCTATGCCTTCCTAGACACCAGCTAAGGGATAAAAGTCCAGCCTGGGGAGAGGATCATTCAGAAAAACACAGACACTGTGTGCTGAAACCTCACTGAGGGTTCTGGGTGAAGCCTGTGTTACCTGGGCACTTGAAGGCAGACAGCTGAAACCTCCCAGGAGCTGGGCAGCCTTGGGTGCAGGAACACAGAGATCTATGAGGGACACTAGATTCTGGATTTTAAAGAAAGAGTGTGCCATCCTTCGTATGCCCACATATAAATACACATGGTCATTGGCCTACACAGGCACTATTGATACCTTCCTCACTTGTAAATTAGAGGGAAGGAGTATCTCCAGTCACCCTGGTCATAGTTCTTCCCACGAGACTCCTGCCATGCCCATCCTCATTCTTGTTATAGCTGCATTAAGTGCAAGGAGAGATGAGTGATTCTAGCATGTAAGGTTGTATCACAGTGGGCAAGCTGTTTCCCCACTCTGGTCTTCATGATGTCAGGAAGGGTTGACCATTGTGGTGTCAACTGATGGCACAATGGGGAGCTGCAGAGTTCTGCCTTCTCATGAGGAACCTCAGGCTCCACCAGGCACTGCTGCTATCCCAACATGTGATTTAGTTCCTGTCTCTAGGGAAGAGCTGTGACTGACAACCGAGGATTCCCAGACTCCTGGGGTGAGGGTCTGGATCTCCTCCCATGCCCGTGTCTATCTACAGATCCTCAGCAACCAGGCAGAGCCCTTCCTCATTCTCAGTATTTCTTCTTTTCCCTCTGTTCTCGATGCTTCTTTCCCCAGGTAAGCCTCCAGGCCCTTCTGCCCTGGCCCCATGCTTATAAGCTTTTAATCACCAAACGCTGTCAATTAGGTTAATTAGAATATTCTCATTTTCAGACCTACCTGCTCCATTTTATGTCCCCCCTCCCTTCTCTGGTTCCCTCCTATTCCAACATAGTGAGCACAGCTCCTGACTGTATCACCATAGCAACCAGCAGTGAGGGCCAATTAAGTCAGGACTGAGCCATTAGACACCTAAGCTGATTATAGAGTCCAAAATACTGGCTGAAAGGGACAAAACAAGGCAGGTCTACCTGCAGAGATGTGGGCAGCAGAGCAGGTGAGTGTTGCAAACCTTTCCCAACCTGGACTGCAGGGGCCATGGGCCAGGTCAAGGCCTGCTCCCTGGGCCCTCTCAGAGGAGCCATTCTGGTTGCCTCCCTGTCAACAAGCCTCAAGCAGCCCCTGGAGTCTTGAGTTTTCAAGCCTTGCAGCAGCCTAGGTGCAGAGTCCTGCGTTTACCTGAGCCCTATTTCTTTGGCGCCGCTCCTTACTTTCCACATTCCTCTGTGAAGTTTCTCTAGTGACAAAAAGCTTTCCTGCTTGCTGGAAGCCCCCCTGTCCCAGCCAAGTTCCCTGTGGCTGTGCTGTGTGTTTGTGGACTTTTAATCACAAAGTGTTATCAATTAGTGCAATTAGGATATTCAAATGACAACGCTCCCCCTCTCCAGTGTGCCCAAGCACCCCAGGTATCCTGCTGCTTATTCTTTCATTTGCTGAGGAAAGCTCTGGCAGGATTACCATAGCAACAGGCAACTGTGCAGATTAGGCCATTGTGGGTTTGGACACTGACACTCAAAGCCGATTATGGGTCTGGAAACTTGGATGGCCGAGCAGGACTCCTGGATTTCACACAAAGAGGCTCGTAGCTGGAAAGAAGGAGCAGTTGAGCTCTTAGGGATTTCATCCAAACCTCCATTCCTCTTTCATTGGTGCTCCCAGCATGCTTGGGGAAAGGTGAGGCAGGAGAAAATAGGAGCCTTGGAAGGAGCCCATCCCTAAGTGAGAATATCTTTAGCTTGGCCATTATCCCAAACCCAATGTTTAAGGATACTCTTTGCATTGGATAACCCCAATTTCTAAAAAACTATCTAGCACTTAGTGGGCGCTTTTTGCGCCACAGCCCAGTACACCTATCGGAGTTCTTTTACATGAGTTGGGTGCTACCACCTTGGATCATGAGCAAGTGAAGGTTTCTTTATACAGTACACTCTTCTGCATAAGCAACTTCTGTTTGCTTTTGGGTTCTTGTTTACAGTCTAATTTCTCTGACTCTGATAATGATGGTGTGATTACTTGGAAGTAGGGCACAGGGGGTCTCAATTACTGAAGAATTAAAGAGTACAGGGTTACTCTCATCAGCAAGAGTTTCCTCCTCTTTCTAAAAACTTCCCTCTATACTCATAGTCTCCAGTTATTTACACTTTGGGTAGGGCTCCTTGCTCCTCACAACATTGCCATGGCAATGGGAAACCAGAGTAGGAGATTGCGGCAGTCACTGAACAGCAAAGCTTACTGAAGTGTACGTGACAGAGGGCCTGGCTTCTGGGTGGATAATACTCTCAGCTGTACAGTAGTACACGCATTGGCCCCTCAGTGCTCCATGCTAGATACCACCTTGTCTTCCATCCCAGTGTCTCAAGGTGAAGAATAACAGAGCACATTTTTCCTCTGTGGAAATACGATGTGCTTTGACCTAAAGTTAGGGCCAACTGGCTCCATTGCTTTTAGAACGTGGTGAGTCAGATCTTCATGCCAGGAAACACATGGTGCAGGAAAACTGCTTACTCAATGGCAGACATAAGACCTTAGTGAAGAGCCTACAGTGCCTAGTCCTGCAATGCAAATGCTTTCCTTAATGAGTTGCAAAACCTTAGTCCACCACCCAATGGACTAATATTTAATTCTGTTGACCAACATGATAATGGCATTGTGCCATGATAATTCTGGAACATTTCAGAGCACGTTATTTATTCCTCTAATAGGCATACAATATTTTGCTATCATTAAAAATACAGTAAACATACAAGACAATAACTGATGGGGGTTTTTTCTTACTCCATCTATTCGATATGTATTAAAAGGTGCAGTACCCTTTGTCATTTGTAAGTAAAAAAACATCAGAGATTAATTTAAAAAAAATCAACAGATGGCAAACAGATTTCCTTGAAAGTCATGTCACCTGATTTCAAGAGTTTCATCAAATCTACTTATGGGTGGAGAGAAAATTCAACGTTTGAAAAGGCTTATGTACATAAAGCATTTGCTGTACTCCTTTCTAAGAAAGCAAGATGGGGAGCAAATTTTCTAAATTAGATCTAGGAAGTGGAGTAAGGAATCAATCTAACCTTTTCCTTTATAAAGCTGCCTACTGGTTAGTGAATTTAAATACCAGAATAAATGCATCCCTCACACACACCTCCACCAAAACGGAAAAACCCACTAAGATGTTCCAGATTACTCTTCATTGTAGAACTAGAGAGTATCTTCAACAATTCCAATTAGTCTCTAACTGAGTCTTTGCAGCCATACCTAGCTGTTAATAAAAAAAAAAAAAAAAAGGTGGGGGAGTGTTTTGAAGCAGCAAAACTAGTAATGATCATTTTTCTAACAATAGACAATCACTCCAAATTAACTAGTATTTGGAGGGGGAATAGGTCAACATTTATAGCCCTTGTCTCACATGATTGAATGTAGTTAAGTAGATGCAGGGAATTTGTCATCCTGGCAAGCAGCAAATTTTGATTTTTAATCTTAAGCTTAATTTAAACGTTGTCCTTATTACAATGCTTGTGTCCGCTGTGTAGAAAGGGCTTTAGAGAGATGTTTATAGAAGCAGATTTTCTTGGGATCTGAAGGATTTATAGAAGCCAATGTTGCTTCATCAAAAACATTGTTTAGGGGCTGGTGACATGATTCAGTAGGTAAAGGCACTTGTCACACCACCCTGATAGTCTTGTGTTCAACCCCTGGAAACCCTATGAAAGTGGAAAGAAAGAATCAATTCCACAAAGTTGTTTCCTGATCTCCAACTGCATATGTGGTATGCATGTGCACACCATGTCCATATAAACATGCTACTACTGATAATAATAATAATAATTTAAAAGTGTTATTCAGAGCTTTCTAAATGGTTGGAGAATGCTCCACATACTTCATTCCACATACTTGAGAGCCTCCAGATCATCAAGCAGTGTTTCAGTATCCTCTCTAGTGATAGGGTACTATTTGTTCTTGCCAAATAGTAAAGGGGGCATCTCTGCATTCAATTTGGGTCCCAAAAAGCAAAAACAAAACAAAACAAAACAAAACAACAACAACAAAAACCAGTGCTTGTTATCTCGGACACATGCATTTGTTGTTTGTTCCCTATTTTCAAATGAAGAAGGGCTAGATGAGAAACAGACTACATGTATACCTATTTAGAGGTTATAATATTCTTTTCCTGTAGCACCAAAAAGTCCAAGAGTATATGGATTGTCACTAATCATAACTGTGATTAATAGTCAAAAACAGTACACATATTCTGATGGAAAAATTTTAGGTAGCATTATTGGAAGCTAGTTTTACCAATGATTCTATCACCCACAATGATACACTTAGTAGTATACATTGCTAGAATAGTTCTCTACCCACCTTAAATGTTTCAAATTTGACATTGAGTTCAGCTTCTCTGCGGGAGCATTGGCAGCACTAAGATATTTTTTAAAAATCTTGATGCATTAGTCCAATTTATTTATGTTTCTTTGTGGTTTCAAATCCAAGAAATCACTGCCAAATTGGATGTCATGAATCTCCTGATGCTTTTAAAATTTTATATTCTAGATATTATATTTAGGTCCTTCATCCATTTTGAGTTAACATTTGCATGTAATGACACACAAGAGTCTTAACTTTATTCTTCCACCTGTCAATAATTAAGTTTTCTGAATCTATTTGCTGAGAATATTGTCTTTTCAATGATCTTCACAATATGTAAGGTATTCTATTCCATTTGCACATATCTCTACTATTATGATGCAATTGGTCATTCTTCATGACATAATTGCTTCCTACAGTCATCACATAGGTGACTATACTTCAATATATGACTTTCAGGAATATGACATTCAGATTGTAGTCTATTTGATTAAATTTGATTAAATTCTTCAACAGTCTGTTCTTTTTTGACTATTGTAAGTGGAACTTTCAAATTATTCATGGTTAATATATTGAAACAGAACTGATTTTTTAGCATGTTGACTTTATACTCTGAAACTTTGCAGCTTGGATTTTAGAGTTATTTGCTAAATATTTAGTGTTACCATTATATAACATTATGTCTCCTGCAAACACAGAAAATTTTATTTCTTCCTATTTCAGAAGGCTTTTATTTCTCCTGTGGCCTGCCTAATTAGTGTTTCTAGTAATGACTTGAATAGAAATGAAACTAGGCATCCTTGCCTTGTTCCTGATTTTAGAGGTTTTATAATTTTATTAGTAAAATTATAGTTGTGTGGGCTAGCAAAATGGCTCAGCAAGTTAAAGTACTTGCTGCCAGACATGATCATCTGAGTCCAATCCCCAAAAGCCACATGAGAGAAGGACAGAACTAGCTCATGCGAGTTGTCCTTTGACCTCTACACACACACTGTGGCACATGCGCCTGTGTACATACACAAGCACACACACACATTAATGAATAACTAAGCAAATATAAAATAAGTTATAGCTGTAAACTTTTCACACATGATATTTATTATGCTTCAGTAATTTCTTTATATTATTAGTTGGTTGAAGGTCACTTAAAATATTTGAGAGAGAGAGAAAAAGACAGAGAGAGTGAAAGCAAGGATACACATGCCACAGCAAGCATGTAGAGGTCAGAAGGTTAACTTCAGAAATCGGTTCTCTCATCATTTGGGGCCCAGTTTCAAAAATGCATGTCGTCCTGAATTATGGTTTGTTGATTTTTTTTTTTCAGTTTTGCTGTTTCTGCAATGCCCTTGACTCCATCCTGATGGGTATTGAATGTCACCCCATACTTAAGGTGAACACAAGAAAGAGTTCTAGGAATTGCCACTGAGTCCTTACACCTCATCAGAGAGGAGGACCCAGAGGAAAGTTTGATATACACATTAAAGGATGCTTCAGAGATGGGGGAGGGGGCACTGGGAGGAAGGGAGGGAGGGGGGAAAGGAAGGGGCAAAGAGGGGAGGGAACAAGGAGGTCCAGGGAGGGGTTGAGGGAGGGAGGGGATAGGGGTTCCTATTATGTTTGTATGAGGAGAAAAATAAATTTTAAAAAATGCATGTCGTCAGGTTTCCACAAGGCATCTTTGTCCTCTGCACTATCTCTACCGACTGAGCTATCCGGGCTCTTTTTTTTTTTTTTTTTTTTTTTTTTTTTTTGTCCTCTGCACTATCTCATAGATCCTGAGTGTCATTTTTTTTTTAATCATGAAATGGTGTTAAATTTTGTGAAATACATTCACTGTGTTAATGGAAGTACCTACATGGGGTTTTCCTTTATTTTCTTAATGTGATATATTGATGTATTTTTTATGTGGAACTATCCTAGAATTCAGGAACAAATTTCACCTGGGTATACCTTACAGTCCTTTTAATGTAGCACTGAATTTTGTTTGTCAGGATTTTCACATCATCATTCATAGTAAACTATTTCACTTTCTGGTAGTGTTGGTGTGTGACTTAGGTGTCGTAGTCATGGAAGCCTCCTAGAATAAGTGTGGGTGTGTTGCATGCTCCAACTTTTTAGAAGGCATCCATATGTGGGCTGGAGAAGTGGCTCAGGTGTTACAGCCTTTGCTCACAAGCATAAGGACATGAGTACAGATCCCAGATCCTACATAAAAAGGCCACATAGAAATGGTGGCCTGTAAATCTTGCACTGAAAGATAGAGCCTGGGAAACTCCAGAGCAAGGCAATACGTAAATAGAGCAATCCAGGATGATTCCTAATGTCACCCTTGGGTCTCCACAGACGTGTACACACTCAAATACCTTCTTGTACACACGACCCCCCACATGGTACACATACACACATGCACCAAAGATAAGGAAGTCATCCATATGGAGAAAGAAGAAGTAGAACTATTTGTTTAAACACAGCATGATTTTCTATGTACAGAATCCTAAGAAATTAAGAAACAACTATTAGAATAACAAAAAGGAGTTCAGGTACCAGAATACAAAGTTCATATGTAATATTATATTTTATACACTAGTAATAATCTGAAAATGAAAGAAAACAATGGCTCTAGAGAAAAAATTTTACAAAGAAAGGACAAGATGTTACATTTAAGATTGTATAAAGTACCAGGCAGGCCTATATTGTCTGTATGGGCCGCATGCGCGAATGCAACTTCCCCAAGCTAGAACCTGTTGCCATGCCTGGTGCTGATGTCAAACCGCCTGGCTGAGAGGACCAACTCAGACAGGACAACACTGGGACTTATGGGATGTTGGGTGGGGTATGTAAGTAGCCCGATATTTACAATAAACGAGTCTGCAAACCTGCAAGCCTGCTTTGCCACTCACCTGACTTCCAGAATCTGTGTCGCTGACTTTGCACTTGCTTACCCCCACCCCATAGGGTCTCCGTGGGTCCCCGAGACTGCTACATCATTACATTTAAGATTGTATAAAGTAGAGAGCTAAATAAATGTGAAGATACTCTATATTCAGGACCAGAAGACTTAATATTGTTAAATGTTAATATCTCCTAGGTTTAGCTGCAGACTCATTGTATACCATATTTGAAAATTCATTCAAAATGTGTCAAAAACCTAAATGTAAGAACATGTAACTGTAAAACCCTTAAGTCCATAGGGAACCCTGGAACCCATAGAAGCAGAAACCCTGGAAGGTGGGAAGGAGTGGGATGGATTGATGAAGAGAGGGAAGGGAGGGAAAGTTGGGAAAAAAAGGAGGGGAAGAAGGCAAAAATGCTTGTAAAACTAGGGGGGGAAAAGAAAACATGAACATAAATGTTTACAGTGTCGGACTAGACAGTGGTTGTTAGATGTGAAATAAACTCATGAGAAAACAATGTGTATTTCATCAAAATATAAAACTTTAGTGCTTCACAGGACACCATAAAAAATTTACACATGAGCAAACAAGATGGCTTAAAGGGTAACAAGCCACATGAGCCTAACAGCATGAACTTGATTCCTAGAACTCATGCAAACTTGGAAAGAGAGAACAAGCTCCACAAAGTCATCTTCTGGCTCCACACATCTGTCCTGGTATATGTTCTCACATACAACAACAACAACAACAATAATTTTTTATATTAGACATAGTTCAGAATGGGAAAAAACACTTTAGGTCACATGGCTAATGATGGATTTGAATCCAGAACAATGTATGAAGAGATAATAAATTCAACTAAAAATAAACATTTTAATTAGATTTCACTAGATACTTCTCCAAAAATGTGTTTAAGTTGCAAATAAATTCAAGAAGAGATATCTGCTCATTAGACAATTTGCTAATTGCTAATTAAGGAATTGGCAGTCTAAACCAAATTGAGATATTTCTTTAAATACATTAGAATGTCTATATTTAAAAGATCATGGAAATATTATCAGTAATCACTAGGAAAATGCAAATGAAAACCATGATTTGCTATGTCTAGAATCACTTTATTCAGAACGACAAAAGATGATAAAACTTGGTAAGATGTGGAGAAAGATTATGTCCTGTACATTGCACCTGGGACTGTAAATTAGTGTGATCACTATGAAAAACAATATGAGGTTCTTTAAGAAGTTAAAAATTACAAAAACCATATTATAGAATAATCCTACCAATATTTATCCAAAAGAAATGAAATCAGGATATTAAAGCAGATCAAAGCGATACCTGTACTTCATTGTAATAACAGTCACCATAGCCAAGATATAGTAGCAACTTAAGTGTCCATTAAGTGAAAAATGAACAACAAAAAATGCACACATTTGATCTGTATACAAATGGAACACTATTCGGCCATTAAAGAAATGAAATCCTATTGTTTGCTGCAACCTGGATGTAACTGGAAACCAGTGTGTTGAATAAAATAAGCCAGACACAAAAATGATTTCATAAGCATATGGAATCTTTAAAAGTTGACTTCAAACTGAGCAGAGTAATGGCTGGGAAGAGGAGAGCATATGGGAAATTGACAGGAGGAATAATCATTATTGTTTTATTACATAAAGGGTGTGAGTATAGGTAACAACATTGTATCATATGCAAAATAGCTAGAAAAATGTGATTTTGAAATCTGGTATGGCAAGACCTCCAGCAGTCTACTTATTGCCCCAAAATTGTTTTGGATTATCATGGGTTTTTGAATTTTGATATTTTTTTTCCAGTTCTGTGAAGAATTGCATTGGGATTTTGATTGGAATTATATTGAATCTGTATATTGCCTTAGGTAGGATGATCATTTTCACAATATTGATCCTACCAAGTCATGTGCAAGGAAGGTCTTTCCATTTTCTAGTATCTTCTTTAACTTCTTTCAACAGACCTTTATACAGGTCTTTTACTTCCTTGGCTAAATTTATTCCAAGGTATTTTATTTTCTTTGTAGCTATGGTGAATGGGATTGATTCTCTCATTGCTTTCTCAGCTTGTTTGTCTCTGGTATATAGGAAGACTACTGATTTTTATATGTTGATTTTGTACCCTGCCCCTTTTTTATGCCTTCTATTATGACTGACAGTTTTGCTTGATATAATAATCTGGGTTGGCATTTATGTTTATTGAGAACTTGTATTGTGTCTCTCCAGGCCCTTCTGGCTTTTGCTGTTTGTATTGAGAAGTCAGTTGTTGTTTTGATGGGTTTGCCTCTATATGTGACTTGTTCCTTTTGTCTTGCAGCTCTTAAGATCTTGTCTTTAATGTGTATATTTGGTGTGTAATCTATCATATGTCATGTGGTGTTTCTTTTTTGTCCTGAGTATTTGGTGTTCTGTATGCCTTTGGAATCAGGATGGGTATCTCTTTTTTTAGGTCAGGGAAATTTTCCTGTTATCTCATTGCTTATACATGGCAGATGTTCCTTTTGTCTGTCTGTTTCTGGGATACCCATGATCTGTGTTGGGCCTTTTGATGGTATCCCAGAGTTCCTATATGTTTCATTCCAGTGTGTTTTTCAGCTTCTTGGTTTCTCTCGTTGACTTATGAACTTCTTCTATCTTATCTTCCAGTTCCGAGACTCTGTCTTCTACATGATCAGTTCTATTTTTGAGACTCTCTATTGAAATTTTTTTAAAATTTTTTTATTATTATTATTTATTCAGCTGTGTGCATATGCGTGTGTATGTGTGCGCACGTGTGTGTCTGTGTGTGTGTGTGTCTGTGTATGTGTAGAACCACGGACGTATTCGCGAACCACCATGGACGCCTCCACCTCCTTCTGCCCAGGGATTCATAGGCTCCGCCCTACCAGGACCAGAAGCGCAGGCTGCCCCCACTTCCGCCTGGCGTCTATACGTGGGATCTGGGATCCGAACTCAGGACCTTCCGCCTGCAAGGCGGAGGCTTAACCCCTGAGCCACCTCTCCAGCCCCTCTATTGAAATTTTTATTACACTGTTTAGTTTTTCTTTTCCCAGTGGTGTTTCATGCTAAGTTTTTTTCAGTGTTTCTTTATTTATAGATTACTTTTTGCTATTTTTTTCTATTTGTGTCTTCTTCATTTGTGTATTCTTGAATTTCTTTCCTGAGTTTGCTGTATTCTTCTTGAAATATGTTTAGGGTTTATCTATGTATTCTTGGAGCTGTTTGAACATACTGATAGTTGATCTTTGAAATTTATTTTCTTGGTTATTGTTCCATTGGATACATTCCAATGGGCTATCCTCTGTGGTATCTAAATCTTTGGATTCAGTGATCTTGAGGGGAAACATGTTTTCTTGGATTTTTTTGTTCCTTCTGATTTTCCTGGGAGATGTTGGCATTTTTAGGATGAGTAGATGTTGATTGCAATTTTATTTTTTTTTCGGAGGCTTTTTCTATCTTTATTCCTTGAAGTTTGTTGATGTATGAAATTTTCTACTTGGACTTATTTCCTTTTTGTGTGATTAGTGGGGGGTGTGTCACATGGGCAACTCAGGGGCTCAGAGTAGAAGCCTTCAGGTCCACTCACACACCGACTCGCCAGGATCCATCTCACCCAAGCTGCAGGTGTGGTGTGCAGAGAACCCAGGGGCTGTTTGTGACTATGGATAATATAAGCATGTTCAGTAGATCAATACATACTGTATAAATGTTCCAAATATCATATTATACCCCAAAATATATATAATAATCTCTCAGATTTTTAAAAATAGGTATGCCACATGTACATAATAGGTTACTTTAAAATTGAAAATATCAAATAATAAGATATATAACAACATACCTCAAAGATATTGTAGGTTCCATTCCAGAACTTCACAGTAGATCAGATGTTTCAATAAAATCACTTGAATATTTTAGTTTCTCAGTGCATATAAAATTCAAATGGTTTTCTATGCAGAGCTGTAAAAAATTTCTAAAATTTATATAGAAGACCTTGAATATTTAAAGCATCCAAAGCAGAAAGAGAAATGTTGCAGGTATCACAATACCTGGTCTTAAATTATGCTACAGAGCTATATAACCTATTATTGTACAATACCATAATGTCTAAACAGCAATATACTTTATGGCTAAACAATGCTAGCTAACTAGATAGCTATCATCTAAGTTATTGGTAAATTGACTTTAGTAGACTTGTTTGATGCAAAATTACCACAATAAAAACAAATAACTCATTACTATGTGTTGCTTGGTGTAAGTACATACATATCAAACTTCCATCTGTATATTTGTCATTATACCCATAGATTAGCTCACAGCCTCAAAACCAAGAAGCTTTGTTTTATAATTAAAGATTTAATATAGAGACTCACAACTGGAAGAAAATAAGTGACTATGGACTACTTACCTCTGAACAAGGCATATAAATCACCTTAAATCCAAGGCTAAGAGAACATTATGAAAGAAGGGGCAATAAAAAAGTAAAAGTCTGAGGATAGTGCAGGGTACCTCCAAATAGTGTCATCTGGACATGACAGGGCTGTTGTACCTACGAACTTACTGTAGCTTATCCATCTTCACAAGACCTGCACAAGATTTGACTGATCAACATTTCACCATGGAAGGTAAGATATCAAGAGGCAGCACACCTCCATGAGAGATTATCGAGTGTTAAGACTGGATGTGGAGAAAGGGAACTACTTTCCTCATTGGAATACTCACTGATATTTATGCTCCAGCAAGAGCTTAGGTACTTGCCAGTATACGCAACCCAAATGAAACACAGTGGGTTGCACATACAAAAAGATTTGAAAATAGGAGGAAACCAGTTTGGGAAGAATTTTTTCAATGAGAGAGGAAGTGAGAAGAAAATACGGAATGAAACTGATTCGAATTCATTATATTGCTAGATGAAACTGTCAACAAATAAAAAATTTAAAAATAATATTCTGTATGATGTGCATGTGTTAGTACATGTACCACAGTGTGTATGTGGTCAGAGGACATGTTTGTGGACTCAGTTCTCTCTGCTTTTATATGTGTTCTGGGGATAGAACACAGGTTGTCCAGCTTACATGCCAAACACCTTCACCTAATTAGCCACCTCACTGATTATTAGTTAATTACTTATTCATGCTTTGTAAATATCCCTAAGTTCTTTCTATGTACATGCTATTTATTATTTATTTGTTTGTTTATTTATTTTTTCCACTTACAAACTTAATAGGTACCCTGGTCCCCTCCCTCCTGACACCCCTACCCTGATTTCCTCGATCCCTCCCCCCTTTTCCCCTTCCTTTCCTCCCCTTTTTCCCAGTGTCTCCTCCCCCATCCCTGGAGCATCCTTTAGTGTGCATGTCAAACTTCCCTCTGGGTCCTCCTCTCTGATGAGGTGTTAAGGACTCAGTAACATTGTCTAGAGCTCTTTCTTGTGTTCCCCTTTAGTATAGGAACACTATTGTGGCTGTTAATCCCTTGCCTCTAAGGATCCTAGTGCCTGTGCTCTATGCTAGACTTTGGGGGGGTCAATGATATGTCGGTCATTGCGCAGGTCATGCAAAGTCCTATTATGATTACTTTGGCCCTAACTTATACTAAATGCGAGAAAAAGGAAAATGACATTGTGCTTACTCTGTTATTATATGGCATAGCTCTTGACATTTTAGCTAAAGCAATAAAAGAGAAATAAAGGGGATATGAACAGAAGGGGAATAACTTAAAGTATTTAAGTGTTTACAGATGACATGATACCATATTTAAAGACACCACTAGAAACCTCTTAGACCTGATTAACACTTTCAGCAAAGAAACAGACTGAAAATTAACATATAAAAACATATAAAAGGCTTTCTATATTCTAATGAACAAACTTTGATAGATTGAAAAAAGTACCTATGAAAAAAACCTAACCAAAGAGATGAGAGATCTCTATGATTAAAAATATAAGACTCTAGAAGGTAGAAAAACCTCATGAGCTCATGAATTGGCAGAATTAATATTGCAAAAATGGCTATATTACCAAAAGTGGACTGCAGATTCAACACAATCCCTGCCAAAATTCAAATGGTTTTCTATGCAGAGCTGTAAAAAATTTCTAAAATTTATATAGAAGACCTTGAATATTCAAAGCATCCAAAGCAGAAAGAGAAATGTTGCAGGTATCACAATACCTGGTCTTAAATTATGCTACAGAGCTATACCAATAAACGCTGTATAATATTAGCAGAAAAACAGATCTGTAGACAAACAGAATAGAATAAGAGACCTAGAAATAAATCCACACAGCTATAATTATGAGAATACACATTTTTTTCCTTTTAGTGTAATATTGGTTATAGTTTTGTCATTTATAACCCTTGTTATGTTGAGATATATCCTTTATGGTACTAGTTCTTTAGGGCTTTTATCATGAATCATTTCATTCTCAATAAAGATTTCAAGAACATACACTGGGAAAAGCATAGTGCTCGGAGGGTCTCCCAAATGTAGAACAAAAGTACATCACATTTCTCATCAAAATCAGATCAAAATGGATCAAAGACCTTAATGTAAGATCTTAAAATTGCTAGAGGAAAACATTGGGAAAAATACTTCAAAGTATAAGCACAGGCAAGGACTTTCTGAGAAGGACTCCATGATCACAGGGGATGAGAAAAAAAAACTTGTGTACAGTTAAGGATCAGTCATCAGATTGGAGAGTTAACTTTCAGAATAGGAAAACATCTTTATCAGCTAAATATCAGACAGAGAATAGTTTCTAAAGTGTATAAAAATTAAAAATTAAGCATAAAAATCCAATCAATAAATGGGCCAATTAAATACACAGACAGTTCTCAAAAGAATGATGTGCAAGTGGCTAATAGATATTTTTAAAAGTGTTTAGCATCATGAACCAGCAGGGAAATGCAAATAATGTCCTTACATTCCATGTCACTGTCATCAAAATGGCTATTATCAAGAAAAGAAAATGAGGGGTGGGGAGATAGTCTAATGATTAAAACTCTTAATGACAAAGCAAAAGAACTACAGTTTGAACCCCCAGATCCCAAGTAAAATTCATGGTAGGCATGGTGGCCCACCTGCAATTTCATCTCAGAAGGCAGAGACTGGGAATCTCCATAAAAATCTCCATAAAAAGAACAATCAAGGATAAGTTCTGGTATCAACTTACACACACACACACACGCAAACAAATACGCACACCCAGGTGTACCCACAGACATGTGAATATACCTAAACACATGCACAACCCCCCACAAATGCATACACGTGAAAATAGAGAAAATGGTAAGAAATGTTGATAATGGGGAAGAAAAAGAGGAACGCATACACACTGCTGGTGTGAATGTAAATTGGTACCACTGTTGTGGAAGTATGTTCCACCAAATACCAGAGACAAAGATATACCACTCCTTGATATATAACTCAAGGGTTTTAAGTCCTACCACAGAAATACTTACTTATACATGTCTATGGCTGAATTATTCATGGTAGTTAAAAGATAAAACCAGGTTTAATGTCCACTAACAAATGAATAAGGAAAATAAGATACCCAATTTTGTAACTATAAAGAAAAATGAACTCGTGACATTTACAGGAAAACGTATGGACTGGAGATCAACATGTTAAGTAAGATAAACCAGATTCAAAATGACACATATGTTCTCTCTCAAATGCAAAGTCTGTATTGAAATTTATATATGTATGTCTATGTTGTAAAAGTAGACAAGACACCATGAAAAGGGAGGAAGTAATATCAAAGGAAAGAGAGTTGAAAGAGGAGAGTAACGAATCCATATGACATGAAAGGAGAAAGAAGGACAATTTCCTAGGAAGAAGGACCAGCAAGGGGGGAGGCAAGAGGGATGAGAAGGATGGCAGGAGAGGAGGACAAATAAAAAAATAAAGTACGTTTACATGTATGTATTAGAATGTCACAATTAAACCTATTATTCTGTATGCTAATTTAAAATTTACTTGAAATAAAACATATATATATATATATATATATTTAGAGATGATCCGCAAATTCCACACCTTAACTACTCAAAGAAAATTAAAACATAATCTCATAGATGACCATGCACATGAAATCACAGTAGCTACAAACTGAAAGCAAGCCAATATTTGTCTACTGCTGAATGTATCAATAATATAAATATTATGCACACAATGGAATATTATTTATTAATAATTATAAAGCAGCAATATATTTTATTTTATTATTTTATTTTTATTTATTTATTTATTTATTTTTATTAAAAATGTAATTATACATTTAAAAATTTTTTTACCAGTTCCCTCCCTCCCCCCTCCTCCCCCCGAACTCCCTCCTCCCCCTCCTCTCCCTCCCCATCCCCCAGTGCCTCCCCCCAATTCCCAGAGAGTCCTTTATTGTGTACACTTGACTCTCCACTGGGGTCCTCCTCTCCAATGACATATAAGGACCCAGTGGCATTTCCATAAGCCCTTTCTCTTGTTCCCCTTAAGCATAGGAGCACTACTATGGCTGTCAATCCCTTGCCTCCAGGGATCTCGGTGCCCTTAACAGATGCTAGACTTTATGAGGGCAACAGTGTGCTGGACATTGCGCAGGGCATGCAAAGTCCCATTATGATTGCTTTGGCCCCAACTATTGTTGAGAATCGTTGCAAATCGTTGTTCCTCCCATCATTTTGCTCTTACAATCTTACCGCCCCCTCTTCCGCAAATGTCCCTGAGCTCCAGGATGGGGAGAGATTAGGCTGGCCTAGTTCTATGTGATTGATATAGAGTCTCTGAAGTTCTGGATTGTGGTTTGTTGATTTTCTTTTGCAGTTTTGCTGCTCCTGCAATGCCCTTCACTCCATCCTGCCGGGCACTGTATGTCACCCCCTGGCCAGAGACAAAAAGCTGTTAAACTGGAGTCTTGTTCTAATACCACATTCAAGGGTAGATGTAATAAAAGTAGGAAACCTCAGTGAGGGAGGGGTCCATCACCCATTTGCAAAATGATTACTTTTTATCTGCTAGACTATATGCCCTCCCCTTCAGGTGAGATCAGGAAAGAACGTCTGTGAACTTAACCAGGTTTCTCATTACTTACTTGCAGACCTTGATGGAGGCCTATTTTCTCTGCTGTAACATGGTCCCCTCTCTCCTTGTTTCTGGTGTGGCCCTCCTACCCCATCTCTCTTGTTCATAATCCTTGCAATTACTGTGTTACATAGGTTTACTTTTGAGTGTCTCAATGTGGGCTGGGTGAGTTTGGTACTAGGAGCCACCTATTAGGGAGTACATATGGCGCTTAATTTTCTGGGTTTGGGATACTTCACTTAATATAATTGTTTCTAATGACATCCATTTCCCAGCAAATTCCAGTAATTCATCACTTTTGATGGCTGAGTAGTACTCCATTGTATAGATGTACCACAGTTTCCTTATCCACTCGTCAACTGTTGGACATTTAGGTTGATTCCATGACTTTGATATTGTAAACAGTGCTGCTATGAACATGGTCGTGCTTGTGCTATCGAGGCGAACCTCTGCTGCATGGGGGGTTATTCCCAAAAGTGGGATAGTAGGGTCATATGGCATTTCAATCTTTAATTTCTTTAAGAATCTCCAGACGGCTCGCCAGAGTGGCTGTATGAGCCTGCATTCCCACCAGCAATGTAGGAGAGTTCCCCTCTCTCCACATCCTCTCCAGCATTTGTCGTTGTTTGTATTGTGGATTTTTGCCATCCTGACCGGGGTGAGATGATATCTCAGGGAAGTTTTGATTTGCATTTCCCTGATGGCTAAGGAAGTGGAGCATTTTTTAAGATATTTGTTAGACATTTTAATTTCATCCCTGGTAAAATTTCTTTTAAGTTCCAGGGCCCATTTTTTAATTGGGCCATTGTTGTCCTTGGAGTTTAGTTTTCTAAGTTCTTTGTGCAGTCTGGAGAGTAGAGCTTTGTCAGATATGTGGTTAGTGAAGATTTTCTCCCATTCTGTGGGTTGCCTTTGAGCTCCTGTTACAATCTCTTTATCTGAATGGAAGCTCTTTAATTTCACCAGATCCCAACTGTTCAGAGTTGGTAGCAGTGACTGTGCCATTGGATGTCTGTTTAGGAAATGTTGGCCTAGCCCAATCAGCTCGAGGGAGTTCCCTATCCTTTCAACTATGGTTTTTAAAGTCTCTGCCCTTAAATCAAGGTCCTTGATCCATTTGGAATTAAGTCTTGTGCATGGTGACAAGTATGGGTCCAGCTTTAATCTTCTGCATGTGGAGATCCAGTTTTGCCAGCACCATTTGTTAAAGATGCTGTTCTTTTTCCATTGGATTCTTTGGGCCCCTTTGTCAAAGATCAAATGGCTGTATTTTTGTGGGCTTATATCTGGGTCTTCAACCCTTATCCATTGATCTGTATGTCTATTTTGGAGCCAGTACCAGGCAGTTTTTATAACTATGGATTTGTAGTACAGACTAAGGTTTGGTATGGTAATACCTCCAGCAGTGTTTTTGTTACTCAGGATTGTCTTTGCTATCCTGGGTCTTTTGTGCCGCCATATGAATTTTGAGATTTATTTGGTCAACTTCTTTAAAGAATTGCTTTGGGATTATAATTGGTATAGCATTGAATTTGTATATTGCCTTTGGTAGGATGGTCATTTTTACAATGTTGATTCTACCAATCCAGGAACATGGGAGGTCTTTCCACCTTCTGGTGTCTTCTGCTATTTCTTTCTTTAGGGTTTTAAAGTTTTCATTGTAAAGGTCTTTTACCTCCTTGGTTAGGTTTATACCAAGGTATTTCATTTTTTTAGGGGCTACAGTGAATGGGATAGTTTCTCTCAAGGCTTTTTCACTTCTTCCATTCTGGGCATATAGGAAGGCCTCTGATTTTTGCACATTTATTTTGTATCCTGCCACCCTGCTGAACTTCTCAATTAGTTCCAGGAGCTTCCTGGTGGAGTTTTTGGGATCCCTCAGGTATAAGATCATGTCATTTGCAAATAGGGATAGCTTGACTTCTTCCTTGCCGATTTGAATCCCTCTTATGTCCCTTTCTTGTCTTATGGCTTCAGCTAAGACTTCAAGTACAATATTGAATAGAAGTGGTGAGAGTGAACAGCCTTGTCTAGTTCCTGATGGAAGTGGGAATGCTTCCAATTGTTCCCCATTGAGCATAATCCTTGCTGTGGGCTTGTTGTATACAGCTTTTATTATATTGATAAAGGTTCCTTTCATTCCTACAGTCTCTAGCGTTTTGATCATAAAAGGCTGTTGGATCTTGTCAAAGGCTTTTTCTGCATCTATCGAGAGTATCATGTGGTCTTGGACTTTGGACTGGTTTACATGATGAATTACATTTATTGATTTGTGTATGTTGAACCAACCTTGTGTGCCGGGATGAAGCCTACTTGGTCCCCGTGAATGATCTTTTTGATATGTTTTTGAATCCGATTTGCTAAGACTTTGTTGAGAATCTTTGCATCTGTGTTCATCAGAGAGATCGGCCTATAGTTTTTTTTTTTTTTAAGTGAATCTTTATTAGGTTTTGGGATTAAGACGATATTAGCTTCATAGAAGGAATTTGGTAGTGTTCCTTCCTTTGCTATTTGATGGAACAGTTTAAGGAGTATTGGTGTTATTGACTCCTTAAATGTCTGGTAAAATTATGTGCTGAATCCATCTGGCCCAGGACATTTTTTAGTGGGAAGATTCGAGATTACTTCATCGTTTTCCTCATATGTTATAGGACTATGTAAATAATTCACAACTTCCTGATTCAATTTAGGTAGGTTGTGTTTACTTAGAAATTCATCGATCTCTTTTGTGTTGTCAAACTTCACAGAGTACCAGTTTTTGAAATATGATGTTATAATTCTCTGGATTTCTTGGGTATCCGTAGTGATAACTCCATGTTCATTTCTAATCTTGTTAATTTGGGTTTTCTCTCTCTTGCTTTTGGTTAATTTAGCTAGGGGTGTATCAATCTTATTGATTTTTCCAAAGAACCAGCTTTTTGACTGGTTGATTTTTTCTATCGTTTTCTTAATCTCGATTTCAGATATTTCGCCCCTTATTTTGCTAATCTCCTCTCTTCTACTACTTTTGGGATCAGATTGCTCTAGTTTTTCTAAAGCTTTAAGCTGCATTGTTAAGTTTTTTATTTCTGATGTTTCCATTTTTTTGATGTAGGCATTAAGAGCTATGAACTTACCTCTTAGAAAAGCTTTCATTGTGTCCCAGAGATTTTGGTAAGTCGTGTTTTCGTTATCATTCACTTTCAGGAAATCTTGAATTTCCTTTTTAATTTCTTCCTGAATCCAGTTTTCATTCAGCATCATATTGTTAAGTTTCCAGGAGTTAGCATATTTTCTCTTGTTTGATGTGTTGTGGATGTCCAGCTTTAGGCCGTGGTGGTCTGATAGGGCACAGGTTAGAATTTCAACTTTTTTGTATATGTGTAGATTCGTTTTGTGGCCCAATATGTGATCTACTTTGGAGAAAGTTCCGTGTGGTGCTGAGAAAAATGTGTATTCTTTGGTACGTGGGTGAAAAGTTCGATAGAGATCTGTAAGGTCCATTTCTTTCAGGGTTTGATTAAGGTCCAAAGTGTCTCTGTTAAGCTTTTGACCTGTTGATCTATCCCATGTTGAGAGGGCGGTGTTGAAGTCCCCAAGAATTATCGTTTGGGGGTTGATTTCTTGCTTTAGACGCTGTAGGGTTTTCTTAATGAATGTGGAGGGGCCCGTATTGGGTGCATATATGTTCAGTATTGTGACATCTTCCTGGTGAATTGTACCTGTGACTAAAATGTAGTATCCATCCGTGTCTCTTATAATTTTCTGTGGTTTGAAGTCCACTTTGTCTGATAACATAATGGCTACCCCTGCCTGTTTTCTGCTTCCATTAGCTTGTAGAATTGTTGACCAGCCTTTTATTTTTAGAGCGTGCCTATCTTTTGTGGTGAGATGGGTTTCCTGCAGGCAGCAGATTGATGGATTGTGATTTTTAATCCAAGTTTGTAATCTGTGTCTCTTGATCAATGAATTAATTCCTTTAACATTTAGTGTTATAATGGAGAAACTATTTTTAATTCTAGACATTTATTATGTTTAGTAGTTTTTATCAGTATATTGCTTCACTTTTAATGGTATTATATTTGCCTTCTGTTCTCCTGGATATGCCTGTTTTTTTCTTCACGCTTGAGTATCATTTCTAGCATTTTTTGAAGGCCTGGTTTGGTGGACATGTATCCCTTCAAGTTGTCTTTGTGCTGGAAAGTTTTTCTTTCTCCCTTGATCATGACTGATAGTTTTGCAGGGTAAATCAGCCTAGGTTGACATTTTTGCTCATTCAATACTTGAAGTATGTCTCTCCAAGCTCTTCTTGCTTTTACTGTTTCGACTGAGAAGTCATTTGTTATTTTAATAGGTTTACCTTTAAAAGTGACTTGTTTTTTCTCCCTTGAAGCTCTTAGCACCAGTTCTTTATCTTGAGTGTGGAGTGTTTTAACTATTATTTGCCGTGGGGTGCTTCTGTTTTGGTCGTATCTGTTTGGGGTGCGGAATGCCTCTTGTATATGGATGGGCCTGTCTTTTTTTAGATGAGGAAAGTTTTCCTTGATGATCGTTTGAAAAATTTCCTCAGGGGTGGTATTTTGAGATTCTTGCTCTGGTATTCCATGAATACGCATGTTAGGCTTCTTCAGGGTGTCCCATACCTCTTGGATATTTCTCTCAAGTATCTTTTTGGCTTTAACAACCTCTTCCATTGAGCTGGTTAGTACTCCCACTTTATCTTCAAGGTCTGAAATTCTGTTTTCTGCTTCCTTAGTTCTGTTGATAAGACTCTCTGTAGAGTTCTGGGTTGAAGATAACTTGTCTTGTAGCTCAGTTTTAAACTCTGCTTGAGTCTGTTTTAACTGTTCTATGCCAGTTTTTGTTTCTTGCACTGTTTTTCTCAACTCCTCCAAATGTCTGTTGTGTTCCTCTTCCAAGCGATTGATTCGATTATGTAATTCCTCCCTGATTTCCTCTTTCATAGTATTGAACATGGTAATGATCATATTTTGAAAGTCGTTATCCTGGGTGAGGTTTTCTTGGCCTTTTTCCGCGGGTTTGTTCTGGTTGGAGTCTAACATTATGGGATTAATTTCTTCAGTGGGAAATTTGTTTACTTGAGTGTTGATTCTTATGGATTTGCACTTTGACTTTGGCATTGTCGTTTTAACTCTTAAGATCTTTCAATTTCACTAAACTGAATTATTTGGCCTGGGATTCTGGGGGTGGGCAGGGACAGAGCTTACCTAGGTCATGGGTGAGGCCCGGCTGGACCCCGCGTGTCTGGACCAGCTGAGCAGGGTGGGGAATGGGAGGATGGGGGCGTTGGCTTAGAGCTATTTAACCCGAGGGCAGCTGGGGCAGGGCCTGGGCGCAGGGGAGGTCCTCCTTGTCCCTTGGCTCTGGGCGCGGCTCCGGCTGGATGGCAGGAGTCGGAGCCGGGTCCCTTTGGGCTGACCTGGGGTTCTGGTAGGCGGGCGCGGCCGGGGCTTACCTAGGTCACGGGTTGAGGCCTGGCTGGACCGCGCACGCGCCTCCCGACTGGTGGAATTTTATTTTATTTATTTAAACATTTTTTATTATCTCCGCTCATACAAACGTAATAGGTACACCGGTTCCCTCCTGCCCTCCTCCTCCCCCCCCACCCCTCTGCTCACCCTCCCCTCACCCCTCCCTCCCCACCCCTCCAGTGCCTCCCCTCCCCCAATCCTCGGAGAATCCTTTAATGTGCATGCCAAACTCTCCTCTGGGTCCTCCTCTCCGATGTCATACAAGGACCCAGCGGCATTTCCCTGAACCCTTTCCTTTGTTCCCCTTAAGCATAGGAACACTATTTTGGCTGTCAATCCCTTGCCTCCAAGGATCTTGGTGCTTTTAGCAAATGCTAGACTTTGTGGGGTCAATAGTGTGTTGGACATTGTGCAGGGCATGCAAAGTCCAATTATGATTGCTTCAGCCCTAACTAGTGTGGAGAATCTTGCAAATCATTGCTCCTCCCATCCTTTTGCTCTTACAATCTTACCGCCCCCCTCTTCGCAAATGTCCCTGAGCTTCAGGATGGGGAGAGATTAGTCTGGCCTAGTTCTATGTGGTTGATATAGAGTCTCTGAAGTTCTAGATTGTGGTTTGTTGATTTTCTTTTGCAGTTTTGCTGTTCCTGCAATGCCCTTCACTCCATCCTGATGGGTATTGGATGTCACCTCCTGGCCAGAGATGAAAAGCTGTTAAACTAGAGTCTTGTTTTAAGAGTATATTCAAAGGTAGATGTAATAAAAGTAGGAAACCACAGTGAGGGAGGGGTCAACCACCCATTTGCAAAATGGTTACTTATTATCTGCCAGACTATATGCCCTCCCCTTCTGGTGAGATCACACCCCCTCAGTTGTAAATGATCAGGAGCGAAAAGTCTGTGAACTTAACCAGATGTCTCATTGTTTATTTGCAGTCCTTGATGGAGGCCTATTTTCTCTGCTGTTACATCATCCCCTCTCTCCTTGTTTCTGGTGTGGCCCTCCTACCCCATCCCTCCTGTTCATACTCTTTGCAATTACTGTATTACAGAGATTTATCGTTGAGTGTCTCTAGGTGGACTGGGTGGGTTTGGTACTAGGAGCCACCTATTAGGGAGTAGATACGGCACTTAATTTTCTGGATCTGGGATACTTCACTTAATATAATTGTTTCTAATGACATCCATTTCCTGGCAAATTCCAGTAATTCATCACTTTTGATGGCTGAGTAGTACTCCATTATATAGATGTACCACATTTTCCTTATCCACTCGTCAACTGTTGGACATTTGGGTTGATTCCATGACTTTGCTATTGTAAACAGTGCTTAAAGCAGCAATATATTTTAAACACATATAAACCCTGAAAATACTATGTCAAATGGAACCAAAAGCAAAGTAACTTACTTAATCAATTTATTAATAACTTTATCAATAACTACTTAATTCTATTTTATTTAATATTTAGTTAATTAATATATTTACATGAAATGTCCATAATTGGGAAATGTGTAGGGACAGAAAATTGATTAGGGGAAATGTGTAGGGACAGAAAATTGATTAGTGGCCATATTAGACTGGATGATTGGGTGGGAGTAACACTGAGTGATTAGAAAAGCTCTAGTTTCAATGTGAAGAAAATGTTCCAAATATCAACCATGGTATATGCCATGCAATCTTGCAAATATATTAAAAATACTGAATGATTGTAGATAAGTAAATTATATAGCATATACAATGTATTTCAATTGAGTTTTAATTCTAATATATTGGGTTGAGGACATGGCTCAGTGGGGTAAGTACTTACCACATAAGACAAAGGACTGAAGTTTAGATCCCCAGATCCCATGTAAAATTCCAGTTGGATGAGATGGTCTGCCTGTAATTCTAGCCCAGTGAAGTAGAGCCTTTAATTCCCAGATTAAACTGGCTAATCATACTATCTGTTATTTAGATATAGGTGTCAACTTGACAATTGAAGGCTGAGTTTCTGGGCACATCTGTGATGAATTGATAGTTGAGGCAAGCCCTGAGAAAGCCTGTAGGAGATTGTCTAATTGGTGTAGGAAGACCCAGCACATTCTTTGGGGCCATTCTTTGGGCAGGTAGATAAGATAGGGAGAACTATTTTAGTATCTTGGCATGTGGCATGCAGAAATTCTGACAAGTGAGAAATGTCGCTTCTCTCTTAGAAATCCCAATGCGTATGTTGTGACTAGTTCCCTTGCTCTTGATGTTGGTATAAACTCTTCTGCCAAGCCATTCTATTAACTGCAGCCAGGACTGTAAGCATGAATATAATATCATTTTCCCTTAACTTGTTTGGTTGTGTATTTATCAGCAACACAAAGACAAATAGCAATATCCTATCAGCAATCTCTGGGTTTAATTAGGGAGACAGCCTCAATAAATGAGTGATAAAGGATGATTCCAGTATGAGCCTCATGTTTCCACATGTACATGCATGCATTTCCTGCATACTTACACATAAACATGAAAAAAGAAAAATTATAATAAATACTTTCTCCAACAAATATGATATAAGAAGCACCAGGTAAGGTTCCCCACGTGGAAATCTTTTTAAATAAAAAAAATGAATTAACTTGCTTGAAACATTTAGATGTGCGTTAAGAGAGCAGAGATGGAAAACAAATGGAGTGCACACAACAGTTGTCTCAGCTTATTTCCCAGAGAATATTGTCAGGTAAGCTACATGTAAAGTGAACTCAAGCAGAGCCTGAAATCTCAATGAGTTGAAGTAATGGGTCAGAGAATCCAGGAAGCCAAAGCAAATAGCATTTACATGTGATTCCACACTGAGAACTCATAAATTCTGAAGTGAGTTTGTTTTGAGTCTTAAGTTATATGACAACTAGACATGCATGTGGAGAATCCTTTTAAGAAGTGGTATGCCAACCGGTAAGTCATCCTTGCTCCAGGAAGTACCCAGATCCACATCATTAGCAGTAATACAAATGGAAATTAGCAAGCTATACACAGAGAAGGACATGACAGTGGAAGGGAAACTTGTGAGGAAGAAAAGTTTGTTGTAATGGGAAAAAGTAGGGTACAGACATTGTGTAATAAGGAATGAAAATGGCATGAATATGTATGCAATGCCCTAAAATAATGTAAATACATATTTTTTAAAAGAAGGGGATAGAACTCCCTTTTTTTTTTTTTTTTTTCCCAAGACAGCACAGGGCAGTGAAAACTTTCCATTGTTAATGGCCAACATAAAGTAGCTAAAAATCCTGGCTATAGGTATTTCTAAAAAGCTTAAAACAAAAATATTCTTTCAAGTATTTTATTTGTGTGTGTGTGTGTGTGTGTGTGTGTGTGTGTGTGTGTGTGTGTGTGTGTATGTGTGTGCGTGTGTGTGTACATGTATCATAGAGCACTGTGTGCCCCTATGTTAGGTTAAGGGTGACTTTGAGAATCATTCTGGATTGCTTTCTGTCATGGTTTGAAATGTAAGTTGTCCCCCACAGGCTCATGTGTTAGAATCTTCAATTGTTTGGGAAGGTCATGGCACCTTTAGGAGGTGGCATCTTGCTGAAAGAAGGCAGTCACAGGAGGTGGTCCTCGAGGTTGGTTAGCCCTACTTCTGATTTTAGGACAAATCTTCTTTTACAGTGCATGGGTAGTTTTTGCAGCTCTCAGCCACCTTGATGGGTGAGACTGAGGCCGCCTCCAGCTTCTGCCAGACAGCCATGCCTTTCCTGCCATAAAGGACTGTATCTTCCCTCTGGAACTGTGAGTTGAATAAATCTCCCTTTCTCCCTTAAATTGTTTGAGTCTCAATGTTGTCTCGCAGAAACAAAGAAGAGTACTTTCTACACTTTTCCTCCTTTTTGCTTTGTTTTGGGTTTCCCAGGTTCTTCCTTCCTGTGCCAGAAGTAGAAGTGATTGGCACTTATACATGGGACTGGGATTCAAACTCAGGTCTTCCTGCTTGTGAAGCAGAGGCTTAACCCCTGAGACACACCTCCAGCCCTTCTCTTCAAGTATTTATTGCATTCAGAATAAATTTCAAGAATACTTACAAAGATTAAAAAAATCAGCACACAACAAAGTGAAACTTTCTGTTGTTTGATATCCAGAGTAAAATGACATGCAAAATTACATGTAAATAAACATGTAAATAAAAAGAAATGGGAAAATAATGAGTAGAAAATAAATTAATCCAAACTGACTCTAAAATAACGAATATGATAACACTTATAGTCAAGAACATAAATACAATTATAATTATAGTTCATATACTTAGAATACTAGAGAAAATATTGAACATAATAGAGATATTTACGTTCATTTTAAAGACTGAAACTGAACTTCTAGAACCAGATCTGAGATGAAACTTTTCCACTTGTAATCAGTGACAGATTAGATTTAGTAGAAGAAAAGTCTACTAAATTTTGTGAAATAGGAACAGGAAATGTTTAAGTGAAGCACATTTCAAATGAGCAAATGTATGTAAATTTGGAGTCCCTGGTGAAATGAGGAGGCATGCAGGAAGCATCTGAAGAATTCCAAGCCAGGTACTTCTATCAGGAGTTCAATGCTAGCATCCGCCAGTAAGAGAGAATATTCTAGCATTTATCTTTCTGTGGCAGAGGGAGGGAGTGAGCAATGAGATTTCTCCATACTTGGGTGGGGGGGAATCAAGGGATGAGGTGTAGAAGGGAACTGACAGACTAATAAAAAACCCTCGGAAAGTGGAATGCAACTAGATAGGAGCCTCCTATGATGTTAAAATTTTTAAAAATTAGTTTTAAAAAAAGTATTCAATAATGTATAGTCCCTGTACAGAGGAAAATAGGACAAAACAAAAAATTCCCTGGGCTGCTCCTAGAACCTAGAAACCAAAGGCAATTAATGAGAGAAGTAATAAATATGTGATATTTCATAAGTTGTTGATCAGAGAGGTCTCAAAGGTCCTCCAAACAGTACATCAGCTTTTGCCATTGCTTTTGGTTATCTTCCAGAAACTGACAATAAGACCTGATTACTGAAGATGCAACACACATGGATCACAGGACATTGGCAAAAACCACCAACTGGAATGGGTCTGCAAGCTTCCTCCTTGCTTGATAGCTTACACAGTACCATAGAGTACTATGGAAGCTACCAGGGGAGAAAAATAATCAAAGGTCTCATCAACCTGTGAAATCTACAAGTTGCAATAATAATCACCATAGTTAACATGTGACCATTGGTGTAATAGTGGCATGAGTATCAAAAAGACAACCAACAGCTTTCTGACTGGATTTAAGGTCGGTTTTTCAGAATGGAACATATTCCTGTTACTGTAAACTAGAACAAGAAACTATGAAAGGGAAAGAAATAGGTTCTAGGGCAAGAGCAGACTATGAATCTTTAGCTAGGAAGCCACTGTTTAGTAAATACTTGTTATTATACCCATAGATTGGAAAAGCACTCAGGACTCAACCTAGAAGTCTCCTGATACAGAAGAAGGAGTTTATTGTTAAAAAGCACAACTCTTTCTTAAGTTCCTAGGTAGTCTATGGGGGCATGATGGTATGTCAGTCATTATGCAGATCTGGTAAAAACAGGTCTCACTGTGGTGAGTTCCTAGAGGCAACAGTCCTGCCTTGAGTGGAACGTCTTGTCCAGTGGTGAACCTTCCCATCTTTAGGTTCTTACATTCTCACCGCCCCCTCTTTTGCGAGGTTCCCAAAGCCTTAGGATGGGGAGAGATTAGGTGGATCTGACCCTGGGTGACCCCTGCTGAGTCACTGGTACTCTGCATTCTGTCTGGCCATTGCTGTGCACTTCACTGCTCTACTACTGCCCTAGGCTGCATCCTGTCAGGGTGTTGAGATCTTCTACAACTGTTGCAGAAGAAAATTTCTAGGTTGAATGTTGGTAAGAGAACATACATTGGAAAATTTGGGGACTAAAGCTGGATGAGTGAAGGGAAATGCCCGTATCAGTGGGGTGAAGAGAGGCAACTTGCTATGCCTGAAATCCCACAAGAGTAGATAAGCCAGAGGGAACCCTGAGGTCCATAGAAGCATAGAGACAGGAGGTTGGGAGGAAGTGGGAGAGATTGATGAAGGGAAGGGAGAGGATGAGAGGGAGGGGGGATGGAGCAAAGCAGGGATGAATACTCAATATGCTTATAAAAGTAGAAAAAAATTAAAAAGCTTAAAAAAGAGAAAAGCACAATTCAACAAAATACATAAAATAAGTGACTGTGGATTTCTTGTCCCAAAACAGGACTTACATACCTCACCCATACCCACCCCAAGGTTCAGAGAATGCTGTGGAAGAGGGGTGTGTTAAGATTGTAAGAGCCTAAAGTGAGACAGTTGTGGGTCATGACAAAGTTGTGATGCACAAGATTTTGTGGCACAAATGTATACTTAGGTAAGAATTACACGGGACCTGTCTCAACAACTCACTATGAAATCAGAAAGATCTCAAGAAGATCTACACCTTTCTGAGAGTGATGTGAACTAGTGCTGATGGGGAGGAATAGGAGGATGCTCTATGATACTTGCTGGGGCATGATTCATTTCAAGCATATTTCATCAAAGACAAACTAGATACAACACAATGGGCCAATCAAGTGAAAAGATGTGAACATAGGAGGGAGTCTGGCAGGGAGATGAGGGGGAAGGGGAAAAGGAGGGGGATGAGACTCAGGACTAAGGGCTCAAAATTGAAAATATTGTGAATTCACTAGTATTTGAAGAATTCATGGCTGAAAAACTTTTAGATCTGATAAAAATCATAATCAAGAAATTCAATGAATCCTAAGTATAACAAAGTAAAGAAAATTATATCATGGATTTCATTATGAATTGCTTAAAGCTATTGATAAAGAGAATATCATCTAAATACCTACAGAGGAAAATAGGTCAATTACATTTAGAATAATGAAGATATGATTAATGCCAGATTTCTCATAAATAAAAACAAATAACTCATAGAGAAAGAATATGCAATGATGGTGATGATGGAAGGGGAGAAAAAAACAAACTTTCTGTTAGGATAATTTCTAAGGATCTAGAGTGCAGCATGAATAGTGATGGACATATTTAATTCATATGTTATAATAATTGCCGCAGACCAGAGTCGCGCTCCCCAGGACCGGGTGGAGAACAGAACACATGCGGCTCCCTCTTGTCCAAGTGTATCCTGAACCCGTTTATTGAAACTTTCGTGACAACTTTTATACAGAAAATTTTGGGGTAAAGAATGTTGCATACACAATAGATAATCAGCAAAGTCACCTTCAGGGTGGACCCTTTTTTCAAGAACCTAACCCATTGCTTCAGGGCAAAGGCACTTAACAGAAACATTCTCTCAGTATTACCAAATTTATCTAATCTATAATGCTTCACCAGATAGCTATGGGGCTGAGCCCACATTTTAACAGAGACTGCTTTCTTTTAAATACAGAGGCAGAATAATGTTCTCCTATTGATTTTAGCAAGGAACATATTTTACAATTAACTATAGGAATCCTCAACACCCCATAAGTCCCAGCGTGAGCTTTGGCTGTTGTCCTCTCCAGGTTGATACTCTCAGTCAGGCAGGTCGACATAGGCACCAGGCATGGCAGCAGGTTCTAACTTGGGAAGATGCATGCGGCTCATGTAGTCTCTACTATCCAAGCTTAAACCACATCTCTAAGGGAGGGCCTTGACTTGAATACTCAAGGCCCATAAGCTATAGCTGGTTCTGTCGATGGAACACTGAGGTATGCACTGAAGAAAACACTTAAGTGTGGAACCCAGGTTCCCTCTGTGAAGCCCAAATCTCCCGCCGGCGCCAAACTTTCCCGCAGACGCCAACTCACTGCGTGCCGGGAACTGCCCAGGGCAAGGTTATCGGCCAGAACATCTGTAAACTGACTCAACTTCCTTGTGTATAGTGAAAATATTTACAGAATGTATTTGCTCAAGGCAGTTGCTTTCCTATAAAAACCTTGCCCCAAATTCAGTCGGGGCCGTTCTCTTTTGCCTGAGCAGGGAGACGGTCCTAGCTAGCTAGATTAATAAATCTTGCCTCTTGTCTTTACAGCAACCTAGTGGTTCTCGTGTCTCCTTCGGGGTCTGGGTAAGGGGCCCAAAAGGAACTTCGGTTCCAACATATGGGGGCTCGACCGGGATGCCCCTGACCCAACTCGGAGGAGCCGACGACCAGGGTTGGAGGTAAGTGGAGCTCCTGAATTGTCTTGTGTCTTGTGCATTGTGCATTGTGTATTGTGTCTATGGTCTCTCGTGTCAGTTTCTTTTCCAGGCCACCTAGGTGGGACGAAATTGGGGCTGTACCCGTCGAGAGGTGGGCAGACGTGTCCGAGACCTCGCAGGGGGCAAAGGGGACGCCCTGACCCCGGGGGCAGTAGGGGGTAAGCCACAGTTGGATGGTATTCCCAACTAGGCTCAGTTGGACGGTATTCCCAGCTGAACTCCACCATAAGGCTTGGGCAATTGGACGGTATTCCCAATTGAACCCAACCCTGTCGACAGGGGGTAAGCCGCAGTTGGATGGTATTCCCAACTGGGCTCAGTTGGACGGTATTCCCAGCTGAACTCCCCCATAAGGCTTGGGCAATTGGACGGTATTCCCAATTGAACCCAACCCTGTCGACAGGGGGTAAGCCGCAGTTGGATGGTATTCCCAACTAGGCTCAGTTAGACGGTATTCCCAGCTGAACTCCCCCATAAGGCTTGGGCAATTGGACGGTATTCCCAATTGAACCCAACCCTGTCGACAGGGGGTAAGCCGCAGTTGGATGGTATTCCCAACTAGGCTCAGTTGGACGGTATTCCCAGCTGAACTCCCCCATAAGGCTTGGGCAATTGGACGGTATTCCCAATTGTACCCAACCCTGTCAGGTAAGCCGCAGTTGGATGGTATTCCCAACTGGGCTCATGGTGAGACTTTTTGGAGAAGGAGGACATACCCGAACTGCAGCGGGCCTCCGAACTCCTCTGTTGCCGGCTTCTTTTACTTTCACTTTCTTCCCGGGAGAGAAGCCGCTTGAGCGAGCGCTTAAGGACCGGGTGCTGCAAATATGTGTTGGGTTCGTCTTTGTGAAATATTTGTTGGGTTCGTCTTTGTGTCATTCTCTGTGTTTCTGGGGTATTTCTGTGTTCAAGAAATTCAATATATAATGGGACAGACTCGATCAACGCCCCTTGACTTGATTATCAACCATCGGACGGACGTTAGGGAAGGAAGGAATGAACGGAGGCTTACTCAAATCCTGGCTACAATAGTACAGGACAAGCAGGACGGGCAAAACAGGCAGGAAGAGAGAAAGGGATATCTGAACAATAAAGGTGACAAGAGAGCTGACCGAGACCAATGCCGCTATTGTAGAGAAAAGGGGCATTGGGCGAGGGACTGCCCCAAGAAGCCCCCGTTTCACAAACGCCTGCCAGGTAACTCCTCTCGAGTGCTAACCCTGGGGGAAGAATCTGACTAGGGAAGACGGGGAACTGTCTGTCGTTTTTTTGTGCTGTGTTTATGATGATCTCATTTTAAGAGTTACTTTAAGTGTTTTGATTTGCTTAGTTATCTGGGTTTTCCATAATAGGTGTGTTTTATGTTTCAAAATAACACAGCTATGGCCATTTCAAATTATTGCGCACTTATGATTACATCTTGGTTTTTTTGACTTTTTATTATTTGGCATGCTCAATTTAAATGCACGTGCACACTTAAGAACAACATAAAAGGCCTGAGTACGTACTGATTAAAATATTTTGTTTTATCTTGATTTCTATGAAGCTTCACAAAAGATAATATTGTGTTTTTACCTAGGATCTAATAACATCACTTTTGTAATTCCTTTAAAAGTTTGTTTTTCCATATGTAATACCAACATATCTAGCAACCAGAAAGGAAAACTGATTTCTGAGAAATTCATTGGAATTTCTTCATTCTCCTGGTATGTATGCTAATTTCCTGTTTCCAGGTGTACTCCTGTGTTCTGTTACAATCTTGCTAACTTAATTGGGATATAATGATTTTTAAGATGAGGTCTACTGTTATTGCCTCTTTTAAAGGACATTTTTTAAAGGGTAAACAACAGAAAACCATCAAGTATGAAAGAAAATATGTATGGTAGTTAGATGTGCAAGAGGTTCATGAGTTGGTTACTTAAAAAAAATGTTAAAGTATGTCATGAAGGTTTGTGGGATGTTAGAGTTATGAGAAGACTGAAAATAAGAGATGATGGTTAAAGAAAATATTATTTGTTATTCAAATGTATTTCAGTTGTCTGTTTAAAGCAGAAAATTGGTTACTTCTAAAATCCCAACTTCTCAAGGACAGTAGGAATCTTACCAGTGGGGTCATAAATGAGAAGTCTGAGACCAGGGCCCTCCCTGCCCCCAGGGAGGTGGCCAGCAGGAGAAACTGAGGCCCCGCCTCAGCTGCAGCTTGGAACAGACTCAAGGCCAACTAGGGAGTTTCTCTAAATCTTGGACTTTACGGTAAAAGAGACTGTGCTAAACCAACCTCTGCTCACCTTTTGGAGCAGGCCTCTCTTGGAGGGGGAGGAAAAGGGCACCTGCAAAATGGGGGAGGGAATGTTTTAACCTCTGTATGAATGTGTGAGTGAATGTCGGCCTGAGGTGGAAAACCTGTAACACCTCTGGCTCGAGTTTGTAGTCCCACGGCGAGATCCCTAAGATCTCTTAAAGCCACGGGATTCGATTGGGCCAGTTCTGCGTTTCCATGGTGATAACATACGGTCTAGGGTGGGATCGGATTAGAATCCGATCGCAAGTCACGAAACCGCTGAACCCACTATGGCCAAGTTATCACCCATGACTCTGCAAAGAGTGTGGCCAGACTGGTACTTGAATGATCTCTCCTGGAGGGATTCCCAACCTTTGTCTGTCTGCGTCGTGTGGTGGGGATCAATGTGACTCTAGCTCTTGGTCTACGTAGTACAGTGGGGATCAATGTGACTTTAGCTCTTGTTAATCAATGAAAGGAAATTCCTAAAAATGTTTGCCCTGAAGGAAAGTGTTTCAAGTCTGAGACAATGACTATGCTGTTTAAATAGCATAGGGAATACAGGAAGCTTCAGGCATGTGTGGACCATGGACTCTCCCCTTTTAGTGTCATCAGGTGGGGCTCTGGTGGCGTTGGGTGGAGTGCTGGCCTCCCCGGACCACACCACGGGCAGTGTCAGTGGATGTCTTTGCTGACAACACTGTGTATAGTGATTATCAGAACTCTGCTAAGCCACGCGTCCTTTCCTCAAGTCCAGGTTCACTAATTGAAGCCAAAAGAGAGAGATTTCCCCTTCCTGTGTCCAGGGACTATCTAGAAATTGTGAATGCTTAGTTCTACCAACCTAAAAGAGGGTCAAGTCATAGCATATTCTCAGACATGCCCTGTATACATCTTAGACAAGAGATGATCCCAGGAAGATCTTTAAGTTATACTACCATCCAACTAGACAAACAAATGCCAGAAAGTTGAGAGACTATAGAGCTAGACCAAAGTACCAGCTAGTAACTGAGGAAAAGCTTTGCCTCTCAATGCCCTCAAGACTAAGGTGAAACAGACAGGAATTTCATTTAGCTTCCATGTCAGCCAAAGTCCTCATCTGTCAGGGGGAAGTAAACTCTCATGTGGAGGACAACAGGGCTCTCATCTGTTGAGGGAAATAGGTCACCATCATCTGTAAGGGAGAGGTTGGCACCATCAGGAAGCTTTCATTTCTGTCTTGGAGGTAGAATCCTTTGTTTCTGTTTGTCCTAGGACTTTACAGGTGACCTAGGACTTAGTAAAAAAAAAAAAAAAAGAGAGAGAAAAGAAAGAGAAAGAACCAGAAAGCAAAGAAATCAGAACTTGACATTTGCCTTAGGGGGTAGGTTAAACAGGCACCCCAAGCAGATCAACCCAGGACCCCTCCCGACAGGGGAAAGGTGGAAAAAGATGCTTCGAATATGACCAGACTGGGAGCTTTGAGACTGTTGTGAGCACAGAAAGCTTTCATGTGGCCTATGTCCCAACTATGGGAATTTCCACTGGAGGAAGATTGCCCCCTGAACCTCAGGGCCCAGGGGTCGAGTGAGTTCTCTGGTGGAGACCAATGAAATGGCCTGAAGCTCTTAGCTTCCCTCCGATGGGAAAAAGGAGTTTGCCACTGATATCCAGCAAAAGGAAGCCCAAAAGTGCCAGGTTGAGCATCTCGTGAGAACCTTGGGTTTAACGTGCAAATGGGAAGCCTCTTTGTTTCTATGTTAATAGACAAGGGAGCACAAAATTCTAGTGCTCAACTTCCTAGGCTTTTGTCAACTTTTGATTTTACTAAAATGTTTAAGATCAAGAAAGTGACAGGCTCATTGCACTCACAAAGTAACTACTGAGATTCCTTATATGCTTAATAGTGATGCTTTTTAGGCATTCCTTTGTTTACATGCCTGAATGCCCGAATATTCAAGGATTAGGCTTAATAGAATAAAATAGTTTAGCACTGTTATAAAGTCATCCACGTGGCTCTGGTTTTAGACGCACCAAAGGTATTAGAAGAGAAAATCATGGATTACAGAAAATGCCAGATAGCATGTAACAAAAGTCTGCAGTTTAAAGACCCTAAATGCTGCATCCTTATCCAACCATTCTGATGGAAAAGATTCCAACCTGATAAGATATTATTTCAAGAAAACATTTTCTGGAGAAAAGACATGGCTTTATCTAGGAAAAATAAACATAAAAATTGTCAGGTCTTGGTGTTTCTTCCCAGTTCAGGCCTAAAGCCTGTTCCCTGGGGAAGGTCACTGTAACCTGGCCACAGGGGTTTGGGCTCCATGGTTGTTGACCTCCTCTACTAGACGCCAGCTTGTTCCTGCTGCTTTCCTTGTCAGTATTCAGCATCGTGAGTGTGACGGCCTACATTGCCTTGGCCCTGCTCTCTGTGACTATCAGCTTTAGAAGGGTATGATCCAAGCAATCCAGAAATCAGATGAAGGCCACCTATTCAGGGCATATTTGGATGAAGTGCCTTCCCAATTACAATGATCTGGTCCTTCTATGGATTCTGGAGACTCAATTTGCCTGTATTTTGTCTCTTTTAGACCAACCTTGAGGTAATAAAGCCATCTATCAAAGACCTCTAGACCAACCCAGCATTTCATAGATGAGAATGTCAGACTGCTCTTATTTCCTTCGCCCCGATTCAGCAGGAAGCAGCCAGATCGAATCACCGCCCTTTATCCCCAGAGCAGTCTGATTCTCATATAGGTTTATGGGAAAGTGAGGCAGGATTAGAGCAGCTATGCTGGGATGGGTCTCTCAAGGTCTTTAGAATTCTGAAGAGACGTCCTCTACTGCTGGAATCACCTGGAAGGAACACCCCTGCTGAGGAACTGACTCCAATCCTCCCAGAAATTTACCACAAGAACTGTAACTGACACTCCATGATTGGAGTGTGCCTAAAGAAAAGGGGGGAATGTGGAACCCAGGTTCCTGCTGTGAAGCCCAAATCTCCCGCTGGCGCCAAACTCTCCCGCCGGCGCCAACTCACTGCGTGCCGGGAACTGCCCAGGGCAAGGTTATCGGCCAGAACATCTGTAAACTGACTCAACTTCCTTGTGTATAGTGAAAATATTTACAGAATGTATTTGCTCAAGGCAGTTGCTTTCCTATAAAAACCTTGCCCCAAATTCAGTCGGGGCCGTTCTCTTTTGCCTGAGCAGGGAGACGATCCTAGCTAGCTAGATTAATAAATCTTGCCTCTTGTCTTTACAGCAACCTAGTGGTTCTCGTGTCTCCTTCGGGGTCTGGGTAAGGGGCCCAAAAGGAACTTCGGTTCCAACATTAAGCAATATAGTTATTAAAAGAATAACTTCTATAATAGCATCCTTCTATTCCTTTAATAGTAAGGTTGCTTATGTCTTCCTTTGAGTAACTCCAGAAGTGTATTGCCATCAGTTACATGACCCATCTGTGAACGATGCATACTCCAAACCTGGGGACCAGTCAGGCCCCATATGCCTAGGGTGTCTCTTTCGGGGCGGAGGCGATCATTGGTGAGAGTGCACTCAAATGGTCCATCTCTGTGATTTCTCATAAGAGTGCTGTTTGGGGTAGGAAAGACACGGCCCCCTTTGCTTCTGACATGGATTCTCCCAGTTTGGATTGCAAATACCATCTCCAGGGGCAGTCTTGGCATCTAGACTTTCTGGCATGATGGTCTCTTCCTTGGCCTTCAGCCAGGGTAAGAGGGTATCACAGTTTCTTTTAAGGTTCCAGTGGACTGAGGGCATAGTCTTGTACTTCTGGAATTTCTGAGTTAGTACGTAGGTGGGAATTTTACCCACCTATGTTTTAAGACTCTAGAAGTTATTCTCTAATTTCCTTAAAATCAGTGCACACATTCTGGCTAACAAGTCTACTTATTGTAAATGACTTGACATGAAATCTCTATTTAGTATTTGACTAAAACTTAAAAAGCAGGCTTCCTCTCTAGAACAGAGAGCAGGAAGCTAGTTCCAAAAAAACTCCTAAGAGCAGGTAAAGGGCACTCCTAATTCTCAGAAGAATTCTTCCTGCCAGAGGCAAAACTTGAATTATCCCAAACAAAACCTAGGTAAGGGGCACTCCTAATTCCCAGAATTCTTCCTGCCAGAGGCAAAACTCGAATTATCTAGGAGAGAGTGTCCAGCCCCTGTTCATGGGTGTTACTGTGACCTTCCTCAGGGGACAGGCTTTAGGCCTGAGCTGGGAAGAAACACCAAGGCCTGACAATTCCCATATTTTTCCTTATTTCTCTAAAATAAAGCCATGTCCTTATCCCAAAACATGTTACTTTGAATCCACCTTTTCCAAACTGAGACATATTCTATCAGATTAGTTGGATAGGGACATGGCAAATAATAATTCCCAAGGTATAAACATATCAAAGAACAATGATTACCCTAAATACAGATATTTATTTATCAATTAAATATTTTATTATTTATTTACTCTGTACTACAAGTGACTGAACCCATGGCCTTGAACATACTGAGCAAGTCCTTTACCACTGAAATGTATCCCTGACCCTTAAATTGAGTAGCATCTTTAAAATACTCTAAGAAAAATGAAAAAGTAACCTGCAATTATGAATTATTTTGTCAATGAAAATAATCTGCCAAAAGTGAAGATATAATATTTTCTCAGAAATACAAAATCTGCAATTATTCATCACTGGGAGACCACCATTACTCTATGTGCTAAATGAAGTCCTTTAAAAATAGATACAATTATACAAGACAGAAATTCAGATCTAAATAACAAACAATGTAAGTAACATTTGAACTCTGAGCTGGAGAGATGGCTCAAGGGTTTAAGACTCTGCCTTGCAAGTAGAAGGACCTGAGTTTGGATCTCAGTTCTCACGGAAAAAGGAAAGGTGGAAATGGCAGTGGTCTGCACTTCTGACTTTGGTGGGTAGACCCTGGGAAATCCCAGAGTGAAATAAAAAATAAGTAAAAGCAATATAGAATGATTCCCAAAGTCACTCTTGGTCCTCCACAGGCACACACAGTGCCCTCTGATACACACACACACACACACACACACACACACACATTGAAGCGCTATAGCCAAGTAATGGAAATAGTCAAAGATGTCCAACAACCAATGAGTAGATTTTTTAAAAATTTATGTATTCATGACTGAATACTATTTATCCATAATAAAAGGAGTCCTGTTATGTGCAGCAACATGAATAGAACTAGATATCAAAATGTTAGGTGAAATATGACAGGCAAAAAAAAACCTCCAAAAATCTCATTCATGTATGGATTCCAAAAAACTTGATCTCAGAGAAGTTGTGAATAGAATATTAGTTAATGGAAGCCAGAAAGACAGGGGAAAAGTAATAAATGGGTGCTAAATTTCAATTACATAAGATTTAGACACTTTTTCATAGATAACATTTCAAAAACTTGTAAGAAAAGATTTTGAAAAAATTTTACAATAAAACAATAAGTGGTTGAAGAGACAAATTTTAATGAAGAACTCAAAAAGGAAGTAAAAAATATCTTGAAAAAAAAATAAAAATGAGAATACAACATACCAAAACATATGGGACTAGTAAAACCAATCCCAAGAAGGAAGTTTATAATAATAAACATGAATATTAAGAAAAATAAGAAAATCTCAGTAAACTTAACTTTTAACTTAGGGAACTAGTAAAAAAAGAAGAACGCAAACTCAAAGTCATAAGAAGTAAGGAAATAATGAATATTAAAGAAATCAATGCTAGAAAGACTAGAAAAACAATTGAAAAGATCATTAAATTAACAATTTTATTAAAAATATAGCAAAACTTTAGTGCAACAAAGTAAGAAGAGAGAAAGCTCAAAGTGTGACTAAATGAGATACCTTAATTATATCAGAGGTTCTTAGAATGGTAGAAATAATTTTATTTCTAAAAAAGGTGGAGTAAGTATGAAGATATGGATATATTCCTAAAAAGATACTATCTACCTGTTAAGTTGGGGACCAAACTCAGGCCCTTGAGTACAAGTACTTTCTTTACCAGTGAGTTACATACCCACAAAACATACCTTTTATGGAAACAGATTCTTGCCTACCTCAGGCTGTATTAGCACTGTAGTTAAGGATGACCCTGAACTTCTGATCTTCCAGCCCACATGTCCTGAGTAACTCGTATTACAGGTGTGCACCACCATATCCAACATTATGGGGTGCTGAGGATGGAACCCAACGCTTCCTGCATGATAAGCAAGCACTCTACTAACAGAGCTACATTTCCAGCCCCACAACCCGCCTTTAAAAGATGCAGTTGTGGGAGCTGGCAAGATGACTCAGTGGATAAAACACTTGCCACACTAGCAAGAGGGCATGAGTTTAATCCCCAGAAGCCCACATGATGAAAGGAGAGAACTGACTTTTAAAATTGCCTCCTGACCTCCACCTATGTGCCACACAATGCATATGCGTGCGACTTCTTTTCCCCCTTTTCCCATCTTTTTCCCCATCTCTTCTTCCACTCTCCTTCCCTCTCCCCCTGTCCTCTCTCTCCTCTCCTCTCTTCTCCCTTTCTCTCACCTGAAAAGAGATCCAAACTAGCAAGATATATCCACCGTAGTTATTCCTCACAGTATAGTTTCACTTTCAGCCCAAAAATCTTCTCTGCCCCTGGGGGAAAGTGCAATGAAGGACGACTGGGGAGGGGAGAGGGAATGGAGAGGATGGAGGTACCTATTGAGCTTATATGATTAGGAAAAAAAATAAAATGTGGGTGAAATAAAAGCTCTTGATAGCCAAGTCCAGGATTTGATGGCATCAATAATGAATTCCACCAAACATCTGAAGAACTAATGTACTTCTCAAACACTTCCAAAAAATGTAAAGAGGGGAATACTTTGAAATTCATTTTATGACATTAGTATTGTCATATTTCCAAAGCTAGACAAAAACAGTGCAAAAATTGAAGTATATGCTAATATTCCTCATGAGCATAGATGGAAAAATTCTCAAGAAAAACCTTCTTATAATCTTATTTGCTTTGTTTTCAGAAATGATGCTTTTTGTTAATTTATATGAGATCATATCACCTTTCCTTTAAATTCTATGTCTTTTGTCTCATTTAAGAATTATTTGCCTGTTTGGGGGGCGGCTTGGGGCTTGACTGGGCCCTTGCTTGATCTCCCACCACTCCACTAGGCTCTCATCATTGGATAGGTCAACAAGTCAAAAACTGAACAGAGGTACACTAGAGCTTAATCAAGCCATAACCCAAATGGACCTGACTGACTTCTAATAAACCTTCCATCCCAACAATAAGGAATACACATATTTTTCAGCAGACCATGGAACATTCTCCAAAATAGACCATATATTGGAACACAAAGCAAACCTCCACATATACAGGAAAGTTGAAATAATATCCTATACCATATCTAACCATCATGGAATGAAGCTAGATATCCACAACAAAGTAAACATCAGAAAATACACAAATTCTTGGAGGTTAAACACCATGACACTGAACAAGGAATAGGTTCAGACAGAAGTCAAAAGGGAAATTCAAAGATTCCTAGAAATAAATGATAATGAAAATAATACAATGTATCAAAATTTTCGGTACATCATGAAGGCAATCCTAAGAGGAAGGTTTATAGCACTCGATGCCTATATTAAAATAAATGGAAACATCATAAGTAAACAACTTAACAATGCAACATAAAGCTTTAGAGAGATAAGAACAATCCAATCCCAAAAGCAGTAGATAAGTAGAAATTAGTAAAACCAGGGTAGAAATATCCAAAATTGAGATAAGGAAAATGATATAAAGAATCAACCAAACAAAGCTGGTTCTTTGAAAAAAAAAATCAATGAGATTGGAAAATGCTAAGCCAATTGACAAAAACCCAAAGAGAGAAAATCCAAATTAACAAAATTAGAGATGAAAATGGAGTCATTACAATTGACACAAGGAAATTCAGAGAAGCATAAGGTCATATTTCAAAAATTTATACTCTACAAAGTTTGACAATCAGAAAGAAATGGATGAATTTCTTAATACAAACAACTTACCAAATATGAATCAGGATGAATTGAATTATTTTAACAGTCCTATAACAAGTAATGAAATTAAAGAAGTAATTACAAATCTCCCCACCAAAAAAAAGCCCAGGACCAGATGGATTCAGTGCAGAATTCTACCAAACATTTGAACAGCAACTAATACCACTATTTCTTAAGCTAATCCATAAAGTAGCAAAAGAAGAAACACTCCCAAATTCTTTCTATGAAGCTAATATTACACAAATCCCAAATCAAATAAAATACAATAAAAAAAGAAAACTATAGGTCAATCCCATTGATGAACACAAATGCAAAAATCCTCAACAAAATTTTAGCAAACCAGATTCAAAAACATAAAAAAAAAATCATTCACTATGATCAAGTAGGTTTATCCCAGGCACACAAGGTTCGTTCAACACATGCAAATCAAATGTAACCCATTATATAAACAAGTCCAAGGAACAAAATTACATCATTCTCCTGATAGATGCAGAAAAATCTTTTGACAAAATCCAACATCCCTTTGTGATCAAATTGCTGGATACAATTGGAATGGAAAGAACATACATTAGTTAATACAGGCTATATACAAGAAGCCTATAGCAAGAATCATTCTAAATGGTAAAATTCTTGAATTTGTCCGTTCTTACCACTTTTAATCAGTATTGCACTGGAAGTCTTAGCTTGATCTATTAGACAAGAGAAAGAAATAAAAGGGATACAAATAGAAAAATAAGAATCATTTGTCCCTATTTGCAGACAACATGATCCTTTATCTGAGGGACCCCACAACTCCACCAGGAAACTCCTGGAACTAATGCATAGGTTCAGCAGAATGGGAAGGTATGGAGTTAATGTTCAAAAATCAGTGGCTTTCTTATACACCATGGATGAAAAAAGTGAGAAAGTCCTAAGAGAAACAATTCTATTTACCATAGCCCCTAAAAAATGAAATACCTTGGTATAAATATAATCAAGGAATTGAGAAACCTGAAAACTTTAAAACCTTGAAGAAAGAAATTTCAGAAAATACCAGAAGTTGAAAAGACCGCCCATGCTCCAGGATCAGTAGAATTAACATCATAAAAATAGCCATCCAACCAAGGGCAATATACAGATTCAATGCTATACCAATCAAAATTCCAAGGCAATTCTTTGCAGAAATTGATAAAGCAATCTCAAATTTCATATGGAAGTACAAAAGGACTAGGATAGCTCATGTAATCCTCAGTAATAAAAACTATGCTGGAACAATCATACCAGACCCTAATCTATACTACAAATCCATAGTAATAAAGACAGCATGGTACTGGCTCCAAAACAGAAACAGATCAACGGATAATGGTTGAAGACCCAGAAATAAGTCCCTACACATACAATCATCTGATTTTCAACATAGAGGCTCAGAAAACTCAAAGCAAAGAACAATCTCTTCAACAAATGATGCTGGCAAAAACCGGATACCCACATACAGAAGATTTAAACTGGACTCTTACTTGTTACCATGCACAAAAATTAATTCCAAATGGATCAAAGACCTTAACATTAGACCAAAGACTATAAAAATCCTAGAGGAAAGAGTAGACAATTTCCTGGAACTGCATGGCCTAGGCCATTACTTTCTAAACAGTTCCCAAGTAGCTCAGTAAATAGAAGCAACTGTCAACAAATGGGATCTCATGAAATTAAAGAATTTTGGTTAAGCTAAAGATATTGTCAACTGAGCAAAAATACAACCCACAGAATGGGAGAAAATCTTCACTAACCACACATCTGATAGACCACTAATATCTAGGGTGTACAAAAAGCTTAAACAATTAAACACCATGGAGATAGATAGCCCAATTAGAAAGTGGGTCATGGAACTTACAAGAAAATTTTCCCAGGAAGAAATTGAAATGTCCAACAAATACGTTTAAAAATACTCCATCTTCCTACTATCAGGGAAATGCAAATCAAAAATACCCCGAGATATCATCTCCCATGGGTCAGAATGCCAAAAATCCAGAAGACATTCACCAACACATGCCGGAGAGGATGTTGGAGAGAAAGAAACCTTCATACATTGCTGGTGGGAATGCTGACTTGTACAACCACTATGGTGATCAGTATGATGGTTCCTAAAAAAATTCAAAACTGAAATAACATATGACCTTGTTATACCACTGTCATGGTTTGAAATGTGTCCCCCACAGTCTCTTGTTTTTTTTTAATTAATTAATTTTTTCCACTCATACAAACTTGATAAATACCCCATTCCCCTCCTTCCCTCCACCCCTCCCTGGATCCCCTTGCTCCTTCCCCCCTATTCCCCTTCCTTTCTCCCCTCCCTCCCTTTCTCCCATTGCCCCCCCATCCCTGGAGCATCCTTTAGTGTGCATGTTAAATTTCCCTCTGGGTCCTCCTCTCTGAAGAGGTGTAAGGACTCAGTAGCATTACCTAGAGCTCTTTTTTGTGTTCCCTTTCAATATAGGAACACTATTGTGGCTGTTAATCCCTTGCCTCTAAGGATCCTAGTGCCTGTGATCCATGCTGGACTTTGAGGGGTCAATGATATATTGGTCATTGCACAGGTCATGCAGTCCTATTATGATTACTTCGGCTCTAACATCTGGTTAAGCTCACAGACTTTCCTTCCTGGTCACTTGCAACTGATGGAGTATGATCTCACCAGAAAGGGAGGACATACAGTTTGGCAGATAGAAGGTAACCATTTTGTAAATGGGAGACTGATTCCCCCCTCACCGCAGTCTTCTACTCTTATTCCATCTACCTTTGAATCTACTCTTATGATAAGACTCTATTTTAACAGCCTTTTATCTCTGGTCAGAGGGTGACATCCAATACCCATCAGGATGGAGCTAAGGGCAGTGCAGGAGCAGCAAAACTGAAAACAGAAATCAACAAACCATAATTCAGAACATCAAAGACTCTGTATCAACTACCTGGAACCAGGCCAGCCTACTCTCCCCATCCTAAAGCTCAGGGAAATTTACAGAAAAGGGGGTGGTAAGATTGTAAGAGCCTAAAGATGGGGAGGAGCAATGATATGCAAGATACTCCCCATAGTTTCTTGTGTTTGGCAAGGTCAAGGCACCTTGAGAGGTGGAGCCTTGCTGGAGGTAGGCAGTCACAAGGGGTGGGCCTTGAGGTGGGTTAGTCCCACTCTATCTCCAGAAGCCTGCCTTTTCAGCAAACAGTCTTGCAGCTCTCAGCTTCCAAGATGTCTGCAGTGACTTAGCCTCCTCCAGCTTTGGCCAGCCCGCCATGCCTCCTATGCTTTGAAAGACTGTTTCTCCCCTCTGGAACCATAAGCTGAATAAATCTCCCTTTCTTCCTTAAGTTGTTTGACTTTGTGTGCTCTCTCACAGCAATAGTTAAGAGTAACCATTACAACCACTATAGTGTCATATGTACATTCATATTCATTGCAGCACTATTCTTGATAACAAAGTCATGGACACATACACAATGGAATGCTACTCAGCCATCAACAAAAACTAATTAATGAAATTTGCTTCTAAGTGAATGGAGCTGGAAGAAATCATACTGAGTGAAGAAGTCCAGAAACCCAAATGTTGCATGTTCTCCTTCATAAGTGGAACCTAATTCCAATGACTTACTCAAAGAAAAATCTGTTTATTAACTTTTACAACAATGAAGGATTCAAAATAGGAATGTAGGGCAAAGAAGCCCAAAGAGAATGAAGGCAAAGGAACAAAGTTCAATAGAGAAATAAGGCCACCATCAGGAGACCTATAATTAACAAGATCTCTGATCTAATCCACAGTCAGTCTCCTTCCTAATCACTGGTGTTGGGTTGGTTTGAAGCACAGGGGGCGGGGGTTAGTGATTAGTTGACAGCCAGATGATGTCCTGGAGTTTGGCCCCACCTACTACTGTGCCCTCCCTACTCCTGATCCTCCCTCCCCTTCATACCTTCTCACATATAAAGACCTCTTTCTCATATATAAAGGCCACAGTTTCTGTCTTGTCAGGAGATGGTGCAGCCTTGTGCAGTGCAAGAATAGCAAAATGGACAACAAACAACCTGAATACAGAACACTCACAACCCTACAATGATCACCTGGAAACAGGCCAGTCAAAGCTTTCCCCATCCAGAGGCTCAGGGAACATTGTGGAAGAGGGGGCAGTAAGACTGTAAGAGCCTAAAGATGGAGAATCCCGTTACTGGACATATCACCCCACTCAAGAAAGAGAAGGCACAGCCAGGAACTTATGGCAATGGAACTTGAACTCATCAGACCTGCACAGTGGTGGACATGTCAATATGCCCCCATGGATTGGCATGAATCTCAGGAGAAATAGTTCCAGGAAGTAAGATCTTTAGGGCTGAAGGGTCAGACAGAGGTAGGGGAGTATCAGTATCAGCGAGCCACCCAAGGAAGGGCCTCTCGGTGTGCCACAGAGGTCTGAACCCCCATGAGAACACATGATGCAAAGGGAACCCCAAGACCCATAGAACCAAAGGGCAGGAGATTAGGACGGAGTAGTCTGGACCCATGAAGGAAGTGAGGGGGAGTGGGACAGGATGATAGTGGGAGGGAAGGGAAGGATGAAGGAATGAGGGAATGAGTGAGGCAAGGAGCATATACATAGAAGTGCAAATTTAACAAACGTATTAATAAAAAGAATTATTTGCCTGACCCAAAACCATTAAGGGTATTTCTTATTGTTCTTTTCCTTGTGTTGTTACAGTTTTATCTCTGCTAAGACAAGACCCATGACTGCTAATTTCATTTTTATATTATTTTTTCAATGACATTTGCTGAAGAAGTTTTCCTCTCTAAATCAAAATTGCTTTACATATGTATCCAAAATTAGTTCATTGCATTTTTGTACATGGACTGTTTGAATCTGTTCTGTCCATTAGTTCGTATGTATGTTTTTCACAAATACCCCATTCTCTATTTCTATAGTTTAAATTTTCTTGAAATCAGATAATATGAATGCACCAACTTTGATCTTTCTCAAGAAATGGTTTGGCTATTCTATTTCTTTTAACTTTCTATGTATATTTTAGAATCACCTTGTACATATCTAAAAATATAGATGGACTGGGGTGATGGCTCAGTGGTTAAAACACGTGTTGCACAAGCAAAAGAACCCAAGTTCAGATCCACAGATACCATTTAGCAATTCCAGGAATATGTGATAGCCTTATTGTAGTTCTCGTCCTAGAATGTAGAGTCTGGAAGTCTGCAGAGCAAACTGGCTAGCCAGAACAACTCTAGGTTTAATTAGAGACCCAGCCTCAAATGAATAAGTTGAAAGAGCTTATTCTCAATAATTCTCAATATTAACTTTGGGCCTCTACATGCATTCACATGTTTCATGCACACACCCACACACATATGCTCCCACACATGAAAACATCCATATGCACACAAGAATATGACAATAAATAAAGTTAAGTTTCTTTTAGTAGAGTTACATTAATTTTTAACAGAAACTTTGGAAAAATGTCATCTTATTGTGCAGTATGTACTTTCATTTATTTTGTACTTTATTTTCTTTCCACCTATATTTTGTATATTTCTTTATAAAAGTTGCATTTTTTGTTAAATTTATGTGTAAGTATTTATCATTTGTTGTAAATGATATTGACCTTTTTATAAATGCCAATTGAATTCTTTGCAAATTTCAAGTTTTCATTCCTGGTTATATACAGATACAATTCACTTAACATGTTCATCATGTATTTTGTAACATTGATAAGTTATTTGTTATGTTAGACTTTCAAAAGCCTTCAGGATTTTGTATATAAAATTTACTTGTAAATAGGAAGTTTTGCTTTTTCTCTTTTCAATCTGCATGTCTTTAATTTTTTCTCCTAACTTTCTGCAGTCTCTTAGATATTTGTAGGTGACATTGAATAGTAGTAGATAAAGCATGAGATTAGGTTTTTCCTGATGTTGGAAGTATAGAATTCACTCTTTCCACTTGCTCGATATTAGCTGTAGGTTTTTCTTAGAAACCATTATGTTATGAAAGGTTTCTTATGTGTTGAAAATTTTCATACTAAACAAATAACATATTTTTGTTGTTCTTTTAGGACCATTATAATTATAAAGTATAAATCATAAAACCATATCCATTACAAATACATAATTCAGTAAGTTTTAATAGAATTACACAACCATGCAACCACTACCAGAATCCAATTTTAAAACTTCAGCTCAGTGTGATATCTAATGCCAGTGTGAAATCAGTCCTCAAATGCCTCTTCAGCTCCAGGAAGCTACTTTTCTATCTCTATAGCTTTGCCTTTCCTGGATTTTTAATATAAATGGAATAATACAATTTATTATCTTTGTAGCAAGGTTCTTTTAAATTAGCATAATTTTGAATCTCATATATATTTAAATTAAGTTTTTTCTTTGTAAGTTTCATACATGTATATAATGTATTCTGATCACACTCTTCCCACCCCTTACTTATTTCTTTCCCAGCCCTATCAGTCCTCCCATCCTTCCTACCAGCCCCTTTCCCGTATTCATGTACTTTTGTTTGGTGTGACCTTTTGAGTTTCACTAGGGTGATCAGTATGAAACCACTGGATGGGAACTATCGACTAGAACCTTAGAAGATCCCAGTGGGCCCACAACCAAAGACAACAACTCTTCCTCTCCTGAACTATCATTAGGAAATAATTCAGCAGTGAGATGTAAGGCCACTTCAACCCCTCATCCACTCTAAGAAACACTGCAGGAATCTGCAGTTGCTGAGTTCCTGATTGCAATATCTAAGTCTTGACCACAAGATGGCACCTCACAGTCCTTCTCCCTGTCTTCCAGTGCTTTAAGTTCTTCCCCCTGAATGTCTTTTTAGGGTTGAGCACTCAACCATTACTTTGATTTTTTTTTAAAGTGTTAAAATTTATTTGCTCTTAGCTTAACTTTCCTAAAGCAAATGACTAGTTATTGGTTTTCAGGTCTCTTTTTTTTCTAACATATACATTTAATGCTATATATGTTCCTCTACACACTTTTTTAGTTGCATATTAAAAATTGTGATGTATCACATTTTTTTTATTTCCACTCATACAAACTTAACAGGTACACCGGTCCCCGCCTCCCTCCAACCTCCTATCCCCCTGTGCCTCCCTCCCCTCCCCCTTCTCTCCTTATCCTCCAGTGCCTCCCCCTCCCATCCCCAGAGCATCCTTTAATGTGCATGCCAAACTCTCCTCTGGGTCCTCCTCTCTGATGAGGTGCAAGGACCCAGTGGCATTTTCCAGAACCCTCTCCTGTGTTCCCATTAAGCATAGGAACACTACTGTGGCTGTCAATCCCTTGCCTCCCAGGATCCTAGTGCCTTTAGCAAATGCTAGACTTTGTGAGGTCAATAGTGTGTTGGACATTGCGCAGGGCATGTAAAGTCCAAATATGATTGCTTCGGCCCTATCTTGTGTGGAGTATCTGCATATCATTGCTCCTCCCATCCTTGTGCTCTTATAATCTTACCGCCCCCTCTTCCACAAATTTCCCTGAGCTACAGGATGGGGAGAGATTAGGCTGGCCTAGTTCCAGGTGATTGATACAGAGTCTCTGATGTTCTGAATTATGGTTTCTTGATTCTTTTTTTTTTTCAGTTTTGCTGCTCCTGCAATGCCCTTGGCTCCACCCTGATGGGTACTGGATGTCACCCCCTGGCCAGAGATAAAAACCTGTTAAATTAGAGTATTGTTATAAGAGTATATTCAAAGGTAGGTGTAATAAAAGTAGGAAACCATGGTGAGGGAGGGGTCAATCACCCATCTGTGAAATGGTTACTTTCTATCTGCCAGAATATATGCCTTCCCCTTCTGGTAAGATCATACCCCATCAGTTGTAAATGATCAGGAAGGAAAGTCTGTAAACTTAACCAGATGTCTCATTACTTACTTGCAGTCCTTGATGGTGGCCTATTTTCTCTGCTGTAACATGGGCCCCTCTCTCCTTGTTACTGGTGTGGCCCTCCTTCCCCATCCCCCCTGTTCATAATCTTAGCAATTTACTGTAGTTATTACTGAGATTTATCTTTGAGTGTCTCTAAGTGGGTTTGATACTAGAAGCCACCTATTAGGGAGTACATATGGCACTTAATTTTCTGGGTCTGGGATACTTCACTCAATATAATTTTTTTCTAATTCCATCCATTTCCTGGCAAATTCCATTAATTCATCATTTTTGATGGCTGAGTAGTACTCCATTGTATAGCTGTACCACAGTTTCCTTATCCACTCATCAACTGTTGGACATTTGGGTTGATTCCATGACTTTGCTATTGTAAACAGTGCTGCTATGAACATGGTCGTGCTTGTGCTATCGAGGTGAATTTTTGCTGTGTGTGGGGTTATTCCCAAAAGTGGAATCGCAGGGTCATATGGCATTTCAATCTTTAATTTCTTTAAGAATCTCCAGACGGCTCACCAGAGTGGCTGTATGAGCCTGCATTCCCACCAGCAATGTAGGAGAGTTCCCCTCTCTCCACATCCTCTCCAACATTTGTTGTTGTTTGTATTGTGGATTTTTGCCATCCTGACTGGGGTGAGATGATATCTCAGGGAAGTTTTGATTTGCATTTCCCTGATAGCTAAGGATCTAGAGCATTTTTTAAGATGTTTGTTAGACATTTTAATTTCATCCCTGGTAAAGTTTCTTTTAAGTTCCAAGGCCCATTTTTTAATTGTGCCATTGGTTTCCTTGGTGTTTAGTTTTCTAAGTTCTTTGTTTACTCTGGATAGTAGAGCTCTATCAGATATGTGGTTAGTGAAGATTTTCTCCCATTCTGGGGGTTGCCTTTGAGCTCGTGTTACAATCTCTTTATCTGAACAGAAGCTCTTTAATTTCACCAGATCCCAACTGTTGAGAGTTGGTAGCAGTGAATGGGCTATTGGATGTCTGTTTAGAAACTGTTGGCCTAGCCCAATCAGCTCGAGGGAGTTCCCTACCCTTTCACTTATGGTTTTTATAGTCTCTGGCCTTATATCAAGGTCCTTGATCCATTTGGAATTAAATCTTGTACATGATGACAAGTACAGGTCCAGTTTTAATCTTCTGCATGTGGACATCAGTTTTTCCAGCACCATTTGTTGAAGATACTGTTCTTTTTCCATTGGATTTTTTGGGCCCCTTTGTCAAATATCAAATGGCTGTAATTTTGTGGGCTTATATCTGGGACTTCAACCCTTATCCATTGATCTGTGTGTCTATTTTTGATCCAGTACCAGGCTGTTTTTGTAAGTACGGATTTGTAGTACAGACTAAGGTTTGGTATGGTGATACCTCCAGCAGTGTTTTTGTTACTCAGTATTGTCTTTGCTATCCTGGGTCTTTTGTGCCTCCATATGAATTTTGAGATTGTTTGGTCAACTTCTTTAAAGAATTGCTTTGGGATTTTAATTGGTATAGCAATTGCTGTATCACAGTTTTTAATTTAATTGAAAACTTTCTTTAATTGCTCTGGAGACTTCTTTTACACATGTTTTGTTTAACTCTCAAATATATGATAAATTTCCAGATGTCTCTATTATTGCTTCTGCTCTAATTGTATTTTCACCTGAGAACCTACTTTTTATGATTTCCATTATTTTCAATTTGTCAGGATTTGTCTTTTGGTTTAGTGTATAGTTTGTTTTGGTGAATGTCTTACATGTGCTTGAGAATGTGTATTCTTCTGTTGTTGGGAAGGTGTTATATAAAGGTCAGTTAAGTCTCATTGGTTGATTTTGAAGGATATTTTCATTGGTCAGTAAAATAGTTGATACTATTCTTTTCAACAATGAGAAGATATAGTCTTATTTTCAAGATTTCTTAAAGAGAAGTCTCCTGGAATCTCATCCTTGAATACCTACAAGAATTTCTTTTGCATATCATTGCTTATCATTGCTCCTCCCATCCTTGTGCTCTCCAAAGCAATCATAATTGGACTTTGCATGCCCTGTGCAATGTCCCACACACTATTGACCCCACAAAGTCTAGCATTTGCTAAAGGCTTGGAGGCAAGGAATTGACAGCCATAGTAGTGTTCCTATGCTTAAGGGGAACACAGGAAAGGGTTCAGGGAAATGCCACTGGGTCCTTGTACATCATAGGAGAGGAGGGCCCAGAGGAGAGTCTGGCATGCACATTAAAGGATTCTCCAGGGTTTGGGGGAGGAAGCACTGGGGGATAGGAAGGGAGGGGTGAGGGGAGGGGGAGCAGGAGGGTGGGGGTGAGGAGCGAGGGAGGGAACCGGTGTACCTATTAAGTTTGTATGAGCAGAAATAATAATAAAAAATGTTAAAAAGACAAAAAAACAAAAAAAATGAAAACGTAAGAATAAAAATAAATTATAAATAAAAATTTACAAATATAAAGAAAAGAGATAAGCTCCACTAGTAAATCAAAGCCTGAATAATAGGAGAGGCCCTAGCTTGAGGGCAAGATCCTCAGAGAAGGCTCCCACCCATAAGAATGCAAATCATTTCAGAAGAAATGGGCTAAAGGGTGGAGTTCCAAAGCAAGGATGCACTTCTACAAAACAATTGCCCAGGTGTGAAAGAGCTTTTCCCCAGGGTCAGCATAGAGAAGTGGAATCAGCTGAGATTAAAGGGGGCCAGTCTTGGCAAAGTCATCCACATGGTTCTAGTTTTAGAGGCATCAAGGATTCAAGAGGGAGGAGATCGTGGATCAAAAATTGGCAGAATCCAGGCATCATGAGGCAAGAAGCCTGAAGTTTAGAGGCCCAAGAAGGGCAATTTGTGCTGTGGAGTTAAAGCCTGGTTTGCCATTGAGAAGTAAAGATGTTAGAGATTCCAGAGACAATGTGGGACACCTGCCAAGGACAGCTGTATACCCTGGGAGGAGTCAGCTCAAGAGAGCAAGGAATTCTATGGGCAGCTGCATTGGAGGGGTGGAACCAAAGCCCTTAGGAACTGAGATGATTTCAAAGAGAGGCTCGCCTGTTGGACTTGGAGCTACAAGATTTGGAATTTGTCCAGCTGGTTTTCTGTCTTGTTATGGATCAATCTTTCCTGGATATGTCCCCATTCCTTCCTTTTGGAATGGGAATGTTTATTCTGTGCCATTGTATGTTGGAAGTATGTGACTTGTCTTTTGATTTTACAGGAAGCTTTGGACTTTGGACTTTTGGACTGTTGGGACTACTGAGTAGTCTATGGACTGAGTATGTTGTGCATAATGAGATGGCAATGAGCCTGTGGGGCCAGGGGTGGAGTGAAATGTGTCCCCCACAGTCTCATGTGTTTGGCAAGGTCTGGCAAGGTCATGTCACCTTGAGAGGTGGAGACTTGCTGGAGGAAGGCAGTCACAAGTGGTGGGCCTTGAGGTGGATGAGTCCCACCCTATCGCCAGGTGAAGTCTGCTTTGCTGCCTTTTCTTTGTCATGCCTTTCTTACTATCGCGAGCCAAAATAATCCTCCCTTTAATTGATTCTCTTAATATTTTTGTCACAGTAGTGAAGGAAGTAATGCATGTGTCTATATTCCAATAAGCCCTTTGTAGGTAATAAGTTGTGTATGCACTTTACCTAATCTACAAAGCATAGCTTAGCCTAGCCTATCTTAAACATACTCAAGTCACTTCCATTAGCTGTTACAGGTGGGCAAAATCAGGTAACTCTATTTTATACTAAAAAATTAAGCATCTCGTGCAATTTACAAAATACCAAACCAAAAATAAAATACAGACTGGTTGTATGGCACACTTTTGCACCATCATAAAGTACAAAAATCAGGGCTGGAGAGGTGGCTCAGGAGTTAAGCCTCCGCCTTGCAGGCGGAAGGTCCGGAGTTCGGATCCCAGATCCCACGTGTAGACACCAGGCGGAAGCGGGGGCGGCCTGCGCTTCTGGTCCTGGTAGGGCGGAGCCTGTGAATCCCAGGGCAGAAGGATATGGAGGCGTCCATGGTGGTTCGCGAATTCGTCCGTGGTTCTACATACATACACACACACACACACACACACACACAGAGACACACACGCGCGCGTACATACACACACACATGCGCACAGTTGAATAAATAATAATAATAATAATAAAAAAAATTTATAAAGTACAAAAATCAGAAATTAAATCATCATATATCAGAGACAGGTTTTATGGCTTTCCTCTTACTGAATTTGTCCTGTTTGAAATCCTCAAAATTCTTGAGTCTGTAGCATTTGTTAGTCTTTTTGAAAACATCTCAAGCATTATTTATTCAAATATCCCCTTTGTTCAGTCTTCCCCTTTCTACCGATTTGTCTATTAGGACACTTGTTATTGTCCTATAGCTTTTTCTTGTTCTGTACAATTGCCTGTCTTTTTTTCTCATAGCATTGCAGTTTGGGCGATTTCTATTTCTATTGATTCTTTTTTTCAGCTTTAGTGAATCTAAGAGGCAATCAAAGTGTCCAGTTTCTTTGTGTCTTTCATTTATGGCATTTCAATCGTTTTCTTTTTATTTTGTATTTAAGGTGTACGATTTAGTTTTGATATTATATTCATCGTGAAAAACTACTATTATATTAATATATTTTTGTGTTCTTCAGTTTCCATTTTTCAGTTGAAAGCACTCATGCCGTTTTACATGTGTTTTGTAATTCTTTTCAGAAAGAAATTTATGTTGGTAGGTGCTATGCTGTGCATTGTAAGATATTTAGCACTATCTCTAGCGACTACCCACTAGATGCCAGTAGTACCTCTTTTATTAAGACACTAATAAATGCCTCCAGATGTTGCTGAATCTTCCTTGTGGACAAAACTGTCTGCTTTTGAGAACTGGTGCTTAAACATGTTAATGTCATGGTTGTTTTACATTCTCTTTATGATAGTTTTAACAGCTGTATGATATATGAATTCATTTCAGATGATCTTTGTACTTTCATATTGTGTATCTTCATGATTTTTTGTGCTATATAATATTTGTGTTGAAAGAAGAGCATATTTAGAATTACACATAGTGAGATTAATTTTTATACTTAGCTATTAGCGTGCATTTTCTACTGCTGAGCCTTTAGTATGGGGGTTTATGTTGATCTACTCGGGAGTTGGACTAGGTTTGAAATTTGCTTAGTTGCTATAGTTTCTATGGTTACCAGAGTTAGAATTTGTTGCTATGGTTATGAGAGTTAGATTTTGTTGTTGCCATGGGCACCAGAGATTTCAAAATCCTCCAGTGATACCTTGTTTTTGTTTCTCCACTTGGCTCTGGATCTTTCTTTTGTTTTGCTCCCCATGGAACCAATCTCTTGCCATTCCTCCAGCTGTACTACATTACATTTATTCAAGATTTGTTACCCTGGTTGGCAAGAGGGGAAAATTGGGCATTCTCTGATGATCTCTTAAAGCCCCAATCTTTGACAAATATTTGAACTTTGGTTTTTAGTTGTTTGGTTTTTGAAATTTTGTTATTTGTAGCATTATTATTACTTAGCCAAATGTAGACCCTTTTAGGAAGACAAGTATGGACAGTTTTAATGGTGGTATCTATTCTCTTTACATAAATATAATGGGATTCTACCAGTGTAAATCTTCATAGATAGTCACAGAGTGCAGATACAGTATGTATACCAGAATGGGTGGATTTGGGAAGTTGCTGTTCTTTTCTTCCTGAAAAGAGCATGAGGGAAGGTATCTTAGCATCCTCTTAAGTCTTCTTACAGGATTTCTAGAGGAAAAATCTACAAAAATGTTGGGGGGGTAGAGAGAATTAATTCCTGCCTGAGATCCGACCTTATTCTCTCATTCTGGTTCATATTTGACCTTCAACAACTGACTAAATTTTTTTTATCAGCTTTTGTTTTGTTTTGTCATCTCTTTGTCTTTTGTGATGATGTAAATTCAAGCCTGAAGTTTGCATATGCTAGGCAAGAACTTTATTACTGAGCTGAGTTAACAAATCCAATATTTCTAAATTAATATTTCTAAAGCTTTTACATTGGATGGTGGCATATATTTGAAGTAGAGTGTTATCCAATTCCAATCTTCTCTGTAGATACCTCCCTTCGAATTTAAGGTTAGTTTTCTGCCCTCTAAGCTTAGTTCTGTGATAGGTTTTGCAGACTTGAGACTCAGGAAGACCATTGTTACAGTTCAGGTCCAAAGACGGTTTCCTGTCTGAATTCCTTCTTGACAGGAGGTCAGGCTTTGTTCTACAAAGGCTGGTAACTGATTTTGTGAGGTTCACCTACATTGTGGAAGATAATCTGCTTTAATTCCAGTCACTAGTTTAAATATTGAGCTCATCTAAAAAATATCCTCACAAAAGCATCAATTTACACATACTATACAAATATCTGAACATCATTGCTTAGCCGTGTTGTACATAAAATTCAACATCACAGTAAGGATATCGATATAGTGTTTTCCTGTTTGCATTGTTTCCAATGAAAATTTTACTGTTATCTTGGCATTTCTTACTGTAAATGTAGCATGGCTTTTTAAAACCAGGTACTTTCAATGTTTTCTTTCCACTTGTTTTGATCAATATGGTTATATTCCTTGGCTGCTTCTTCTTCTTTTTTTGTTAAATTTAGACCTCACTTAGCTTCTGGATTCCACTGTCAGGAAATCTGGGCAAGTTTTGGCCATTATTCTTCAAATATTTTTCTTCCATTCCCTTCTCTGTTCTTCCTGAATTCCAGTTACTTGCATATTTGGCCTCTAGATGTTGCTCCTTAACTTACTGTTGTTCTTTTTAAGATAATGTTTTCTATTCTATTTCAGGTGTGCCATGAATTTCACTTCTTTTTTTTTCTTCTGAATTGATTATTCTAACATTAAGTCTATACAGTATATTAAATCTGGTTTTTATTTCTAAAAGTTTTGAACATACAGAGTTAATTGCTTTTATGCAAATTCTTGCTTGGTTTGAGGGAGTTGTTTTGTTTTTCCTTTTTGTGTTGCTTGGGATGGAGTCCAGGGTCTCACACTGCTATGTCTTCTGCTTCTGTGCTAATTCTTTTTTTTTAATACTTTTTTTTATTATTTCCGCTCATGCAAACTTAATAGGTACACCAGTTCCCTCCCTCCCTCCTCCTCCCCCCGAACCTCCTGCTCCCCCTCCTCTCCTTCCCCATCCCCCAGTGCCTCCCGCCCCAATTCCCAGAGTCCTTTCTTGTGCATGCCTGACTCTCCTCTGGGCCCTCCTCTCCGATGACGTACAAGGACCCAGTGGCATTTCCCTTAACCCTTTCTCGTGTTCCCCTTAAGCATAGGAACACTACTGTGGCTGTCAATCCCTTGCCTCCAAGGATCTTGGTGCCTTTAGCAGATGCTAGACTTTGTGAGGTCAATAGTGTGTTGGACATTGTGCAGGGCATGCAAAGTCCTATTATGATTGCTTCAGCCCTAACTAGTGTGGAGAATCTTGCAAATCATTGCTCCTCCCATCCTTGTGCTCTTACAATCTTACCGCCCCCTCTTCCGCAAATGTCCCTGAGCTTCAGGATGGGGGGAGATTAGGCTGGCCTAGTTCTATGTGGTTGATATAGAGTCTCTGAAGTTCTGGATTGTGGTTTGTTGATTTTCTTTTGCAGTTTTGCTGCTCCTGCAATGCCCTTTACTCCATCCTGATGGGCACTGTATGTTACCCCCTGGGTTCTGTGCTAATTCTTAACTTTGCGTTAATTCTGCTCAGTTTTCATTAACTGACTTTTTATTCATTACATTTTTCATCTTATTTGCATGTTTGATAATTTTTATTGGATCATTATTGTTGTGGATTTTACCTCTTAAATGTTGGATATATATTTAAATTTTAATGCGTAAAGAATAGTTACCATGAGATATATATATATATATATATATATATACTCTCTAAAAAGATTTTAAATGTAAAGTGCATTCGTGCTAACTATAGTATAGTATTTTTCACAAGATTTCTCTTAATTTACTAATTTGACACAAGTGAACTTTTATAGTTGTTAGCAACTCCTCTCCCAGCTCCTGAAAGACACCACCGTATTCTTTTTTAAAAATCATATTTCTTTTCATCCTTTGTCAGTGTCATGTATGTACAAAATGAGTTACAGTTATTTTCACTCCTATATTGCCTGTACTGTCCTCTTTCTCTCATTGAAAATCTTCTTTCCAATCAGTCTCCTTCATACATTCATGTCTTTGTGTGTGTGGCCCATAGAGATCTTTTAAGGTTGTCTGTATTGGAATGTGCATGAGTATTTGTTAGAGTATGGTATATTGGTGAGTCCACCATTGAGGAAAGTGGCTTTCCTTCCTGTACCAACTAACAATCAATAGTCCTTCAGGGAGGTATGATTCCTCATGAGGAACTTCTCCTTCCATTTTGAGATGTGGCAGACTATTGTATTCTTTGCCTCCGTAAGGTCATACCAAACTGAATGTACCCAATTTTTATTCTGCAAAAGTTATTTTAGATGCTTCATCTAAATGGATTTATTCAGTGCTTGTTTTTTTACTGTCTTATTTCACTCGCTATAATGCCATTCGAGTTCATCAACACTGTACTGTATGGTAAGGTTTCCTTTTATATTCTAGGTAGAATTAAAGTTTCTTCATATATCTGTACCACATTTCTCTCAATTTACTAATCTACACAAGTAAATTTATGCAAACACGAGTTGTTTGCAAATCTTCACCATTGTAATTAATGTTATAATGATCAGGAAATTATAGATATCACTTTAAAATTGATTTCATTTCTTTCAGATCAATACTCAGAATTATTATAAATTCTCAGAGTGATTATTCATGTGCTAGCTCTATTTTAAGTTTTTAGGAGCCTCCACACCACTTCCCATAACTGCTGAACTACTTTGGATGTCTATCAAAGGTTCTAGTTCCTGTAAAACCTCACAAAACTTGTTTTCCTGGTGTGGATATTTTTCTATTTCAGCTTACTTAACAGGTGTGAGGTGATAATTCATTGTGATTTTTAATTGGCAATTTACTGATTTGTATGTTCATTTGTATAACTTCTTGGAGAATTTTGATTCATGTCTTTCATCTATTTTAAAATCAAGTCATTGGAATTGTTCCTGGTATGTTTTTTGCATGTTTTGAACATTAACTTTTTATTAGGAATATGGCTTGCAAATATTTTTATGCATTTTATAAATAGTTTTTCTATTCATATTATTCTCTTTACTGTGCAAAAATCTGCTATAACATCACCAGTCTAGTTTTCCTTTGGTTTGGTTTCATATCCATGACATCATTGGCAAGGCAAGTATCATGACTCTCTTTCCCAATGTTTTCTACTTGGAGTTTTATATGTTTAGATCTTACATTCAGGTCCTTAATCACTGTTTGAGTTTGTCTTCTGTGTATGATATTAGAACCTAATTTCATTCTTTGGCATATGGATATTGAATTTTCCCAAAAATATTTGTGGAAAAGATTATCCCTTTCCCTTTGTTTACTCTTGGCATGTTTGTCAAAATTTAGTTAGCCACATATGCATGAATTTAGTTCTGGGCTCCAATTCTGTCCTCTTGGAGTATGTGTAACTTTATGCCAGAAGAATTTTATTTTTTTATCATGAAAGGTTATTGAATTTTATCAAATACTGACTTTGCATCTACTGATATATAAGCATCTTTTTTCTTAATTGTGTTAATGTGAAATGTCACATATCCTTGTATTTGTTGAAACATAGTTCTATCCCAGAGATAAGCCCCATTTGCTCATGCTCTATAATTCACTTAATGAACTGCAGAATTCGACTTAATGGCAAACAGCTGAAGACTTTTACATCTATATTTATCAATAGTAGCCTACTGTTTTTTGTGTGATCTTTACACAGTTTTGGCTATGGGGTGGGGGGGTGCTAACCTCACAGAATCACTTTGGAAGTGTTCCTTTTAATTTTATGGGAAAGTTTTTTTAAATTTTTTAAAAAATACTTTGCAAATGATTGGCACTATTTTTTCTTAAATGTTTGGTAGATTTGCCAATGAAGCCATCTGGTCTTGAGTTTTTCTTTCTTGCATTTTTTTTATTTATTCAATCTCTATACTAGTAACAAGTCTGTTCAGATCTTCCATCACCATGATTAAGATTTTGTAGGTTGTATATTTCTAGACATTTGTTCACTTTCTAAGTAATTCAGTTTGGGCATGTGGTCATTCATAGAAATCTTAAGGCTCTTTTCATGTCTGTGCTATTATCTGTATTGCCTTCTCTATCTTTCACAATTCATTCACTTGAATCTAAATAAATGCCTCTTCAATTTTATTGCACTTTTTTCCTTTGCAAAGAAATAGTTCACTGTTAACCACTTTTCAGTGTGTCCCATACACTTTGCTTTTTCATCATACCTTGTATTATGGAAGAGCTTAAGTTCATAAGAAATCTGTGACTTAAATGTGTTTATTTATTTTCAAGTTTTTGTACAGCTGTATTTTGTATGTGAAACATACCCACCCATACACACACAGGTCTCCTTACTTTTCCTTTTCTTGTTCTTTCCTTGGTAAAGTGATTGCCATAATATAAAGACCTGAGTCAAATCGCCAGGATCTATGTAAAAATTAATTAACTTATTAAAAAAATAAAAGCTAGCACTGCAATGTGCACCTATTGTTACAGTACTGGGTGAGCAGAGATAGGAAAATCCCTGGATCTTGCTTTTGAGTGAGTCTAGTAAAATCAGTGAGCTCCAGGTTCAGATTCTATTAAAAAAGGAGAATTGGATTGGCAGGTAAGGTGCCTCCTCACAAACCTGATGCTATGAGTTCGTAAGTTCAATTCCCAGAAGCCCACATGATGGAGAAAAATGACATCCGAAAGATGTCCTCTGACCTCCACATTTCCACTGTGGCAAGCATTTGATACCTCCCCCCCCAGGCTTAAGTAAAAAATATAAAATGAAAAGTAAATCAATCAAAAAATGAGAAAAACAATTGAATAAGAAGACTACCAACATCAGCATCTGTCCTCCACATGCATGTGTACATTCTTAAGCACTACTAATGTGCATATATTCAAATAAACAACTTTTACTTTTATTAATGCTATATTGCTTTTCTGCTCTCTGTTTTGTATATTTCAGCTCTAATCCTTTTGTCATCCTGCTCACTATATGCTCACCATAACTTTTTTCTAATTATTAAGGAATTAAATTAGCTTATTGAGTAGATATCTTTTTAATATGAGAGGTCTTCATGTACAGGAAATGTTCTCTGAAACATATGATATATTAGATAAGACAAATCTTAACAAGCTTCAAGTATTTTCTTCAAAACCAGTTAAATGAAACTAGAAAATAGCACCAAAAAGAAATATTCACATATGTGTATGGAAATTAAACAACATGCCCATGAGAAACCATTGGTTAAACAAGGAACAATTGAAAAACTAAAAATACCTGAAGACAAGGAAAAGCAAAAATATAGCATACCAAAATTATGTGACATAATAAAAGTGGTACTGTAGAAAGTTTTAGTGAAGATTTCTGTTTTTTTTTTTAGTTCTTTCTTTTTCTCCCACATTTTTTTCCCTAATTATACAAGCTTAATAGGTAGCCCTGTCCTCTCCCTCCCCCCTCCCCTGTGGTTCCCCCATGGCACTTTCTCCCTTCTCCCTTTTATCCCTCTTCCTCCCTCCGCCTCTCTTAGTGCCTCCCCCTTCCTCCCTCCCATTCCCTGGATCATCCATTTATGCAGGCTCCAAACCTCCCTCTGAGCCTTCCAACCAAGTGAGGGTTCAGGACTCAGTGGCATAGCCCAGGCCCTCTTCTTGGGCTCCCTGTTAGCATGGGACCCCTATTATAACTGTTAATCCCTTGCCTCTAAAAATCCTACTGCCTGAAGCCTTCTCCTCTGTAAGACTTGTGAGGGGGGGGGCTTGACTTGTCAGCCATTGTGCCCGTGAGGCAAAGTCCAATTCTGGCTGCTGCAGCCCTAACTTGAGTGAAGTATCTTGCATATCATTGGTCCTCCCCATTTTTGGCTCTTATAATCTTGCCAACCCCTCTTCCACAAGGTTCCTTGAGCTTTAGGATGGGGAAAGGTTTGACTGGTCTAGTTCCAAGTGATTAATGTAGAGTCTCTGGTGTTCTAAATTAGTTTGTTATTGGTGGGTTTTTTTTTTTGCTTGTTTGTTTGTTTTGTTTGTTTGTTTGTTTGTTTGTTTGTTTGTTTTGGTATTCCTGCACTGCCCTTGGCTGCATCCCAATTGGTATTGAAGCTCATCTCCTAACCAAAGATAAAAGATTGTTTAAATGAAGATCTTAATATAAAAGGAGACTCAAAGGTAGATGGCAGATATAAGATCCTCCCATTCTAACTGTCTCTAGGGTTTTGATCATAAACGTATGTTGGATCTTGTCAAAAGCTTTTTCTGCATCTATCAAGAGGATCCTGTGGTCTTGGATTTTGGATTGGTCTATATGATGGATTACATTTATTGATTTGCATATGTTGAACCAACCTTGTGTGCCTGGGATAAAGCCTATTTGATCACAGTGAATGATCTTTTTGATGTGTTTTTGAAACTGATTTGCTAAGATTTTGTTGAAAATCTTTGCATCTGTGTTCATCAAAGAGATTTACCTATACTTTTCTTTTTTTTTTTTAAGGGAGAAAGAGAGGTTTATTCAGCTTATGGTTCCAGAGGGAAGGTACAGTCTCAAAGCAGAGGTGGCATGGCTGGCGACCAAAGCTGGAGGAGGTTAAGTCACCGCAGACATCTTGGAAGCTGAGAGCTGCCCTATAGTTTTCTTTTTAAAGTGTGTCTTTATTAGGTTTTGGGATTAGTAGGACATTAGCTTCGTAGAAAGAATATGGCAGCATTCCTTCCTTTGCAATTTGATGGAACAGTTTAAGGAGTATTGGTGTTAGTTGTTCTTTAAATGTCAGTAGAATTCTGTGCTGAATCCATCTGGTCCAGGACAGTTTTTGGTGGAAAGATTAGAGATTACATTATCAATTTTTTCATTTGTCCTAAGACTATTTAAATAATTCAAAACTTCCAAGCCAACAGCAAGGATTATACTCAATGGTGGAAAAACTTCAAGCATTCCCACTTCGATCAGGAACTAGACAAGGCTGTCCACTCTTACCACTTCTATTCAATATTGTACTTGAAGTCTAAGCTAGAGCCATAAGACAAGAGAGGGAGGTAAAAGGGATTCAAATAGGCAAAGAAGAAGTAAAGATATCTCTATTTGCAGATGACATGATCGTATACTTAAGTGATCCTGAAAACTCCACCAGGAAACTCCTCGAACTAATACTTAAATTCAGCAGGATGGCAGGTTACAAAATAAACGAACAAAAATCAGTGGTCTCCCTATACACCAAGGATGAAAAAAGTGAAAAAGACCTAAGAGAAATAGTCACATTTACTATAGTCTGTAAAAAAAGTTGAAATACCTTGGTATAAAGTGAGAGAAGTGAGAGACCTTTATAATGAAAGCTTTAAAACTCTAAAGAAGAAATTACAGAAGACACCATAAGGTGGAAAGACCTCCCATGCTCCTGGATCAGCAGAACCAACATCATAAAAATGACCATCCTACCAAAAGCAATATACAGATTCAATGCTATAGCAATCAAAATCCCTAAGCAATTCTTTAAAGAACTAGACCAAACAATCTCAAAATTCATATGGAAGCACAAAATGCCCAGGATAGCAAAAACAATCCTGAGTAACAAAAACACTGCTGGAGATATCACCATACCAAACCTTAATCTATACTACAGATCCATAGTAATAAAAACAGCCTGGTACTGGCTCCAAAATAGACACACAGATTAATGGATAAGGGTTGAAGACTCAGACAGAAGCCCACACAATTACAACCATTTGGTCTTTAACAAAGGGGCCCAAAAAAATTCAATGGAAAAAGAACAGCAGGAAAAAGAACCTGCTGGCTTGTAGGTTTTCAGGCCATTCTTCTGTCTGTGCTCCCATCTTGCTGCAGAAATGTTGGGATTAGAGATATAAACCATAACATCTAACCAGGCTTAAAATCAAGCTCATTTTTATGTTTATAAAACTTTTTATATCTTTTTTATTCTTTTGATGTTTCATACATGAACATAGTGAATTTATGATATTTCCCAGCTTAATCACTAATACCATCCCCCTTCCTTTTCTTATTATAATCCTTCTTCTTCCTTGCCAATCTTCTTCCTATTTTCATGTCTTTCAACATGTGTGAGGGGAGGGGAATGGCCAGACATTATCTTCTGGACATGACAGGCCAGTTGTATTCGTGAATTCACTGTAGCTATGTATAGTTCCATAAGACTTGTATGAGATTTGTCCTATCAATATTTCACCATGCAAGGAGAAAGAGCTCAAGAGGCCCCACACCTCTCTGGGAAACTGATGAAGATTGATGCTGATGGGGGGCAGGGAAGATGTTTTTCTCTGTGAAATACCCACTGATATATGCTTCATGCTTCTGCAAATGCAACCCTGATAAAACTCAGCGAGCCACACATGTAATCTCTTCTATCTGCTAAGCTGTCTTGCCAATCCTCAACTGACCTTTTTTTTCATTGTGTACCATATTTCTTTGTCTTTTTGTGACAGTTTTCGAGATAAGTACATTTTGACTATTGTATTTTCTCTCTTTTGCAACCAAAAAAAGAGATTACAGGGGATCACAGGTATTAGAGATACTTATGCCACTGTCTTTGTATGAACTTTTCCTAATTCTTTATTTATAGCCTATGTATGTTCTCAGATCTGATGTCACTTGTAGAAAGTATAAAGTTAAATGTTGATTTTCTAAATTCATTTAACTATTTTATGTCTTTTTCTTTAATACTGGTCATAAAATACAGGGATTCATGTATGCTAGGGAAGAGATGCACCAATGAGTTATATTCCAGTCCCTCAGTTCACACATTTAGATCCGAGATCTTAATGCAGTCACATTTATAGGAATTATTGATAGGGAAATGTCCACAGGGGTCATTTTATTCATTGTTTTCTGCCTGGTTTTACTTATTTTGTCCACTTTTACTCTCTTTTTATAATCTTTTCCATTAATATGGTTTGAGTCCTTTTCATCTTTTGTTTCTTCTTCATATTTTAATTATGTCGTTATTGTTGTTTGAGGAAAGATCTCACTATGACCTTGAACTTACATAAAATTTCTTATAGCTATGCATTTTAAACTGATGGTATAGTAACTTGAATTACATATGAAAATTATACTTGTCCTTTTCTCCCCAATATTTGATGCTATTAATGTCATAAGTACATCTATATATATTGTATATTATTAGCATATTATAGTTATATATTTGATTATTGACTTTTATAGTATATTTAAAAATACTTTATACATTACCTTCATATTCTGTGATTGCCAACATATTTACCTTTACTGATGTGTTTTATGATATTTTTATGTTGTATGTTGCTGTTTAGCATACTTTCTTTTCAAGTTGAAAGTCTCCCTTTAGCATACCTATAAGGCAGTATATTAATAATGAACTTCTTTGGCTTTCATTTAAGAACTTTTTGTTTCCTTTTAACTTTTGAACAAGAAGCAACATGGTATTGACTGGTACTTTTTAGTCTCTCAGCAATTTGAATAATCATCTCATTCTTTTCTGGTTTGAAATATTTATGCTGAAAAAATCCACTTAAAGTCTTATTGAATTCCCTTATGCATGACAAGTTCCTTTTCTCTTAATGAATGATCTCAAAATTACCATTTTGTCTTTAACATGGAACAATGTAATTATAAAATTATTATTTTGAGTCCTTTGAATTTCATGAACCTCAAGCTCAATAATCTTTCGTAGACTTGGGACATGTTCAAACAATCTTTCTTTGAATTAGCTTTCCAGTCTCTTTTCCTCTTTTCTTTTTCTGAGATTTCATAATTTGTATATGTATTCATGACATGGTTCCCCATGTTCATTTTTTATTTTCTTTTCTGATTGAATAACTTCAAATGCAATGATGTGTCTTGATCTTGTTGGTTCTCCTTGCATGTTCTAGTCTGCAGTTGATCTCCTGTACTAAATTTTTCTTTCTGGTTATTATAATATTCAACTCGAAGATTTCTGATCAACTGTCTAATAATCTGTATCTTTGTTGATATTCTTTCTGACTTGTTTTTGTGTTCTCCTGAGTTCATTTTGATTTTTCACAATAGAAAATTTGGGTATTCTGTCTAATAATTTATATGTCTCTATTTCATTAGTGTTGTTTTACATTTTATCTAGCTCTTTTGTGTGGGTTTTATTTCCCTGTTTCTTAGTTTTTGTTGGTACTTCATTTTGATATCTATTTATTAAATATCCAAAAATGCCTCTACCTGAAACAAAATAGTTTCACTAACCATTTTGGCCAAAAATTCTGTGGAACTCTCAAATCATTCTGCTAGTCCATACTGCCATATGTATTGTTAGTGCTTTCTAGATATCTAGAGTGTACCTGATTCAGTCAGTACTTTGGAAAAGGTAGTTCAAAGAGAAGTTAATTATTCCAGTATTTTCAAGGAATTTGGAACAGTAAATCCAACTCTTTCTTGTTTGTGTGTGCATGTGTGGAGGAGGGTGCATGCCTCACATGATGCAGGTGGAGGTCTGAGGAGAACTTTTGGATATTGCTTCTTTCCTCTCTCCCTTTTTTCTTTTGAGAGCAGATCTTTTCACTACTGCATTTAAGCCAGGCTGGCTGGCTGGTCCACGACCTTCTGGAAATTCTTGGATTTCTGCCTCAAATTTTTCATGTGTAGGGATTACACATGTTTATGCCACTGCCTGACTATTATGTGAGATTTGGGGATCCAAACTCAGATCATAAGGCTTGTGAGATAATTGCTTTACCAACTGAGCCATCTCTACAATCCAGTACAACTCTTTCCTTTGGGAGAAGTTGACCTGAAGATTATCACCCACCCATTCTTTACTTGGTTTTATAATTCCATTGATGCAATATACATACATGATCCAAACAGTTTAGGGGGATAAAGGTATTTTGTTGGGTACAATTTCAAGTTATAGTTGATTATAGAAAGGGAGTTATACAACAGGAGCAAAGCAACTGGTCAAACCATATCTACAGCAAGATCAGAGGACAAAGACCCATGCATATCAGCTTGCTCCCAGTTTTGCAAAATACTGAGCTAACTCTCTGCATCTTTATTGGACCTACTTAAGGAACGGTCCCAATCATCATAGGCTACGTCTTCTTTCATCATTTATGCAATGGAAACTGGCTCTTCTATAAGTCTGTCACAACTAAATAATTCTTCATAAATGTTTCTAAAGGTTCACATTTCAAGTTTCAAGTTGTGACAGCTGAAACTAACTGGCACATGAATTATGCCATAGAGAGTAGCTGTGGAAAATGCTAACATACCAGTGGAAATATTTGCTTTGTTTTCCATCCTGAATGGACCACAATTGCCAGACCTTGTCATCTATCTGTAATAGTTGAGATAGAAGCTAATATCTCAAGTATTACTCAAAGAAGTATGGTATTAAATGTGCATCCAATCTACTTTTCTTTGACTATTAGGGAGAATCTGGGAGCCACAGGTTCCCTTCTGGTCATATGTCAGGCAGGGGTAAGTATTTTGATGAGTGGCTGTCTCTGAACTTTTATCCAATTTTCAATACTGCTAGTTTTTGTACTGTGGTATAGGATCCTCAGTTACTTTCTAGATTCCTCACAAATGACACTGATCTGTGTAGAAACAGTGTGTGTATAAAGATAGTTCAGGATTATTCTGTTCTGCTATCTTGATGATATCTTAAGTGCTAGATACACTTATAGTCTTATATTATTGAGCTTTGTTGTGTGATATGGTTTAGTCACGTGAAAATAGTTTGAGCCATTCTGGCTCCATTTTAATTATTTAATAGGTGGGAACAGGGCAGCATGTGATGTAGAGATAATTACTCCCTACTACTAAGACTAGACCCTTCTGAGCAACTTATCATTGCCCACGAATTATGCAGTTTTTTCTAGTCTTTAATCTAAGTGTATAGAAAAGGAACTATTATGAGCGTATGCTAAATATTCATCCCTCATTTTTTTCCTTTTTTCTTCCCCTTCAGCCATTTTCTTTATACTCAAACATCCATCAGTAATCAGCAGCATATGCAAGGGGAGATATCCTCTCTTCTCTCCTCTCCTGTCCATACATCTCTTCCCTTTTCCCCTCCTCTCTTCTCTCTGACAACTCATAGAAGTAGTCTGAGATATTAAACGTTTGGCTTTGTTAATTTTATGATTTTTCCAGTATTATTGTCCTTCACTGAATGATTTTAAAAGTGTTGTTTCATATGTTTTGTCTGATTTTTTAAAGTTGTTTCATGTAGGAGAGCCAAATTAGTCCCCAGTTCTTCATTTCGAGGGCTTATAAGTATATTATTTGCTTATACTGGGATCATGATTAAATTAAGAGTAACTGATTGTATCTGTCCATATCATCATTAGATAGAGCTCAGGGGATAACACTTCCATTTCAATCTTTCATCCAAATAATAACAGCAAAACAGGATTGTGAGTACCATCTTTCTGTCAACAGTAGTGAGACAACTCACCTGTGACATTTGAAACAGTAGAGCTTAGTCCTTTGCCTCCCCATCTACTGGACCAGTCTACCTGTAAGAGCAGTAGCAGAGCACCTAGAGAAGTAAATATAACTCACATGTCAAAACTACCAACAGCAGGAAAGCTTTCTGCTGAACTCTAACAATAGATACAAGTTATCTGCCTCCCAACTCTCCACTCAAGATTGGATAGCTAATAAATTAAGCATCTTCTGGCCTTCCATGAGTTTTTCGAAAGAAAATAAAACAAAATTATGTCCTGAACCCAGTGATGCAAGGCAGCCAAGTCCTCCAACTTGTAGCCTCCCACTGAGCATTAGAAGTCCAATCAAATCCATGGTATCTTGAATATCTATATACGAGATCATGGAACTCTTGTTACTCCATTCAGTAGAAGAATGTGTTACATATAGCTGCCAACTACTACATTTTAAATATTATTATACAAGACCATTCGTGCAATAGTGGCATGTACTGTATAAGGGTATCCACCACTTTCTGAGTCTTTGGTCTATGATGACTTATACATTACACAGATCTTGAGACTCCATTGCATGATGCTGATTTACTTGTTTTTTTTAATTTTTTATTATTATTATTTATTCAACTGTGTGCATATGCGTGTGTATGTGTGCGCACGCGTGTGTGTGTGTGTGTCTGTCTGAGTATGTGTAGAACCACGGATGAATTCACGAACCACCATGGACGCCTCCACCTCCTTCTGCCCCAGGATTCACAGGCTCCGCCCTACCAGGACCAGAAGCGCAGGCCGCCCCCGCTTCCGCCTGGCGTCTATACGTAGGATCTGGGATCCAAACTCAGGACCTTCCGCCTGCAAGGCGGAGGCTTAACCCCTGAGCCACCTCTCCAGCCCCTGATTTACTTGTTAATGGATCATACATAATAAAACTAACAATTGTCATTAAAGATAATTTATTGTTATACATTTAAAATGACTCTTAAAAGACACTGCAAGATACAGGTTCAGGTTGTAATTTCCTGAATAGGGCTCCAGTAGCTAAGAAAATAAGTAAGAATAAGTAAGTGATATTATATGAAATAAAAAAGCTTCAGCAGAGCAAAACCAAGAACAGAGTGAAGAGGTAACATACACCATGGGAGAAAATCTTTGCTATATATTCATTTGACAGATTAGTATCTAGAATACATTTAATAATCAAAAAAACAAACAATAAAATAACCAAGTGAGTCAATTCAGTAATTGGACACATGATTTGAACGAAATCTCAGAAGAAATAAAAATGACATTCATTGTGAGGGGGGCACTCAAGCCTACTCCCTTGAGTCATATACATTGGTACATGTCTAAGACAGACAGTTGCAGGCAGACATCTCTCCCATTAGTGAGAATTGAGTCACTTCTTGTTTTCTCTGTGGGACATCTGCCTTTGTTCTACTTGGGACTAGTTTTTAGCACCAAGGTGTTCTTTCTGCAGTTCCTTCCCTGTGCATTTTGAAATCATTGAAGTATGTTTTCTATGGATCACAGGTTATGGACATTAAGTCACAGCATATAGTTAGCTTTGCGTGGAGACGTTATATCTGTCCCCATAAAATATCTGGGTACTGAGATACTATGTCTGTCCCCATATAGTAACTAGGTGTCACATCTGCTTTTTCTTGCTAACCTAATAAGCTTTACAATGTTCATGTTTAATATAATCCTGTAAAGAATTTAGCTGTGAGACTTTCCTTCCTGATCATATGCAACTGATGGGGTATGATCTCACCAGAAGGGGTGGGCATATAGGCTACCTGATAGAAAGTAACCATTTTGCAAATGGGTGATTGACAACTCTTTCACCACTGTCTCCTACTTTTATTCCATCTACCTTTGAATATACTCTTATAACAAGACTCTACTTTAACAGGTTTTTATCTCTGGCCAGGGGGTGAATTCCAATACTCATCAGGATGGAGCCAAGGGCATCGCAGGAGCAGCAAAACCAAAAAAAAAAAAATCAACAAACCATAATTCAGAACATCAGAGACTCTATATCAACCACCTGGAACTGGGCCAGCCTAATCTCTCCCCATCCTGAAGCTCAGGGAAATTTGCAGAAGAGGGGGCAGTAAGATTTTAAGAGCACAAAGATGGGAGGAGCAATGATTTGCAAGATACTCCACACAAGTCAGGGCCAAAACAATCATAATAGGACTTTGCATGACTTGCGCTATGTCCAACACATTATTGACCTCACAAAGTCTAGCATGGACTAAAGGCACTAGGATCCTTGGAGGCTAGGGACAGACAGTCACAGTAGTGTTCCTAAGCTTAAGGGGAACACAGGAAAGGATTCTGGGATATGCCCCTGGGTCCTTGCACCTCATCAGAGAGGAGGACCCAGAGAAGAGTTTGGCATGCGCAGTAAAGGATGCCCTGGGGATTGGGGGGGAGGCACTGGGAGATGGGGAGGGAGAGGAGAGGGGAGGGAAGAGCAGGGGGGTCGGGGGGAGGTGGAGGGAGGGGACCAGTGTACCTGTTAAGTTTGTATGAGTGGAAATAATATTAATAATAATAATAAAAAGAATTTAGCTGTGATGTTCCCTGTTTTTTCCCTAGTTTAAATACTTGTGCTTGCTGCAAATAAAGTTGACTAGGATGGTTTGGAAGAGACATCCTTGCCCCCTCTGGCCCAAACCTGATCTTTCATTCCTACTACCCCCACTCCTGTTTCCCGCATATTGCACGGGTTTGCCTTGGTTCACAGACTTGTGATATATATAATGGATATATAAATGGATAAAAATATGGAACATAAACATGATAGAGTTTTATTCATCTATAAAGAAGAATGAAATCATGCCATTAGCAGGTAAATGGGTAGAACAAGAAATTATGTAAATCAAAATTATCATGCCACATAAGTATCATTTTCTATCATATATAGAAACCAACAAAAAGGTGGCCAAAAAATATAAAATTAACATTTAGAAAAGGTACCTAGGATAAAAGGGGAGAAGGGAGATCAGGAGGATAGTAGGGAAAATGAATAGGGTCAAAGCACAACATCTACATCTATGGAAACATCACAGCTAAATGAATTAGTTCCCTTTTTGCCCTGGACCCGGACCAGGGCAGACTCCCTGCTCCTCAGGTAAGGCCCCTAGAGCACCCTCCCATCCCACCAGCCAGCCAAAGCAGCAGCCAATCTGCTCTGGTGCTGGGGAAGGCCCCTAGGCCATGCCCTAGGTCCCAGGTGATCTGCCCCACAAACTAGACACATGCCCCTTTTTGCCCTGGACCCAGACCAGGGTAGACTCCCTGATCCTCAGAATTCAACAGAGTCCAGAAAAAACCCAAGCAAAGCTCTGGAGGACAAAGGCCATACATCTGAAGTCCTCTAAAATCATCCCATCACATGGGAGAGAATCTTCACATCCAGCTCAAAGATAAGTAAACCCGTTTTACCATGTTGTTCCTTTCATTTATTAGTCATTGTAGTTTAACTTTTCCATATAGCCACCACAAAACATATACAACTTCAGGGACTATACCATTCATCCTCACATATCACAAAGGTACTTAACCAAAAAAGTGTACTACCATACTACTCATCACTCACTGTCTACTAAACCTGACTTAATTGAGGTACTAACAGTCTAATAGCCTCATCTAGGAAATAACATTAATACTGGACAAGCATACACAACTCCAAGGCAAACACTAGTAATAACTGCTCAAGAGTAGTAATACCAATTAATTCAATTCATTCAAAAACACACAGAAACTGAAAGAAGGTCTTAAGAGATAAAACAGCAATGCCCAGGTCACAAATCCATGAGAAACAAAAACCAAGACAACAAATCTCCCACTAAAAGAATTAACCCAATAATGATAGAATCCAACCAGAACAAACTCACAGAAAATAGCCCAGAAAGCCATACCCAAGATAATGATTTTCAAAGCCTGATTGTTACCATGATAATACTATGAAAGAGGAAATCCAGGAGAAGTTAAATAACCTCATCAGCCACTTTGAACAGGAACACAACAGGCACTTGGAAGAGATAAGAAAAACAGTTGAAGAAACAAAAACAGGCATATAGCAGTTAAAAAAAAAAACCCAAGCAGAGTTTAAAATTGAATTAAAAGACAAGTTATCTCTAATCCAGAACTCAACAGAGAGTCTTATCTACAGAACTAATAAAGCAGAAAATAGATTATTAGATCTTGAAGACAAAGTGGAAGAACTAACCAGCTCAATGGAAGAGGTTGGTAAAGCCAAAAAGATACTTGAGAGAAATACTCAAGAGTTATGGGACACCTTGAAGAAGCCTAACATGTGTATTCATGGAATACCAGAGCAAGAATCCCAAAAACCACACCTGAGGAAATTTTTCAAATTATCATAAAGAAATACTTTCCTCATCTGAAGAAAGAGAGGCCCATCCAAATATAAGAGGTCTGCACCTGAAAAGGATATGACCAAAATAGAAACTTGCCATAGCAAATAATATCAAAACACTTCATATATAAGACAAAGAAAAGGTGCTAAGAGTTTCAAAGGAAAAAAACAAAAGTCACTTTTAAAGGTAAACCTATTAAAATAACAAATGATTTTTTCCATGGAAACAGTAAAAGGAACAAGAGCTTGGAAAGACATATTTCAAGTATTGAGTGAACAAAAATGTCAACCCAGGCTGATATACCCAGCAAAACTATCCATCATGATTGAGGGTGAAAGAAAAAATTTCCAGCACAAAGACACCTTGAAGGCTTACATGTCTACCAAACCAGGCCTTAAAAAATGCTAGAAAAGATACTCAAGCTTGAAGAAAAGAACAAGCACATCCAGGAGGACAGAAGGGAAGTGTAATATCACTAAAACTTACTAGTCAAATAATACACTTATGAAAGCCACTAAACACAAAGTGTCAGGAATTAAAAGTAATTTCTCCATTATAACATTACATGTCAATGGAATTAACTCACCAATCAAAAGACACAGATTGCAACATGTATTAGAAATCACAACCCATCCATCTGCTGCCTTCAGGAAACGCATCTCACCACAAAAGATAGGCACATTCTAAGAGTAAACAGCTGGTCAAATATTCTGAAAGTTAATGGAAGCAGGAAACAAGCAGGGGTAGCTATTATGCTATCTGACAAGGTAGACTTCAAACCAAAAAAAAAAATCATAAGAGACACAGAAGAGTACTACATTTTAGTCACAAGTACAATTCACAAGGAACACTTCACAATACTGAACATATATGCACCTAATATGGGCTCCTCCACATTCATTAAGCAAACCCTACTACATCTAAAGCAAGAAATCAATCCCAAAACGATAATTCTTTGAGGTTTCAATACTGCCCTCTCAACGTGGGATAGATTAACTGGTCAAAAACTTAACAGAGATACATTGGAACTTAATCAAACCCTTAATGAAATGGACCTTACAGATCTCTATTGAGCTTTCCATCCATGCAACAAAGAATACACATTTTTCTCAGCAGCACACGGAACTACGATCATATATTGGGCCACAAAACGAATCTCCACATATACAGGAAAGTTGAAATTCTAGCCTGTACCCTATAGACCACCATGATCTAAAGCTTGAAATCCACAACAAAACAAACAGCACAAAATACACAAACTCGTGGAAACCAAACACTATGATGCTGAATGAGAATTGGGTTCAGAAAGAAATCAAAAAGGAAATTCAAGATTTCCTAGAAGAGAATGATAATGAAAATACAACATATCAAAATCTCTGGGACACAATGAAAGCCATCCTAAGAGGTAAGTTTAAAGACCTTAATCCCTACATCAAAAAAATAGAAACATCACAAGTAAATAACTCAACAATGCAGCTTAAGGCTTTAGACACAAGAGCTGTCCAATCCCAAAAACAGTAGAAGAGAGGAGATTAGCTAAATCAGGGGAGAAATATCTGAAACTGAGATAAGGAAAATGATACAAACCAGTCAAAAAGGTGGTTCTTTGAAAAATTCAATAAGATTGATACACCTCTAGCTAAATTAACCAAAATCAAGAGAGAGAAACCCCAAATTAACAAAATTAGAAATGAAAATGGAGTTAATCACTACTGTTACCCAAGAAATTTAGAGAATTATAAGGTGATATTTCAAAAACTTATACTCCATGAAATTTAATAACACAAAAGAAATGGATGAATTCCTAACTAAGCAAAACTTACCTAAAGTGAATCAGGAAGTTTTGAATTATTTAAATAGTCCTATACCATATGAGGAAATCGATGAAGTAATCTTGAATCTTCCCACCAAAAAATGTCCTGGACCAGATGGATTCAGCCCAGAATTCTACCAAACATTTAAGGAATAACTAACACCAATCCTCCTTAAACTGTTCCATCAAATAGCAAAGGAAGGAACATTACCAGATTCTCTCTACAAAGCTAACATTGTATTAATCCCAAAACCTAATAAAGATACACTTAAAAAAGAAAACTATAGGCCAATCTCTTTGATGAACACAGATGCAAAAATTCTCAACAAAGTCTTAGCAAATTGGATTCAAAAAGATCATTCACGGGGATCAAGTGGGCTTTATCCCAGGTACACAAGGCTGGTTCAACATATGCAAATCAATAAATGTAATTCACCATATAAGCCACTCCAAAGTCAAAGACCACATGATACTCGATAGATGCAGAAAAAGCTTTTGACAAGATCCATCAGCCTTTTATGATCAAAACCCAAGAGACAGCTGGAATGGAAGGAACCTTTATCAACATAATAAAAGCTTTATACAGCAAGCCAACAGCAAGGATTATACTCAATGAGGAAAAACTTGAAGCATTCCCGCTTCAATCAGTGACTAGACAAGGCTGTCCGCTCTCATCAATTCTATTCAATATTGTACTTGAAGTCTTAGCTGAAGCCATAAGACAAGAAAGGGACATAAGAGGGATTAAAACCGGCAAGGAAGAAGTCAAATTATCTCCATTTGCAGATGACATGATTTATACGTGGGTGATCCTAAAAACTCCACCAGGAAACTCCTTGAACTAACACAGAAGTTCACCAGGGTGGCAGGTTACAAAATAAATGTACAAAAATCAGTAGCCTTCCTATATGCCCAGGAGGAAAAAAGTGAAAAAGACCTAAGAAAAACAATCCCATCCACTATAGCCCCTAAAAAAATGAAATACCTTGGTATAAACCTAATCATGGAAGTAAGAGAAGTTTATAATGAAAACACTGAAACCCTAAAGAAAGAAATTACAGAAGACATAAGAAGGTGAAAAAAAAAAAAAGACATAAGAAGGTGGAAAGACCTCCCATGGTTCTGGATGAGCAGAATCAACGTCATAAAAATGACCATCCTCCCAAAAGCAATATACGTATTCAATGCTATACCAATCAAAATCTCCAAGCAATTCTTTACAAAACTAAACCAAACAATCTCAAAATTCATATGGAAGCACAAAATGCCCAGGATAGCAAAAACAATCCTGAGTAACAAAAACACTGCAGGAGGTATCACCATACAAAACCTTAATCTATACTACAGATCCATAAAACAGCCTGGTACTACCTCCAAAATAGATACATAGATCAATGGATAATGGTTGAAGACTCACATGCAAGCCCACACAATTACAGCCATTTGATCTTTGACAAAGGGGCCCAAAAAATCCAATGGAAAAGGAACAACATCTTCAACAAATGGTGCTGGCAAAACTGGATGTCCACATGCAGAAGATTAAAACTGGACCCGTACTTGTTGCCACGCACAAAAATTAATTCCAAATGTATAAAAGACCTCAATATTAAGCCAGAGACTATAAAATCCCTAGTTGAATGGATAGAGAACTCCCTCGGGCTGATTGGGCTAGGCCAACAGTTCCTAATAGGAAATCCAATAGTACAGTCACTAGAACCAACACTCAACAAAAGGGATCTTTATAAAATTAAAGAGCTTCTGTTCAGAAAAAGAGATTGCAACCCAGCAAAAAGGCAACCCATGGAATGGGAGAAAATCTTCACTAACCACATATCTGATAGAGCTCTATAATCCACAGTATAGAAAGAACTTAAAAAACTAAACACCAAGGAGATAAATGGCCCAATTAAAAAATGGGCCTCATCACAAAAGACCAAGGATAGCAAAAACAATCCTAAATAACAAAAGCACAGCTGGAGGTATCACCATACCAAACCTTAATCGAAATACAAATTCATAGTTATTAAAACAGCCAGGTACTGGCTTCAAAATAGACACACAGATCAATGGATGAGGGTTGAAGACCTAGATATAAGCCCACACAATCACTGCCATTTGATCTTTGACAAAGGGGCCCAAAAAAAAACCCAATGGAAAAGAACAGCATCTCTAACAAAATTGGATGTCCACATGCAGTAGACTAAAACTGGACCCGTACTTGTCACTATGTACAAGAATTAATTCCAAATGGATCAAGAACCTCAATATAAGACCAGAGACCATAAAAACCTTAATTGAAAGTGCAAGGAACTCCTTTGAGCGGATTGGATTAGGCCAAGAGTTCCTAATCAGAAATCGAATAGCGCAGTCAATACAACCAACACTCAACAGATGGGATCTTATGAAATTAAAGAGCTTCTGTTCAGATAAAGAGATTGCAACTCGAGCACAAAGACAACACACAGAATGGGAGAAAATCTTCACTAACCACATATCTGATAGAGCTCTATTATCCAGAGTGCACAAAGGACTTAGAAAACTAAACACCAAGGAAACAAATGGCCCAATTAAAAAATGGACCTTGGAACTCAAAAGAAACTTTCCCAGGGATGAAATTGAAATGTCTAACAAATAACTTAAAAAATATTCCACATCCTTAGCCATCAGGGAAATGAAAATCAAAACCTCCCTGATATATCATCTCGACCATGTTAATAGCAGCACTGTTTATAATAGCAAAGTCATGGAATCAGCCCAAATGTCCAAGAGTTGACTAGTGGATAAGGAAAATGTGATACATTTATACAATGGAATACTACTCAGCCATCAATAATGATGAATTAATGAAATTGGCTGGGAAATGGATACCGCAGTAGCCATAATTGAACTTTGCATGACCTGCACAATGACCAACATATCATTGACCCCCCAAACTCTGGACCTACCTGAGCAGCCTCAGGGACCACTACCCCCGCAAATCTTGCACAGCAAGGATGTCTATAGGTATAATTCGTGCCTGGCCCAGGTGCCCGAACCCCCGGGACGGTTGACGGCCATCAGCCAAGCGCACCGACCCGCCATGTGCGTGCTGGCCAAGAGGAGGCACCGCAGAACGTGGGCAATAGGGTGGAGCAGGTGGAGAAGGGCACTCCTGAGGCCATCGATCATCGGCACTGTCTCCCCAAAGGAGCGGTGTCTGGCCCAGCCCAACGCTGCCATCTCCACTAGGTTAGGGGGTGAAACCCTGGAGGAGACTTGTGGGATGAATTATCAGTGGGTAAATCATTGAGTAAAGAAGCTGCCATTCTCTCATCTGATATTAACATTCAATAATCTCTCATGGAAATATGGTTTTTCTTGAGGTCATCCCTCATCCATGGTGGATAGGCCAAACCTGCTGCCAGTCTTATAAAAGCGGACATGACAGCAGTGAATTCCTGGTTGTGGCAGGCAGCCTTGTCATGACCAGAGGACACCGTCTGTTAGTACCACCCTCATCTACAGGCTCTTACATTCTTATCACTCCCTCTTCTACAAGGTTCCCTGCGCCTTGGAATAGAAGGTGATTTTGACCCCCTGTTTAGAATTGAACATGCCACAGTCACGTATGCTACACCTTTGGATGGAATTCTCTGCTCTAAACACCTTTCACTGCCAAAGGACTTCTTGGCCAAGCTCTGAGAGCTTCTCTATTGGTGTAAGAATAAGTGTTTAGATGGCATTTTGCTAACAATTACTTAGATTTGAACCAGGTATGACGTATTTCTACTTCCACAGGTTCCACAAGTTTAGAGTACCTGGTATGTGCTCCCTGCCAGCAAGGGGACCTTAAATCCAATGTGAAAGCAGTTGGCTACCCTTACCCCATACAGGCCACTATTGCATCAGTGGCCATGTAAGGTACCATTTACGGTGTAATAGTTGGGGGGCGGTGGTGGCGCAGGCCAGAAAAGTAGCAAGACGCCGGTGCCCCAGTCCAGCAGTGGCCGCCAAAGAGCCAGGCGCGGAGGGGCGGGGGAGGGGCAGCGTCAGGCCCCGGTGAGCGCCAGTGGCCCCAGCAGCCTGAGATGTCCCGCAAAGGGAAGAGGCTGCGACGCCGGCCCCGGCCCCAGTCCCGTGCTGCCTGGCGCAGGGTGGAAGCAGGGGCCCAGCCTCAGGGGCCCGAGGACAGGGTAGTGTACTCGCGATCTCAGCAGAGGCGAACTGACAGCTTCCAGGCACTGTGCGAAGCCTTGAAGCTTATCGTGCCTGGAAGCGCGAAGTTCATGAGCTCGGAGGAGGAACTCTGGACCTACCTGTGCAGCCTCAGGGACCAGGACACCCCACAAATCTGGCACAGCAAGGACATCTACGGCTATACCTTCTGCCTGGCCCAGGTGCCTGAACCCCCGGGACCGTCGACAGCCAATGGCCAAGCGTGCCGACACCCCACCCGTTCGCTGGCCAAGAGGAGGCACCGCGGAACTTGGGCAATCGGGTGGAGCTGGCGGAGAAGGGCACTGCTGAGACCATCGATCATCGGCGCCGTCACCCCAAAGGAGCGATGTCCAGCCCATCCTGACGCCGCTGCCTCCACTACCTTGGGGGACGACACCCTTGAGAAGACTTGCGGGATGGACACCACGACACTGACCAGCTTTGCCCCCGACGAGCCGGGTCCTTCCCAGCCCACTGCAGCCACCACCACTGGCTTGGGGGCAGACACCCTGGAGGAGACTTGCGGGGCAGACACCCCAACACCAACCAGCTTCCCTACCTTCCACGTGGGCTGCAACATGTGTGGTGAGAGCAACCTGGAGGCATCGAGGCAGCCAGCACGCCAAGCACTGCCAGTGGAACTGGACCCGGTGGTGGGGTTCTGCCGCCTCCAGGAGCCACGGGAGTGACACGGTGTCCCACAGCATCGACCCTGGACGACCATGAAGAAGCTTCTGCGGACAGGACCAGAACCACCCACCCTCACGTTCCCCCCTCCTTCCCCACCCATGCACTTTGTGCAGGAAGTTGTCCTGGGATACTGCACGTACCCTTTTTCCCTTGAGCTGCCACCGACCGGAATCCTGGAGAGGTGTGTCCGCAGCTGCCAGCGGTGGCCATGGGAGACCAAGAGGTTATTTATACACAAGACCTTATACAGCTTCCAGATAAGCTGTTCTATTCATTAAGACAATGCATACTAAAAACCATCGTGTGAGTAAATAAGTGAATTACAAGAAAGAGTGTTAAATTACAGTCGTGTCACGGGAAACAGACATTCTTTTGGTTACTAGCTTCCATTGCCAAATGTATTTCAGAAATGTAGGCTTTTCTTCACAAAAATATATTGCTAACTTTTACAGTTAGCACCTGTTAAAAATGTATTTGTACCACTTCCCTTGTATATAGTTTTATAACTAAAAAGTTAATTCAATGGCATTATATGAACAGTTCCCAGCAATTCTGTTGCTTTGAATATCTCCAGATGGACTTCCTCCATTGATACAAAAACATCTGCCATGGACTAGTAATGTATTCTTGTCACATTATTTGTTTAATGTCAGGGTGGACTGCATATTGAGTCAAACTTTTGTGCATGTTGGATTAATTGAGATGGAAAGATCCGCCCTTATATAGGCAACACAATTTCATAGGCTGGGGTCTTGGACTAAATATAAAGGAGAAAACAAGTTGAGCACCAGCTTTCATCATTCTTTGCTTCCTGACTGATGATTCAATGTGACCAGCTACCTCAAGCTCCTCTTACCAGGAGTTCCCTGCCATTATGAAGTCTACACTCATTGTGAGCCAAAAATAAATCCTTCCTTTTAAAACTTGCTCTCTACAGTCATTTTGTCACAGCAACAAGAACAGTGCTACTTCACCTTGATTTTTGTCGATTAATTTCCTGTGGCTTGGCGATTTTTGCCCTTGGATGAAAGAGGGCACTGAGAAGGAGAAAAGCAGTCCCAAGCAACCAATTTCTGCCTTCATTTATTATAAGATAGGATTTGGGGCTCCCCTGTTTAACACACATAATTTCACAGGTCATTGGCTTCAGAGAAGCTTATTTTGTAATAAAGGTTGATCAGGACAAAAACGTGACCATTCTATAATCAAACTAAAAAAAGGAAAAAGCGGCCTGGCCCATGCCCCGGATCCCAGGCCCTTTTTCTTCCTCCCTCCCGCCTGCCCACCCGCCTGCCCACCTGTCAGGGACAGGACTCGCTCTCAGAATTCCATCCCAGGTGAGTTACCTAGCCCCTAGGTCACCCCTTGTCCCAGCTCCTCGAACCAGCCAACCCGGGCAACACCCAGGCTGCCTCTGGTTTGCCTGGCCTATGCCTCAGCCGCAACCCCCTTTGTTCCCCCCACCGGCCTGCCTTCCAGACTGGGACAGGACTTGCTCACGGTCCTCCATTCCTAGAGCCTGGGTGGGCCACTAAGCCAAGTCCCAGGTCCCAGGTGAAGAGCTCTGCCATCACCATCAGCCCCTCTGCCCCTCCAGCCCACCAGGGACCCTCACTCGTGCTCCACAGAGGACACACTGCTACTCAGAATTCAACAGACTCCAAAGAAAACCCAAGCAAAGCTCTAAGAGACAAAGGCCATACATCTGATGTCCTCTAAATCATCCTATCACATGGGAGAGATTCTTCATATCCAGCCCAAAGATAAGTAAACCTTTTCTTTTTTTTAACATATTGCTCATTTTTAGTATTAATCACTGTAGATTAACTTTTCCATTCAGCCACCTCAAAAATATATACAATTCCAGGGATAATAACACTCACCCTCACATATCACCAAGATACTAAATCGTAAAAGTGCACTACCATACTAACATTCACCCCTGCCTACTTAACCTGACTTAAATGATGTACTAACAGCCTAATGGCCTCATATAGGAAACAATACTAACAACAGACAAACGTACCCAACTACAAGGCCAGCACTGGTAATAATTGCCGGAGAGTAGTAATACCAACTAAATCAGTTCAGTCAAAAAGACACAGAAACTGAAAGGTCTTAAGAGACAAAACAACAATGACCAAGTCAAAGTGCAGATCCATGAGGAACAAAATCCAAGAAGACAAATTTCCCACTGAAAGAATTAACCCCATAACGATGGATTCCAACCAGAACAAATTCACAGATAATAGCCAAGAAAGCCAGATTCAAGATAACGAGTTTCAAAGTATGATCATTGCCATGATTAATAATACTATGAAAGAGGAAATCCAGGAGGAGTTAAACAACCGCATCAACCACTTTGAACAGGAACACAACGGACACTTGGAGGAGTTGAAAAAAACAGCTTAACAAACAGAAATAGATATAGAGCAGTTAAAACAGTCTCAGGCAGAGTTTAAAATCAAACTAAAAGACAAGGTATGTTCAACCCAAAACTCAACAGAGTCTTATCAGCAGAACTAATGAAGCAGAAAATAGAATTTCAGATCTTGAAGACAAAGTGGGAGAATTAACCAACACAATGGAAGAGGTTCTTAAAGCCAAAAGGATACTTGAGAGGAACATTCAAGAGATATGGGACACCCTGAAGAAGCCAACATGGACATTCATGGAATACCAGAGCAAGAATCCAAAAATACCACACCTGAGGAAATATTTCAATTCATCATAAATGAAAACTTCCCTCAACTAAAGAATGAGAGGCCCATCCTAATACAAGAGGCATTCCACACCCCAAACAGATATGACCAAAATAGAAATTTGCCACGGCAAATAACAGTCAAAACACTCCACATTGAAGACAAGGAAAAGGTGCTGAGAGCTTCAAGGGGAAAAAAAAAACAAGTCACTTTTAAAGGTAAACCTATTAGAATAACAAATGACTTCTGAATGGAAACAATAAAAGCAAGAAGAGCTTGGAGAGATGTACTTCAAGTATTAAATGAGCGAAAATGTCAACCCAGACTGATGTACCCAGCAAAACTATCCGTCATGATGGAGGGAGTAAGAAAAGTTTTCCAGTACAAAGACAACTTGAAGGCTTACATGTCTACCAAAGCAGGACTTCAAAAAATGCTAGAAATGATACTCAAGCTTGAAGAAAAAAACAAGCGTATCAAGGAGGACAGAAGGGAAGTATAATACCACCAAAACCTAAACGTCAAACAATACACTTATAAAAGCCACTACGCATAAAAAATGTGCAGAATTAAAAATAATTTCTCCATTATACCATTAGCTGTCAATGGTATTAACTCACCGATCGAGACACAGATTACAAACTTGGATTAAAAACCACAAACCATCAATCTGCTGTCTTCGGGAAACTCATCTCAACACAAAAGATAGGCGCATCATAAAATTAAAAGGCTGGTCAAAAATTCTGCAAGCTAATGGGAACATGAAATAGGCAGGGGTAGCCATTTTCATGTCGGACAAAGTGGACTTCAAACCAAAAAAAATCATAAGAGACACAGATGGATACTACATTTTAGTCACAGGTACAATTCACCAGGAAGACTTCACAATACTGAACATGTATGCACCTAATACGGGCCCCTTCACATTCATTAAGCAAACCCTACAGCATCTAAAGCGAGAAATCAACACCAAACAATAATTCTTGGGGATTTCAACACTGCCCTCTCAACATGGGATACATCAGCAGGCCAAAAGCTTCACAGACACACTTTGGAACTCATCCAAACCCTTAAAGAAATGGACCTTACAGATCTCTATCAAATTTTTCATCCACGCACAAAAGAATACACATTTTTTCTCAGCAGCACATGGAAATTTCTCCAAAATACATCACATATTGGGCCACAAAATGAATCTCCACATATAGAGGAAAGTTGAAATTCTATCCTGTACCCTATCAGACCACCATGGTCTAAAGCTTGACATCCACAACAAAATAAACAACAGAAAATACACTAACTCCTGGAAACTTAACACTATGATATTGAATGAGAATTGGATTCAGGAAGAAATTAAAAAGGAAATTCAGGATTTCCTGAAAGTGAATGACAATGAAAACACAACTTATCAAAATCTTTGGGACACAATGAAAGCTGTCATAAGAGGTAAGTTCATAGCTCTTAATGTCTACATCAAAAAAATGGAAATATCACAGATAGATAAATTAATGATGCAGCTTAAAGCTTTAGAGACACTAGAGCAATGTGATCCCAAAGCAGTAGAAGAGAGGAGATTAGCAAAATAAGGGAAGAAATATCTGAAATTGATATTAGGAAAATGATACAGAGAATCAACCAGTCAAAAAGCTGGTTCTTTGAAAAAATCAATAAGGTTGATACACCCCTAGCTAAATTAACCAAAAGCAAGAGAGAAAAAACACAAATTAAAAACATTTGAAATGAAAATGGAGTTATCACTACTGATACCCAAGAAATCCAGAGAACGTCATATTTCAAAAACTTATACTCTGTGAAATTTGACAACACAAAAGAGATGGGTGAATTCCTAAGTAAGCACAACTAACTGAAATTGAGTCAGGAAGTTGTGAATTATTTAAATAGTCCCATAACATATGAGGAAATCAATGAAATAATCTTGAATCTTCCCACCAAAAAATGTCCTGGACCAGATGGATTCAGCACAGAATTCTACAAGATATTTAAGGAGCTAATAACACCAATACTCCATAAACTGTTCCATTAAATAGCAAAGGAAGGAACACTACCAGATTCTTTCCACGAAGCTAATATTGTCTTAATCCCAAAATCTAATAAAGATTAAAAAAGAAAACTATAAGCCAATCTCTTTGATGAACACAGATGTAAAGATTCTCAACAAAGTCTTAGCAAATCGGATTCAAAAACATAAAAAAAAGATCATTCACGGGGATCAAGTGGGCTTTATCCCAGGCACACAAGGCTGGTTCAACATACGCAAATCAATAAACAATAAACGTAATCCACCATATAAGTCAGTCTAAAATCCAATACCACATGATTCTCTTGATAGATGCAGAAAAAGCTTTTGATGAGATCCAACAGCCTGTTATGACCAAAACCCTAGAGACAATTGGAATGGAAGGAACCTTGGTCAATATAATAAAAGCTGTATACAACAAGCCCACAGCAAGGATTATTCTCAATGGGGAAAAACTCAAAGCATTCCCACTTCCATCAGGAACTAGACAAGGCTGTTCACTTTCACCACTTCTCTTCAATATTGAACTTGAAGTCTTAGCTGAAGCCATAACACAAGAAATGGAGATAAAAGGGATTCAGATCGGCAAGGAAGAAGTCAAGTTATCTCTATTTGCTGAATACATGATCTTATACCTGAGTGATCCCAAAAGCTCCACCAGGAAACTCCTGGAACTAATACAGAAGTTCAGCAGGGTGTCAGAATACAAAGCAAACATACAAAAATCAGTGGCCTTCCTATATGCACAGAATGAAAGTAGTGAAAAAGCACTGAGAGAAACAATCTCATTTACTATAGCCCTTAAAAAAATTAAATACCTTGGTATAAACCTAACCACGGAAGTGAGAGAAGTTTATAATGAAAATACTCAAACCCTAAAGAAAGAATTTACAGAAGGCACTACTAGAAGGTGGAAAGACCTGCCACGTTCCTGGGTTGGCAGAATCAATATCATAAAAATGACCATCCTACCAAAGGCAATATACAGATTCAATGCTATACCAATTAAAATTCCAAAGCAATTCTTTAAGGAAGGTGACCAAACAATCTCAACGTTCATATGGAGGCACAAGAGACCCAGGATAGCAAAAACAATCCTGAGTAACAAAAACACTGTTGGAGATATCACCATACCAAATCTTAGTCTATACTACAAATCCATAGTTATATAAACATCCTGGTACTGGTTCCAAAACAGACACACAGATCACTGGTTAAGGGTTGAAGACCCAGATATGAGCCCACACAACTACAGCCATTTGGTGTTTGACAAAGGGGCCCAAAAAATCCAATGGAAAAAGAACAGCATCTTCAACAAATGGTGCTGGCAAAACTGGATGTCCACATGCAGAAGATTAAAACTGGACCCGTACTTGTCACCATGTACAATACTTAGTTCCAAATTGATCAGGGACCTCAATATAAGGCCAGAGACCATAAAAACCTTAGTTGAAAAGGTAGGGAGCTCCCTGGAGCTGATTGGACTAGGCCAACAGTTTCTAATTGGAAATCCAAGAGCGCAGTCAATACAACCAACACTCAACAGATGGGATCTAATGAAATTAAAGAGCTTCTGTTCAGATAAAGAGATTGTAACAGGAGCACAAAGGCAACCCACAGAATGGGAGAAAATCTTCACTAACCACATATCTGACAGGGCTCTATTATCCAGTGTGCACAAAGAACACGGAAAAGTAAACACCAAGGAAACAAATGGCCCAATTAAAAAATGGACCTTGGAACTCAAAAGAAACTTTACCAGTTTGAAATTGAAATGAAATGAAATGAAATGAAATTGAAATGTCTAACAAATATCTTAGAAAATGTTCCACATCCTTAGCCATCAGGGAAATGAAAATGAAAACCTCCCTGAGATATCATCTCACTCTGGTCAGGATTGCAAAAATCCACAATACAAACAACCCCAAATTCTGGAGAGGATGTGGAGAGAAGGGAACTCTCCTACATTGCTGGTGGGAATGCAGGCTTATACAACCATTCTGGTGAGCTGTCTGGAGATTTTTAAAGAAATTAAAATTGAAATACCATATGACCCTGTGATTCCACTTTTGGGAATAATGCCCCATACATCAAAAATTCACCTCGATAGCACAAGCAGGACCATGTTCATAGCAGCACTGTTTACAATAGCAAAGTCATGGAATCAACCCAAATTTCCAACAGTTGACGAGTGGATAAGGAAATTGTGGTACATCTATACAATGGAGTACTACTCAGCCATCAAAAATGATGAATTACTGGAATTTGCCGGGAAATGGATGTCATTAGAAACAATTATATTAAGTGAAGTATCCCAAACCAAGAAAATGAAGTGCCGTATGTACTCCCTAATAGGTGGTTCCTAGTACGAAACCAACTCAGCTCACTTTGAGACACTCATAGGTAAATCTATGTATTACCTACAGTAATTGCAAGGATTATGAACAGGAGGGATGGGGTTGGAGGGCCACACCAGAAACAAGGAGAGAAATGACCATGTTACAGTAGAGAAAATAGGCCTCCATCAAGGACTGCAAGTAAGTAATGAGACATCTGATTAAGTTCACAGACGTTTGTTCCTGATCATTTACAACTACCGGGGTATGATCTCACCAGAAGGGGAAGGCGTAAAGTCTGGCAGATGAAAAGTAACCATTTTGCAAATCGGTGATTGACCCCTCCCTCACTGAGGTTTCCAAGTTTTATTACATCTACCCTTGAATGTGCTCTTATGATAAGACTCCAGTTTAACAGCTTTTTGTCTCTGGCCAGGGGGTGACATACAGTGCCCATCAGGATGGAGTGAAGGGCATTGTAGGAGCAGCAAAAGTGTAAAAGAAAATCATCAAACCACAATCCAGAACTTCAGAGACTCTATATCAACCACCTAGAACTAGGCCAGACTAATCTCTCCCCATCCTGAAGCTCAGGGACAATTGTGGAAGAGGGGGCGGTAAGAGTGTAAGAGCAAAAGGATGGGAGGAGCAATGATTTGCAAGATACTCCACACAAGTTAGGGCCGAAGCAATCATAATTGGACTTTGCATGCCCTGCACAATGTCCAACACACTATTGATCTCACAAAGTCCAGCATTTGCTAAAGGCACCAAGATCCTTGGAGGCAAGGGATTGACAGCCACAGTAGTGTTCCTATGCTTAAGGGGAACACAGGAAAGGGTTCAGGGAAAGGCCACTGGGTCCTTGTACCTCATCGGAGAGGAGGACCCAAACGAAAGTCAGGCATGTACAAGAAAGGACTCTGGGAATTGGGGCGGGAGGCACGAGGGGATGGGGAGGGAGGGGTGAGGGGAGGGGGAGCAGGGGGTTCAGGGGGAGGAAGAGGGAGGGAGGGAACTGGTGTGCCTATTAAGTTTGTATGAGCTGAAATAATAATAAAAAATGTATTATAAAAAAATAAAGTTTAAAATTTTAAAAGCGTAAAAAAAAAAAGTCTTCCCACCCTGGAGCCGCCCGGCCAGTAGTACCACGCCTCGTGGCCGCCGGCTTTGCCCAAGGGGCCCTGCCCCCCCTCTGTGCTGACCTTCCCATGTGAGCCAGGGAGTGAGAGAGCCTAGCCCAGCCCCGCCCCCCACCCTGGAGCCGCCTGGCCAGCAGCACAGTGTGGTGCGGCTGCAGGCTTAGCCCCCAGAGCCGCCCCAGACCCCAACCCCTCGCACCCTCCCGCCCCCACGCGTCTCTGCCCCCCCCCCCAAGGTCGCAGGTGAAGAATTCTGCGGTCAACATCAGACCCTCTGCCTCTCTGGCCTACCGGGGACCTACGCACGTGGTCCACGGAAGACACACTGCTACTCAGAATTCAATAGAGTCCAAAGGAAACTCAAGCAAAATTCTAAGGAACAAAGGGAACACAGGCCATACATCCGGACTCCACTACAATCAATATATCACTTGGGTGAGATTCTTCTCATCCAGCCCAAAGATAAGTAAAGTTTTTTTTTCACCTTACTGATCCTTTAAAGTATCAAAGATGTAGATCAAGTTTCTCATACAGCCACCCCAAAACATACAACTCCAGGGAGTACACCACTCACCCCAACATTTCACCAAGATACTAAATCGTAAAAGTGCACTACCAAACTAATATTCCCCCCCCCCCGTAACATAACCTGACTTAACTGACATACTAACAGCCTAGTAGCCTCATCTAGGATATAACAATAACAATACACAAACATACTCAATCCAAGGCAAGCACTAGTAATAACTGGCGAGTGTAACAATACCAACTATGTCGATTCAGTGAAAAACACACAGAAATTGAAAGGTCCTAAAAAACAAAACAACAATGTACAAGTCAAAGTGCAGATCCACAAGAAACAAAACCCAAGAAGACCAATCTCCCACCGAAAGAATCAATCCCATAAGGAGGGATTCCAACCAGAACAAATCCACAGAAAATAGCCATGAAAGACAGACCCAATATAACGACTTTCAGAGTATGATCATTACCATGATTAATACTATGAAAGAGGAAATCCGAGAAGAGTTAAACAACTGCATCAACCACGTTGAACAGGAACACAACGGACACTTGGAGGAGTTGAAAAAAACAGTTTAAGAAACAAAAATAGACATAGAGCAGTTAAAACAGTCTCAGGCAGAGTTTAAAATTGAACTAAAAGACAAGCTATCTTCAACCCAAAACTCAACAGAGAGTCTTATCAGCAGAACAAATGAGGCAGAAAATAGAATTTCAGATCTTGAAGACAAAGTGGGAGAATTGACCAGATGAATGGAAGAGATTGTTAAAGCCAAAAAGATACTGGAGGGGAACATTCATGAGATATGGGACACCCTGAAGAAGCCTAACATGTGCATTCATGGAATACCAGAACAAGAATCCCAAAATACCAAACCGGAAGAAATATTTCAATTCATCATAAATGAAAACTTCCCACAACTGAAGAATGAGAGGTCTATCCAAATACAAGAGGCATTTCGCACTGCAAACAGATATGACCAAAATAGAAAATCGCCATGCCAAATAATAGTCACAACACTCCACATTGAAGACAAAGAAAAGGTGCTGAGAGCTTCAAGAGAAAAAAAGCAACTCACTTTTAAAGGTAAACCTATTAGAATAACAAATGACTACTCAATGGAAACAGTAAAAGCAAGAAGAGCTTGGAGAGAAATACTTCACGTATTAAATGAGCAAAAATGCCAACCCAGACTGATATACACGGTAAAACTATCTGTCATGATTGAGGGAGAAAGAAAAGTTGTCCAGCACAAAGACAACTTGAAAGGATACATGTCTACCGAACCAGGCCTTCAAAAAATGCTAGAAATGATACTCAAGATTGAAGAAAAGAACAAGCATATCCAGGAGGACAGAAGGGAAGTATAATACCACCAAAACATAAATATCAAACAACATGCTTAAAAATCTACTAAACATAAAAAAAGTGCAGAATTAAAAATAATTTCTCCATTATAACATTAAATGTCAATGGTATTAACTCACCAATTAAGAGACACAGATTACAAACTTGGATTAAAAACCACAATCCAACAATCTGCTGCCTTCAGGAAACTCATGATAGGCACATCCTAAGAATGAAAGGCTGGTCCAAAATCTTGGAAGCTAATGGAACCAGGAAACAGGCAGGGGTAGTAATTATGCTTTCAGACAAAGTAGACTTAAAACCAAAGAAAATCATAAGAGACACAGATGGATACTACATTTTAGTCACAGGTACAATTCACCAGGAAGACTTCACAATACTGAACATTTATGCACCCAATACAGGCCCCTCCACATTCATTAAGAAAACCCTACAGCACGTAAAGGAAGAAATCAACCCCAAACAATAATTCTTGGGTACTTCAACACCGCCCTCTCAACATGGGATAGATCAACAGATCAAAAGTTTAACAGAGACACTTTGGAACTTAATCAAACCCTGAAAGAAATGGACCTTACAGATCTCTATCGAACTTTTCACCCACACACAAAAGAATACACATTTTTCTCAGCAGCACATGGAACTTTCTCCAAAATAGATCACATATTGGGCCACAAAATGAACCTACACATATACAAAAAAGTTGAAATTCTAACCTGTGCCCTATCAGACCACCACGGCCTAAAGCTGGACATCCACAACACAACAAACAAGAGAAAATACACTAACACCTGGAAACTTAACAATATGATGCTGAATGAGAACTGGATTCAGTAAGAAATTAAAAAGGAAATTCAAGATTTCCTGAAAGTGAATGATAACGAAAATACAACTTACCAAAATCTCTGGGACACAATGAAAGCTGTCCTAAGAAGTAAGTTCATAGCTCTTAATGCCTACATCAAAAAAATGGAAACATCAGAAATAAATAACTTAACAATGCAGCTTAAGGCTTTAGAGAAACTTGAACAATCTGATCCCAAAAGTAATAGAAGAGAGGAGATTAGCAAAATAAAGGGAGAAATATCTGAAATCAAGACTAAGAAAACGATAGAAAAAATCAACCAGTCAAAAAGCTGGTTCTTCGAAAAAATCAACAAGATTGATACACCCCTAGCTAAATTAACCAAAAGCAAGAGAGAGAAAACCCAAATTAACAAAATCAGAAATGAACATGGAGTTCTCACTACAGATACCCAAGAAATCCAGAGAATTATAACATCATATTTCAAAAACTTATACTCTGTGAAGTTTGACAACAGAAAAGAGATGGATGAATTTCTAAGTAAACACAACCTACCTAAATTGAATCAGGAAGTTGTGAATTATTTACATAGTCCTATAACATATGAGGAAAACGATGAAGTAATCTCGAATCTTCCCACCAAAAGGAAGATGGATTCAGCACAGAATTCTACCAGACATTTAAGGAGTTAATAACACCAATACTCCTTAAAAGTTCCATCAAATGGCAAAGGAAGGAACACTACCAAATTCCTTCTATGAAGCTAATATCGTCTTAATCCCAAAACCTAATAAACATACACTTAAAAAAGAAAACTATAGGTCAATCGCTCTGCTGAACACAGACACAAAGATTCTCAACAAAGTCTTAGCAAATCGGATTCAAAAACATATCAAAAAGATCATTCACAGGGACCAAGCAGGCTTCATCCCCAGCACACAAGGTTGGTTCAACATACACAAATCAATAAATGTAATTCATCATGTAAACCAGTCCAAAGTCCAAGACCACATGATACTCTCGATAGATACAGAAAAAGCCTTTGACAAGATCCAACACCCTTTTATGATCAAAACGCTAGAAACAGTAGGAATGGAAGGAACCTTTATCAATATAATAAAAGCTGTATACAACAAGCCCACAGCAAGGATTATGCTGAAAGGGGAACAATTGTAAGCATTCCCACTTCGATCAGGAACTAGACAAAGCTGTCCACTCTCACCACTTCTATTCAATATTGTACTTGAAGTCTTAGCTGAAGCCATAAGACAAGAAAGGGATATAAGAGGGATTCAAATCGGCAAGGAAGAAGTCAAGCTATCCCTATTTGCAGATGACATGATCTTATACATATGTGATCCCAAAAACTCCACCAGGAAGCTCCTGGAACTAATTGAGAAGTTCAGCAGGGTGGCAGGATACAAAATAAATGTGCAAAAATCAGAGGCCTTCTTATATGCCCAGAATGAAAAAAGTGAAAAAGCCCTGAGAGAAACAATCCCATTTACTGTAGACCCTAAAGAAATGAAATACCTTGGTATAAACCTAACCAAGGAGGTAAAAGACCTTTACAATGAAAACTTTAAAACCCTAAAGAAAGAAATAGCAGAAGACACCAGAGGGTGGAAAGACCTCCCATGTTCCTGGGTTGGTAGAATCAACATTGTAAAAATGACCATCCTACCAAAGGCAATATACAAATTCAGTGCTGTGCCAATTAAAATCCCAAAGGAATTCTTTAAAGAAGTTAACCAAATAATCTCAAAATTCATATGGAGGCACAAAAGACCCAGGACAGCAAAGACAATCCTGAGTAACAAAAACACTGCTGGAGGTATTACCATACCAATCCCTAGTCTATACTACAAATCCATAGTTATAAAAACAGCCTGGTACTGGCTCCAAAATAGACACACAGATCACTGGATAAGGGTTGAAGACCCAGATATAAGCCCACAAAAATACAGCCATTTGATCTTTGACAAAGGGGCCCAAAGAATACAATGGAAAAAGAACAGCATCTTCAACAAATGATGTTGGCAAAACTGGATCTCCACATGCAGAAGATTAAAGCTGGACCCGTACTTGTCACCATGTACAAGACTTAATTCCAAATGGATCAAGGACCTTGATATCAGGCCAGAGACTATAAAAACCGTAGTTGAAAGGATAGGGAACTCCCTCGAGCTGATTGGGCTAGGCCAACAGTTCCTAAACAGACATCCAATGGCACAGTCACTGCTACCAACTCTCAACAGTTGGGACCTTGTGAAATTAAAGAGCTTCTGTTCAGATAAAGAGATTGTAACACGAGCTCAAAGGAAACCCACAGAATGGGAGAAAATCTTCACGAACCATATATCTGATACAGCTCTACTGTCCAGAGTGCACAAAGAAGTTAGAAAATTAAACACCAAGGAAACCAATGGCCCAATTAAAAAATGGGCCCTGGAACTTAAAAGAAGTTTTACCAGGGATGAAATTAAAATATCTAACAAATATCTTAAAAAATGTTCCACTTCTTTAGCCATCAGGGAAATGCAAATCAAAACATCCCTGAGATATCATCTCACCGCGATCAGGATGGCAAAAATCCACAATACAAACAACAACAAATGCTGGAGAGTATGTGGAGAGAGGGGAACTCTCCTACATTGCTGGTGGGAATGCAGGCACATACAGCCACTCTGGCGAGCTGTCTGTAGATTCTTAAAGAAATTAAAGATTGAAATGCGATATGACCCTTCTATTCCACTTTTGGGAATAACCCCTCATGCAGCAGAGGTTCACCTCGATAGCACAAGCACGACCATGTTCATAGCAGCACTGTTTACAATCAAACCAAATGTCCAACAGTTGATGATTGGATAAAGAAACCGTGGTACATCTATACAATGGAGTACTACTCAGCCATCAAAAATGATGAATTACTGGAATTTGCTGGGAAATGGATGTCATTAGAAACAATTATATTAAGTGAAGTATCCCAAACCCAGAAAGTTAAGCGCCATATGTACTCACTAATCGGTGGCTCCAAGTGCCAAACTCACCCAGCCCACATTGAGGCACTCAAAGGTAAACCCATGTAATACAGTAATTGCAAGGATTATGAACAGGAGGGATGGGGTTGCAGGGCCACACCAGACACAAGGAGAGAGGGGACCATGTTACAGCAGAGAAAATAGGCCTCCAAGGAATACAAGTAAGTAATGTGACACCTGGTTAAGTTCACAGACGTTCGTTCCTGATCATGTACAACTGAGGGGGTATGATCTCACCAGAAGAGGAGGGCATATAGTCTGGCAGATGAAAAGTGATCATTTTGCAAATGGGTGAATGACCCCTCCCTCACCGAGGTTTCCTGCTTTCATTACATCTACCCTTGAATGTGCTATTATAACAAGACTCCAGTTTAACAGCTTTTTGTCTCTGGCCAGGGGGTGACATACAATGCCCATCAGGATGGAGTGAAGGGCATTGCAGGAGCAGCAAAACTGCAAAAGAAAATCAACAAACCACAATCCAGAACTTCAGAAACTCTATATCAACCACATAGAACTAGGCCAGCCTAATCTTCCCCCATCCTGAAGGTCAGGGACATTTGCGGAAGAGGGGGCGGTAAGATTGTAAGAGCAAAAGGATGGGAGGAGCAATGATTTGCAAGATTCTCCACACTAGTTAGGGCCAATGCAATCATAATAGGACTTTGCATGCCCTGCACAATGTCCAACACACTGTTGACCTCACGAAGTCTAGCATCAGCTAAAGGCACCAAGATCCTTGGAGGCAAGGGATAGATAGCCACAGTAGTGTTCCTATGCTTATGGGAAACATGAGAAAGGGTTCAGGAAAATGCCACTGGGTCCTTGTACGTCATTGGAGAGGAGGACCCATAGGAGAGTTAGGCATACACAATAAAGGACTCTCTGGTAATTGGGGGGAGGCGCTGGGGGATGGGGATGGAGGGAGGGGAAGCAGGGGGTTCAGGGGGAGGAGGAGTGTGGGAGGGAACTGGTCTACCTATTAAGTTTGTTGGAGCGGAAATAATAAAAAACGTATTTAAAAAAAAGTCTTGCTACTGCAAAATAAATAAATAAATAAATAAATGTTCTGCATCCTTAGCCATCAGGGAAATGAAAATGAAAACCTCCCTGAGATATCATCTCACTCTGGTCAGGATTGCAAAAATCCACAATACAAACAGCACCAAATGCTGGAGAGGATATGGAGAGAAGGGAACTCTCCTACATTGCTGGTTGGAATGCAGGCTTATACAACCACTCTGGTGAGCCATCTGGAGATTCTTAAAGAAATTAAAGATTGAAAAACCATATGACCCTGTGTTTCCACTTTTGGGAATAATGCCCCATACATCAAAAATTCACCTCAATAGCATAGGCATGACCATGTTCATAGCAGCACTGTTTACAATAGCAAAGTCATGGAATCAACCTAAATGTCCAACAGTTGATGATTGGATAAGGAAAATGTGGTACATCTACACAATGGAATATTACACGGCCTTCAAAAATGATGAATTAATGGAATTTGCCAGGAAATGGATGGAATTAGAAACAATTATATTGAGTGAAGTATCTCAGACATGGAAAATTAGACGCTGTATGTACTACCTAATAGGTGGATGCTAGTACCAAACCCACTTAGTGTCACACTCAAAGATAAATCTCTGCAATACCTACTATAATTGCAAAGATTATAAATAGGAGGGAAGTGGAAGGAGGGCCCTGCTAGAAACAGGAGAGAGGGGATCATGCTACAGCAGAGAAAATAGACCACTATCAAGGAGTGCAAGTAAGTAATAAGGCATCTGGTTAAGCTCACAGTCTTTCCTTCCTTGTCACTTGCAACTGATGGAGTTTGATTTCATCAGACAGGGAGGGCATAGGTTCAGGCAGATAGAAGGTAACCATCCTGCAAATGGGAGACTGACACCCCTCACCATGGTCTCCTACTCCTATTCAATCTACCTTTGAATCTACTCCTATAGTAAGATTCCAATTAAACAGACTTTTATCTCTGGCTAGGAGGTGACCTCCAATACCCATCAGGATGGAGCCGAGGGTGATGCAGGAACAGCTGAAAACAACAACAAACCATAATTCAGAATATCAGAGACCCTACATTAATCACAAGGATCCACACTACTCAAATCTCTCCCTATTCTAAAGCTCAAAGCAATTTGCAGAAGACGGAGTGGTAAGATTGTAAGAGACTAAAGATGGGGAGGAGCAACGACATACAAGATACTCAACATAAGTTAGTGCTGCAGTAGCCCTAATCGGATTTTGCATGACCTGCACAATGACCAACATATCATTGACCCCCCCAATGTCTAGCATGGATCACAGGCACTAGGATCCTTAGAGGCAAGCGATTAACAGTCATAATAGTGTTCCCATACTAAAGTGGAGCCCAAGAAAGGGCTCGGGCCAATGCACTGAGTCGTTTTACTTTACTAGAGAGGAGGATTCAGAGGGAAGTTTGACATTCACACAAAAGGATGCTCCAGGAAATAGAAGGGGGGAAGAGGGGGGGACTGGGAGAAAGGGAGAGAAGGGGGTGAAAGAAAGGGGAAAAGAGGGAGAGGGTGCAAGGGGGACTGGGGAGGGGTGGAGAGAGGGAGGGAACTGTGTACCAATTAAGCTTGTATTATTGGGAATAAATAAATAAATATAATAATAAAAATTGAATTATTTCATGAAATCAATATAACCAAATAGTCATAAAAGTAGCTTTCATGTAAATTAAATTATTAAACTAGCTACTTTAATTGTCATTACCTTGAATTATCAATTTTTGAAAAGATAAGCAAATTTTTTTTCTGATTGTCAAACTTTGTAGAATATAAATTTCTTAGGACACTTTTTTTGCCTAATCATACAAGCTCAATAGGCGCCGCCCCTCCTTTCAATCCTCTCTCACTTCCCCCTTTTCTCCCCTTTCTTTCCCTCCCTTCCCCTCACCTGGTGCCTCATGCTTCACTCCCATCCCCCAGAGCATCCATTTATGTGGGCACCAAACCTCCCTCTGAGTTGTCTACACTAGTGAGGGTCCAGGAAGTGGCATAGTCCTTCTTGGGGCTGCCCACTAGCACAGGAACTCTACTATGATTTTCAAACACCTTGCCTCTAAGGATCCTATTGACTGAATCCTACTCCCCTGTGGTCAGTACTAGACTTTGGGGGGTCGATGACATGTCAGCCTTTGTGGAGGTCAGGCAAAGTCCATTCACATTATGCCTATATCCTGACTGCTCCAGCCATGACAAGATAAGCAAATACTATATTTGTTGTAAGTCTATCTTTTTTGGTTAGTTTACGGCTTCAGAAAGCTTTTGGGGAAAGAGGTTCCCTCAAGTCAAAAGGGAATCTTCTTTTATTTTATTACTTTTTTTCATGTATGTGCACGCATGCGTGTGTGTGTGGGTGTGTGTGTGTATCAGAGGGCACTGTGTCTCCCTGTGGAAGACCAAGGTTATCTTTAGGACCATCTTGGAGTGTTTCTTCCTCCTTCTTGCTTCACTGTAGGATTTTCAGACTCTTCCTATCAGGGCCAGAAGTGCAGGCTGCCACCATTTCTGCTTGGCATTTTTATGTAGGACCTGGGGTGCGAACTCAGGACTTTCTGTTTGTGAGACAGAGTCTTAACCTCTGAGCCATCTCTCCAGCCCAGAAGTCTTCTTTGAAGGATGGCCAATAGATGGCAAATGAAAGAACTTTTAGACATTTTTTGTCTTTAGGTAAATTTACCTAAGAAAACAACCATAGTGAGAATGAAAAGTCATTGCGATGGCTACACTTCATTGTCAACTTGACTGGATTGGAATTGCTTGGGAGACACATCTCTGGGCGTGTCTGTGAGGTTATTTGGGCAACAAACACCATTACATGGGCTGGAGTCCTGAACTGAATAAAAAAGAACAAGGAGTAAGAAAGCTGAGCACTACCATTCATCTTTCTACTCCCAGACTGCAGACCTGTGGCCAGCAGCCTGAGCCAAAATAAACCCTTCACTTAAATTGCTTGCTGTCAGGTGTTTGTTCACAACAAAAAGAAAAGTAACTTATATAGTTATTCTAACTTCAAAGACCCCCAAAATCAAATTCTTAGAGAAATTAAAGGAAGCTTATATAGTTGCAATCTCTTGATTCAAGAAAGGAGAAGGAATTAAGATAACATTGTGTGCTTTCTCAATGGCTGACAGGTAGTGCCATAACATTTCTAAAGTATTTTTTATTCTTTGGCACATTCATATACAAATTCAATGAATTTATGTTTTTTACCTCTTACTGCCCAACCCCCTCTCTACTCCTGTCTCACTTCATATTTTTCCTTTCCAGCCAGTCTCCTTTCTACTTTCATGTTTTTTTGCACTGTGGTCCCCTGGGCTTCATTTGGGATGTCTGTACTGTCTGTACAGTCATCTGTGCTGGGGGATGAGTTAACGGTGTGTAAATCATGGAGTAATGAAACTGCCATTCTCTCTTCTGATATTAACATTCAATAATCTCTCATGGAAATATGGTATTTCTTGAGGTCATCTCTCATCCATGGTGGATAGGCAAACCCTGATGCCAGTCTTATAAAATGGACATCACAGCAGTGAATTCCTGGTTGTGTCAGCCTTGTCATGACCAGAGGACACTGTCTGTTAGTACCACCCTCATCTACAGGCTCTTACATTCTTATCACTCCCTCTTCTACAAGGTTCCCTGCGCCTTGGAATAGAAGGTGATTTTGACCCCCTGTTTAGAATCGCACAGTCCACAGTCACGCATGTTACACCTTTGGCTGGAATTCTCTGTTCTGAACACTTTCCTGCCAAAGGACTTCTAGGCCAAGCTCTGAGAGCTTCTCTATTGGTGTAAGAGTAAGTGTTTAGATGGCATTTTACTAGTAATTACTTAGATTTAAACCACGTACGACCTATTTCTACTTCCACAGGTTCCACAAGTTTAGAGTACCTGGTATGTGCTCCCTGCCAGCAAGGGGACCTTAAAACCACTGTGAAAGCAGTTGGCTACCTTACACCATACAGGCCACTATTGCATCAGTGGCCACGTAAGGGACCATTTACAGTGTAATAGTTGGAGGGCGGGGACGGTGGTGGCGCAGGCCAGAAAAGTAGAAATTCGACGGTGCCCCAGTCCAGCAGCGGCTGCCAAGGAGCCAGGCGCTCACTAGGGGGGTGGTGTATAGCGTCGGGCCCCGATGAGCGCCGGTGGCCCCAGCAGCCTGTGATGTCCTGCAAAGAGAAGAGGCTGAGATGCCGGCCGCGGCCCCGTGCTGCCCATTGCAGGGCAGAAGTAGGAACCCGGTCGGAAGGGCCGGAGGACAGGGTGGTGTACTCTCGATCTCAGCAGAGGCGAACCGACAGCCTCCAGGCGTGGTATGAAGCCTTGAAGCTTATTGTGCCTGGAAGCACGGAGTTCATGAGCTCGGAGGAGGAACTCTGGACCTACCTGTGCAGCCTGAGGGACCAGTACACCCCCCAAATCTTGCACAGCAAGGACGTCTACGGCTGTACCTCATGCGTGGCCCAGGCGACCGACCCCCCGGGACCGTTGATGACCAATGGCCAAGCGCACCGACCCGCCACGCGCACGCTGGCCAAGAGGAGTCACCTTGGATCTTGGGCAATCGAGTGGAGCAGGCAGAGAAGGGAACTCCTGACACCATCGATCCTCGCCACTTTTGCCCCACAGGAGTGGTGTCCAGCCCAGCCCGACGCCGCCGCCTCCACTACGTTGGGGGGGGACACACTGGAGGAGACGTGCGGGGTGGACACCCCGACACCGACCAGCTTCACCCTCTACGACCTGGGTCCAGCCCAGGGCACCGCCACCGCCGCCACAAGCTTCAGGGGCGACACCTTGGAAGAGATTTGTGGAGTGGACACCTCAACACTGGCCAGCTTCTCTCCCGACGAACTGGGTTCTTCACAGCCCGCCACCGCCACCGCCACTAGCTTGGGGGGCGATACCCTGGAGAAGACTTGCGGGATGGACACCCCGACACTGACCAGCCTCGCCCCCTACCAGCCGGGTACATCCCATCCCACTGCGGCTACTGCCACTAGCTTGGGGGGCGACACCCTCGAGGAGACTTGCGGGGCGGACACCCCGACACTGACCAGCTTCCCGACCGTCCACGTCGTCGGCGACATGTGCGGCATGAGCAACCTGGAGGCGTTGAGGCAGCCAGCCGGCCAACCGCTGCCAGTGGACCTGGACCCGGTGGTGCGGTTCTGCTGCCTCCAGGAGCCACGGGAGTGACGCGGTGTCCCAAGGCATCGACCCTGGCCGCCCAAGAAGGTGCTTCGGCGGACAGGACAAGAACCGCCCACCCCCCTTCCCCATACCCTGTGCACTTTATGCACGAAGATGTCCTGGGATGCTGTACTTACTCTTTTTCCCTTGAGCTGCCACGGGCCGGGACTCCTGGAGAGGTGTGTCCGCAGCTGCCAGCGGCGGCCATGAGAGACCAAAAGGTTATATATACACGAGACCTTATACAGCTTCCCGATAAGCTATTCTCTTCATTATGATAATGCATTACTAAAAACCCTCATGTGAGTAAATAAAAAGTGAATTACAAGAAAGAGTGTTAAATTACAGTTGTGTCATGGGAAACAAAGATTTTGTTGGTTACCAGCTTCCATTGCCAAATGTATTTCAGAAATGTAGGCTTTTCTTCCCAAAAACAAATTGCTAACTTTTATAGTTAGCACCTGATGAAAATGTATTTGTACCACTTCACTTGTATATAGTTTTATAACTAAAAAGTTAATTCAATGGCATTATATGAACAGTTCCCAGCAATTCTCTTGCTTTGAATATCTCCAGATGGACTTCACTCCATTGATACAAAAACATCTGCCATGGGTTATTAATGTATTATTGTCACATTATTTGTTTAATGTCAGGGTGGACTGCATATCAAGCCAAAGTTTTGTGCATGTCCATGAAGGAGTTTCTATGTTGAATTAATTGAGATGGAAAGATCTGCCCTCATATAGACAACACAATTTCATAGGCTGGGGTCTTGGACTAAATATAAAGGAGAAAACAAGTTGAGCACCAGCATTCATCATTCTTTGCTTCCTGACTGATGATTCAATGTGACCAGCTACCTCAAGCTCCTGTTACTAGGAGTTCCCTGCCATTATGAAGTCTACACTCATTGTGAGCCAAAAATAAATCCTTCCTTTTACAAGTTGCTCTTGACAGTCATTTTGTCACAGCAACAAGAACAGTGTTACTTCACCTTGATTTTTGTCGATTAATTTCCTGTGGCTTGGCGATTTTTGCCCTTGGATGAAAGAGGGTACTGAAAAGGAGAAAAGGAGTCCCTAGGTAACCAATTTCTGACTTCATTTATTATAAGATAGGATTTGGGGCTCCCTTGTTTAACACACATAATTTCACAGGTCATTGGCTTCAGAGAAGCTTACTTTGTAATAAAGGTTGATCAGGACAAAAACGTGACCATTCTAGAATCAGAACTAAAAAAAGGAAAAAGTAGCCTGGCCCACACCCCGGGTCCCAGCCCTTTTTTATTCCTGCCGCCCGTCTACCCACCTGCCTACCCGCACGGCTGGGATGGGACTCACTATCGATCCTCCATCCCAGGTGAGTTACTCAGCCCCCAAGTTGCCCCTTGTCCCAGGTCCTCCCACCAGCCAACCCGGGCAACACCCAGACTGCCTCTGGTTTGCCTGGCCCACCCCTCTGCCTCAGCCCCTTTGTTCCTCCCACCCACCTGCCTGCCAGACTGGGACAGAACTTGCTCGTGGTCCTACATCCCTGGAGCCTGGGTGGGACACTAAGCAATGTCTCAGGTCCCAAGTGAAGAGCTCTGCCATCACCATCAGCCCCTCTGCCACTCCGGCCCACCGGGGACCCACAGCTCGGGCTCCACAGAGGACACACTGCTACTCAGAATTGAACAGAATCCAAAGAAAACCCAAGCAAAGCTCTAAGCGACAAAGGCCATACATCTGATGTCCCCTAAAATCATCCTGTCACATGGGAGAGATTCTTCGCATCAAGCCCAAAGATAAGTAAACCTCTTTTTTTTACCACACTGCTCAGTTTTAGTATTAATCACTGTAGATTAACTTTTCCATACAGCCACCCCCAAAATATATACAACTCCAGGGATTATACCACTCACCCTCATATATCACCAAGATACTAAATCATAATAGTGCACTACCATACTAATATTCACTCCCTGTCTACTTAACCTGACTTAACTGATGTACTAACAGCTTAACAGCCTCTTCTAGGAAATAATACTAACAACAGACAAACATACCCAACAACAAGAACTAGTAATAGCTGCCCGAGAGTAGTAATACCAACTAAATCAGTTCAGTCAAAAAGACACAGAAACTGAAATGTATTAAGAGACAAAACAACAATGCCCAAGTCAAAGCGCAGATCCAAGAGAAACAAAACCCAAGAAGAAAAATTTCCCACCAAAAGAATTAACCCCATAATGATGGATTCCAACCAGAACAAATTCACAGATAATAGCCAAGAAAGCCAGATCCAAGATAACGAGTTTCAAAGTATGATCATTACCATGATTAATAATACTATGAAAGAGGAAATCCGGGAGAAGTTAAACAACCACATCAACCACTTTGAACAGAAACACAACGGACACTTGGAGGAGTTGAAAAAAACAGTTTAAGAAACAAAAATAGACATAGAGCAGTTAAAACAGTCTCAGGCAGAGTTTAAAATCGAACTAAAAGACAAGGTATCTTCAACCCAAAACTCAACAGAGAGTCTTATCAGCAGAACTAATGAAGCAGAAAATAGAATTTCAGATCTTGAAGACAAAGTGGAAGAATTAACCAACTCAATGGAAGAGGTTCTTAAAGCCAAAAAGATACTTGAGAGGAATATTCAAGAGATATGGGACATCCTGAAGAAGCCAACATGCGCATTCATGGAATACCAGAGCAAGAATCCCAAAATACCACACCTGAGGAAATTTTTCAAATTATCATAAATGAAAACTTCCCTCAACTAAAGAATAAGAGGCCCATCCTAATACAAGAGGCATTCCGCATCCCAAACAGATATGACCAAAATAGAAAATCGCCACGGCAAATAACAGTCAAAACATTCCAAATTGAAGACAAGAAAAAGGTGCTGAGACCTTCAAGGGGAAATAAAAACAAGTCACTTTTAAAGGTAAACCTATTAGAATAACAAATGACTTCTCAATGGAAACAGTAAATGCAAGAAGAGCTTGGAGAGACGTACTTCAAGTATTAAATGAGCGAAAATGTCAACCCAGACTGATGTACCCAGCAAAACTATCCGTCATGATGGAGGGAGTAAGAAAAATTTTCCAGTACAAAGACAACTTGAAGGGATACATGTCTACCAAAGCAGGACTTAAAAAAATGCTAGCAATGATACTCAAGCTTGAAGAAAAAAGCAAGCATATCCAGGAGAACAGAAGGGAAGTACAATACCACCAAAACCTAAACGTCAAACAATACACTTATAGAAGCCACTATACATAAAAAATGTGCAGAATTAAAAATAATTTCTCCATTATATAATTAACTGTCAATGGTATTAACTCACCGATCAAGAGACACAGATTACAAACTTAGATTAAAAACCACAAACCATCAATCTGCTGTCTTCGGGAAACTCATCTCACCACAATAGATAGGCACATCATAAAATTAAAAGGCTGGTCAAAAATTCTGCAAGCTCTGGTTCAGGATACACTCGGAGGAGAGGGAGCCGCGTGTGTTCTGTTCTCCACCGGGTCCTGGGGAGCGGCCGCGACTCTGGTCTGTGGCAACTGGCGCCCGAACAGGGACACTGGACTGGGTTTTTGTTTTCTTTTTCTTTTTTCTTTTTTTTCTTTTCTTTTCTCTTTCAGTTTTCAGGCAAGCACAGGATCCCCGTCAGAGTGGAGAGACTCCTCGGACGCAAGTGGAGCCAAGTAAGACGGGGAAGAAAGGATTCCACCAGGATAGAGGAGACCCTCTGGGACGCGAGTGGAGCCGAGTGAAGAAGGCGGGTAAGCAACATGGGTCATACTGAGTCTAAAGAGAGAAGACTCTTTATTGGTGTAACCAAGCAAATGATAAATGCACGAGGTATTCATATTTCTTCTAAGAAGTCAAGAAAGTTTTTATGTTTTGTACAAAAATGTTGTCCTTGGTTTCCAGAGGAAGGAAGCTTGGATTTAGAAACTTGGAAAAGGATAGGAAAAGAGATAAAAAACTATTATCATGTTCATGGACCAGAAAAGGTCCCGGTTTCTGCATTTTCTTTATGTAGTTTAATGATAGATTCCATAGGTCCTAGTCAAGAAACAATAAGCATAGCACAGGAAACTAAGTTAGAGGATGAGGCTCCTCTGACTCCAAAAGAAAATAAAGATAGAAATTACGAAGGTTCAATTCAGCCTCAAGATGTCATAACAGTAAGTTTAAAGAAAGAAGCGGATGATAAGACCGATTTAGGGAAAGAGGCAGATAGTAATGTCCTGTCTGCCTCTGAGGAGACTGATTTAGAGAAAGAAACAGCACCTCACCGTGATGAGGATGTGGGGGTATTTTTAAAGGCTTCAGCGCCCCCACCCTATAATCAAAGACATATAGAAAAGAAGCCTGTGGAGCCTCCCACAAAGGTGGGCTTTCTTGGAGCAGTGCAACAAGCTAGAGAAATGGGAGATTATTCTTTCCTATTTCCCATTGCTCAGGACATTGGCGATGAAAATCCTATATGGGAACCACTGCCATATAAGCTTTTGAAAGAGCTCAAAAATGCTGTAAAAGACTTTGGTCCCACGTCTCCATACACTCTGCAGCTAGTAGACACTGTTGCAGGGGAATGGATGACTCCTTTCGATTGGCAACAAACAGCTAAGTCATGCTTAAGTCCTGGCCAATATTTACTATGGAAAACGGAATATGAAGACAGGGCTAAAAGAGTTATTCAAGGACAAATAACCAAGAGAACAGGAGAAGGCTTAACCATTGCTATGCTAACAGGCACAGGGGATTATTATACAGCCCAAGCCCAGCTAAACTTACCTAGAGCAGCTCTAGAGGAAATTAATAGAATAGCGGTGAGAGCTTGGAGAGATCTGCCAGTCCCAGGGACCAAATCTACTCATTTGGCAAATATTAAACAAAAGGCAGACCAACCATATGAAGATTTTATAGCTCAATTGACCGAGGCAGTCGAAAGGATGATTACTGATTCAGAAGCAGCAGAAATGCTTATAAAACAACTGGCTTTTGAAAATGCAAATGTGACGTGCCAGGCCCTGTTAAGATCAGTCCGGAAGCAGGGGTCTATAGGAGACTACATTAAAGTCTGTATGGATGCCTCACCAGCTTATGTACAGGGTATGGCTATAGCAGCGGCATTGAAAGGGCAGACCTATACGCAATTTGTTAGGACTATTGGCAATGAAGGGCAAAGAAATACGGACTGCTTTACTTGCGGCAGTAAGAGACATTTCAGCAAGGAGAGTCCCAACAAAAGTAAGGATCGTGAACAAGGTAATAAGCCGAGAGGGCTATGTCCCAGATGCCAAAAGGGATATCATTGGAAAAATGAATGTAGATCTAGATATCATAAGGACGGAACTTTTCTGCCTCCACAGATAGGTAATAACGATCAAGTGATGGTTAGGAGTAATCCAAGTAGTGACTCCAAAAATGGGGCTTGGGGCCAGCCCCAGGCCCTGGAAAAAATTTGGGAGACACCCCCAGGGTCAGGGAAATCCATTCACTCCCTGGCAAGGGGCTCCCCTGGAAGTGCAGGCTTAGATTTGACTTCTAGTAAGGATTTAATTATTCCCTCAGACTCGGGAGTTCATCTAATTCCCTCTGGCATTTTTGGGCCTTTGCCACAAGGGTGTTTTGGCCTCATTCTTGGGAAAAGTTCTTCCTCCAGGGCCAGCATTCAAGTGCTGCCTGAGGTGGTGGATTCCAATTATATCGGAGAAATTCAATTCATGATTCAATCCTCAGATAAGACTGTTCAGTTACATAAGAATCAGAGAATTGTGCAGTTATTACTTTTACCTTATTTAAATCTGTCTAATGATAAAGGAGAAGGAGGTTTTAGTTCTACCGATGTAGTGGCATGGGTTCAAAAGGCCCAGGAAAGTCGCCCTATGAGAAACATACAAGCACAGGGAAAAAATATATCGGGACTAATGGATACAGGAGCTGATGTGTCCTGTATTGCAGGAAGAGATTGGCACCCCACATGGCCTGTAATTAACAGTTCTTCCACTTTGGGTATAGGATCAGCCTCAAATGTAGAAAAGAGTACACAAATACTAAAATGGACAGATGGAATTAAAACAAAAGGTTTTCAGCCTTATGCCATTCCCTCTCTTCCTTTCTCGTTATGGGAAGAAAGTGTTTTATCCTCAATGGAAAGGCTTTAGTAATTCCTAATCCTGTAGAATTGGAACAAAAATTTTTAATTGGGGCTACTGTTGATTATCATGCTGATAAAATACAGTGGAAACCTGAAGAGCCTGTGTGGGTTGAACAGTGGCCCCTTTCAATGGAAAAAATACAGACTGCAGAACAATTGGTACAAGAACAGTTAAAACTAGGGCATATAGAACCATCGAACAGTCCTTGGAATACTCCTATTTTTGCTATTAAAAAGAAAAGATATCAGTGGAAGGTGCTTCCTCAAGGAATGAAAAACAGCCCTACCCTATGTCAAAAATTTGTTGACTTGGCCTTAGTGAGTACTAGACAAAATTTTCCAGAAGCATATATAATTCATTATATGGACGATATCTTAATGGCGTGCCCGACTATGGAACAGACTGAGAAGGTATTAACTGATATGATAAAGAGTGTACAAGAATTTGGGTTAGTAGTAGCACCTGAAAAAATACAAAAGGAACCTCCCTTAAATTATTTAGGTAGGGTAATTAATGATGAAGTCATTAACATTCAGAACCTGTCTCTTAGAAGAGATGCATTAAAGACACTTAATAATTTTCAAAAATTATTGGGAGATATTAATTGGATAAGACCCTATTTAAAGCTAACTACAGGAGAGGTGTTATATCATCTCCCATCAGATCCTTTGCTAAATTTTATCAAACAAACAAAGATTATATTTCCTCACAAAATGAGTTTACAGCAGCTAAATGATGCTGTAGTGATATTTACTGATGGGTCTTCAAATGGAAAATCAGTAACATTAATAGAAAATAGGAAACCAATTATAAAAACCTCAGAAAAGATTTCTGCTCAGCAAGCTGAACTTATTGCAGTAATAACTGCTTTTGAGACAGTCTCTGAGCCCTTTAATCTTTATACGGATTCAGCTTATGTGTTCAAACTTTTTCCAGGCATAGAAACAGCTACAATTTCATCACCATCAGTGGTTTCTAATTTATTAATAGAGTTACAAGGTTTGATTCATAAAAGAAATAATAAATTTTACATTGGGCATATACGAGATCATTCGAACCTGCCAGGATCATTATCTCAAGGAAATATACTGGCAGATACATTTACTAAAAAGATATTGGTATCTACTGTTACAGCAGCTCGAGAAAGTCATAATCTTCACCATCAGAATGCATTGGCCCTTAAGAGACAATTTAATACTACTCGGGAACAAGCTAGACAAATTGTCAAAGAGTGTTCTAATTGTCCTCAGCACTTCTCTAATCTATCAATGGGAGTAAACCGTAGGGGTCTAAAGCCTAATATTTTATGGCAGATGGATGTGACTCACGTTCAAAAGTTTGGAAAATTTGTTTATGTTCATGTGACTATAGATACTTTCTGTAATGTGATTATGGCTACTGCTAGAATAGGGGAAGCAGTTAAGGATGTCGTTCAACATCTCTTTGCCTGCTTTGCTGTTTTGGGAAATGCTTACAAATCTCAGAAAAAGAAAAAAATTAGACAAATATATTCGTCTATTAAATATAGAGTTTCTTAAATAGTAATTTGGTTTTTGTACTAAATTTTAAAGTTTAATCTGCTTTTCATATGTTTTATAATTAAGCTAAACTGCTTGACTTAACTAATGAGATTTTGTTTTCAAAAATAAGGTTTTTATAAATGTTCTGCTTTTGATGATGTTTTCAAAGGTGATTTCAAGGCTGTTATCAGTGAATTGTATGTTACTGGTGTGTTTGTATGTCCTATGAGTTTATATGTTGTGTGTCTTATATTTCTGTGTGTGGCCACTTCTATTTTTCTTTTCATTTCTATTGCGCGCTACATTAGAATTTTGGCATGCCATTTTTTAAATACATGTATGCATACTTAAAAATAAGAACAAATAATTTTAATGACATCTAAGGCCTTAACTACTTAAATACTTTAAATAATTTACATTTTCTTTCATAAAAGTTTATTGCTTGGTTTGGATTTTAATAGGAACACAAACAAATATTAAATTGAGTTCTTAAAGTTTTTTCATATATTCTCAAAATAACGAACCCACTGTGATATGGATTAATCAAATTTCCTCATTCCTCTTAGAGATTTCTTTTATAAAATTTTATCCCATCAAATCTAGCAACCAGGAAAAAATTGCTTATCTAAACAGAAACATACAGGTGTTCTCTTGTGACCATGTACTGCTTGTTCCTTCCATTGTTTGATAATGTGTTGAAATGTACTTAAAAATTCATGTTAACTTTTCTTTCAAAATTGCCAATTCAGACTCTTTATTTCTTTTAAAAATGAGGTCTATTATTATCTCTACCTTTAAATGACATTTGAGGGATAGTTAATGTACAAACAGCAGGGAAACACCAAGAAAATATATGTATAGAACTTAGATGTACAAAAGGTTTGAAAGAAGGTTTATGGGATGAGAAATGTTACTTAGGAAGTTAAAGTGTGGGCAGGAGGTTTGTGAGTTGGTTACTTGGAGGAAGGTTAAAGTATGTTGTGAAGGTTTGTGGGATGTTAGATTTATAAGACTGAAAATTAGAGATGATGGTTAAAGGAAGTATTTGTTATGCTTCTTCCATGTTATAAAAGGAAAGACATTGAACCTCAGAAATTAGAAAGTTGGTTACTTGGAGGAAGGTTAAAGTATGTTGTGAAGGTTTGTGGGATGTTAGATTTATAAGACTGAAAATTAGAGATGATGGTTAAAGGAAGTATTTGTTATGCTTCTTCCATGTTATAAAAGGAAAGACATTGAACCTCAGAAATTAGAAATTAAGAATTAAGCTTCATATATTCAAATGTTTTTCAATTGTCTCTGTCTTAATTAAATAGAGATTTGGTTACTCATAAAAATTTAACTCCTAAAGGGCTTAACTGCTTTAGATCTTATGGAATTGAACTATTATATTTACATTATAAGGGTCATGTACTTTAAAGACAAATTTTGGTAATGGGCCTAGATAAGAACTACAAAATCTTAAATTTCAATTTTCTCAGATATGGTCTCTATACATCTTTGATAAAAAATTGCCCCCCAAGAGGATTTTGTAATACCATCCTTCAACTAGATTCAAGACTTCCTCAGATATATCTCATTTAGTTTGTTTCTCCATTCTATAGTTTAAATTTTTTTAAGAAGTCTTTACAGTAAAAGGTGGATCCAATGACAGAATGCCTTTGACATACACCTGTCCTAACCAGACCCAGGACTCTGTTGGAGTCGTGGGTATCTTTGTGTTTCTCCATTAGCAGGCTTACCCTGTGGATTTCCAAGCATTTAGTATGCCCAGTAGAAAATCATGGACAATTGCCCTGACAAGATCACAGCTCTTTGCCTACAGGAAAAAGGGCGTTGATATCAATGCAGAACAACTTGAAGAGCCAGATCATGACCTGAAGGAGCAGGCTAGTCCAACAGTCACAACTAACGACCTACAGACATCTCTTCTTGACTATTACTGTGCTGCCCTATTCTTCAACATTCTAGACTGAAGTATCAGACTTTCCTGGATGGACAGTGCTTGTACACAAAATATTTCCTTCTAGGATGGATTCTTGATCTCTGTTAGACTGACTCTGAGAGTCTCTTGCAAACTGGACTTTAAAAGTTACCTGTTGCTCTTCATATGCTATAAGGACTTTATTTAAAATGCACTGTTATTTTGCTTTTGGTTTCTAAAAACATATACAATTTTCTGTTAACTTTTGCTGACATTTATCCCACCAATTGTATTTATTGTTCATTGGCTAATTGTGTTGGTACTGAGATAGAATTTATATTTGGGACAAAATTCAGATTCATCTACTAGTATTAAGATTGGTATGGTAATTCAGAATTGGAGGTACTTAAGAGACTAAATGCATTGATTAGGCCTAAAATATTTGTAGCTATGCTTACTTTAGGAAAATCAGTATTAATTAGTATTATTACTGCCCTTTTCTTGTCAATTGCCACCCTTGTTTCTGACGTGTTGCCATACTAACTGTAAGTTTATTTGTGTTACTCCATATACTTATAATCAGACAGATAAGCCATAGGAGAAAATACGATCCCATCTATTAGGAATTTGGCATAATACAGATTTAGGACCAGATATTGGAGCTTTACAAACTAAGATATTGGATATTAGTAAAGCTCACTTACAGGTAACTGATGTAGGACAGATGGCAGAATCTCTCTGGAATAATATATCAATATATATTAATCCTACAACTTGGTTTACTATGTTGATTCATATTGGCGTGACAATCTTTGTCATAATCATTGTTATAGTCCTCTTTCCAGTCATCTTCAGGTTGATCTCCTCATCTTTCAGACAGCTCAACTAGAATTCGAGAAGCTCAAATTAAAAAATAAAAAGGAGGGAAATGCCGCGTCCCTATCCAACTAATCTGGTAGAATATGTCTCAGTTTGGAAAAGGTGGATTCAAAGTAACATGTTTTGGGATAAGGACATGGCTTTATTTTAGAGAAATAAGGAAAAATATGGGAATTGTCAGGCCTTGGTGTTTCTTCCCAGCACAGGCCTAAAGCCTGTCCCCTGAGGAAGGTCACAGTAACGCCCAAGGACAGGGGCTGGACACTCTCTCCTAGACAATTCAAGTTTTGCCTCAGGCAGGAAGAATTCTGGGAATTGGGAGTGTCCTTTACCTGCTCTCTGTTCTAGAGAGGAAGCCTGCTTTTAAGTTTCAGTCAAATACTAAATAGAAATTTCATGTCTAGTCATTTATAATAAGTAGACTTGTTAGCCAAAATGTGTGCACTGATTTTAAGGAAATTAGAGAATAACTTCTAGAATCTTAAAACATAGGTTGGGTAAGATTCCCACCTATGTGGTTCCACCTTACTCAAAAATTCCAGAAGTACAAGACTATGCTCTCATCTCAGTCCACTGGAACCTTAAAAGAAACTGTGATACCCTCTTTCCCTGGCTGAAAGCCAAGGAAGAGACCATCATGCCAGAAAGTCTAGATGCCAAGACTGCCCCTGGAGATGGTATTTGCAATCCAAACTGGGAGAATCCATGTCAGAAGCAAAGAGGGCCATGTCTTTCCTACCCTAAACAGCACTCCTATGAGAAATCACAGAGATGGACCATCTGAGTGCACTCCCACCAATGATCGCCTCTGCCCCGAAAGAGACACCCTTGGCATATGGGGCCTGACTGGACCCCAGGTTTGGAGTATGCATGGTTCACAGATGGGTCATCTAACTGATGGCAATACGCTTCTGGAATTCCTCAAAGGAAGACATAAGCAACCTTACTATTAAAGGAATAGAAGGATGCTATCATAGAAGTTATTCTTTTAATAATTATATTGCTTAAGTGTTCTTCTTCAGTGCATACCTCAGTGTTCCATCGACAGAACCAGCTATAGCTTATGGGCCTTGAGTATCCAAGTCAAGGCCCCCTTAGAGATGTAGTTTAAGCTTGGATAGTAGAGACTACACGAGCTGCATACATCTTCCCAAGTTATAACCTGTTGCCATGCCTGGTGCCTATGTCGACCTGCCTGACTGAGAGTATCAACCTGGAGAGGACAACAGCCAAAGCTCACGCTGGGACTTATGGGGTGTTGAGGATTCCTATAGTTAATTGTAAAATATGTTCCTTGCTAAAATCAATAGGAGAACATTCTGCCTCTGTATTTTAAAAGAAAGCAGTCTCTGTTAAAATGTGGGCTCAGCCCCATAGCTATCTGGTGAAGCATTATAGATTAGATAAGTTTGGAAATACTGAGAGAATGTTTCTGTTAAGTGCCTTTGCCCTGAAGCAATGGGTTAGGTTCTTGAAAAAAGGGTCCACCCTGAAGGTGACTTTGCTGATTATCTATTATGTATGCAAATTCTTTACCCCAAAATTTTCTGTATAAAAGTTGTCACGAAAGTTTCAATAAACGGGTTCAGGATACACAAAAAAAAAAAAAAAAAAAAAAAAAAAAAAAAAAAAATTCTGCAAGCTACTTATAACAAGACTTCAGTTTAACAGCTTTTTGTCTCTGGCCAGGGGGTGACATACAATGCCCATCAGGATGGAGTGAAGGGCATTGCAGGAGCAGCAAAACTGCAAAAGAAAATCAACGAACCATAATCCAGAACTTCAGAGACTCTATATCAACCACCTAGAACTAGGCCAGCCTAATCTTTTCACATCCTGAAGCTAGGGAAATTTGTGGAAGAGGGGGCAGTAAGATTGTAAGAGCAAAAGGATGGGAGGAACAATGGCTTACCAGATACTCCACACTAGTTAGGGCTGAAGCAATCATAATTGGACTTTGCATGCCCTGCACAATGTCCAACACACTATTGACCTCACAAAGTCTAGCATCTGCTAAAGGCACCAAGATCCTTGGAGAGAAGGGATTGACAGCCACAGTATTGTTCCTATGCTTAAGGGGAGCACAGGAAAGTGTTCAGGGAAATACACCTGGGTCCTTGTACATCATTGGAGAGGAGGGCCCAGAGGAGAGTCTGGCATGCACATTAAAGGACACTCTGGGTATTGGGGGGGAGACAATGGGGGATGGGGAGGGAGGGTGAGGGGAGGGGGAGCAAAGGGTTCGGGGGGGGGGAGGAGAAGGGAGGGAGGGTAGTGGTGTACCTATTAAGTTTGTATGAGCAGAAATAATAATAAAAAAATGTTAAAAAAAAGAAGTTGAGGGAACTAGAAAAAAAATTCCTTCAAGCTAATGGAAACAGGAAATAGGCAGGGGTAGCCATTATACTGTTGGACAAAATGAACTTCAAACCAAAAAAAATCATAAGAGACACAGATGGATACTACATTTTAGTCACAGGTACAATTCACCAGGAAGACTTCACAATACTGAACATGTATGCACCTAATACGGGCCCCTTCACATTCATTAAGCAAACCCTACACCGTCTAAAGCGAGAAATCAACCCCCAAACGATAATTCTTGGGGATTTCAACACTGCCCTCTCAACAAGTCTTAGCAAATCGGATTCAAAAAAAATCAACAAGATCATTCACGGGGATCGAGTAGGCTTTATCCCTGGCACACAAGGCTGGTTCAACATCCGCAAATCAATAAACGTAATCCACCATATAAGCCAGTCTAAAATCCAAGATCACATGATACTCTCGATAGACGCAGAAAAAGCTTTTGACAAGATCCAACAGCCAGCTGCCTGACCGTGCTTCCCAGTCTGCTGTTCCCAGACACACTGCTACTCAGAATTCAATAGAGTCCAAACTCAAGCAAATTTTTAAGGGTCAAATGCCATATATCTGAATTCCTCTATAATCATCCTATCACATGGGAGAGATTCTTTACATCCAGCCCAAAGATAAGTAAACCTTCTTTTTTTCACCTTACTGTTCCTTTCTAATATTAATCACGGTAGATTAACTTTTCCATACAGCCACCCCCAAAACATATACAACTCCAGGGAGTACACCACTCACTGTCATATATCACCAAGTACTAAATCGTAAAAGTGCACTTCCATACTAATATTCACAGCCTGTCTACTTAACCTGACTTAACTGATGTACTAACAGCCTAGTAGCCTCAACTAGGAAATAACAATAACAAAAGACAAACATACTCAACTCCAAGGAAAGCACTAGTAATAACCGTCCAAGTGTAGTAATACCAATTAATCAGTTCAGTTAAAAACACACAGAAATTGAAAAGCCCTAGAAGACAAAACAACAATGCCCAAGTCAAAGTGCAGATCCATAAGAAACAAAACTCAGGAAGACGGATCTCCCACAGAAAGAATTAAACCCTTAATGATGGATTTCGACCAAAACAAATTCACAGAAAACAGGCAAGAAAGTCAGACCCAAGACAACCACTTTCAAAGTATGATCATTACCATGATTAATACTATGAAAGAGGAAATCCAAGAGGAGTTAAACAACAGAATCAACCACTTGGAACAAGAACACAACAGGCACTTGGACGAGTTGAGAAAAACAGTTCAAGAAACAAAAATAGGCATAGAGCAGTTAAAACAGTCTCAAGCAGAGTTTAAAATTGAACTAAAAGACAAGCTATCTTCAACCCAAAGCTCAACAGAGAGTCTTATCAGCAGAACTAATGAAGCAGAAAATAGAATTTCAGATCTTGAAGACAAAGTGGGAGTATTAACCAGCTCAATGGAAGAGGTAGTTAAAGCCAAACAGGTACTTGAGAGGAACATTCAAGAGATATGGAACACCCTGAAGAAGCCTAACATGCGCATTCATGGAATACCAAAACAAGAATCCCCAAATACCACACCTGAGGAAATTTTTCAAATTATCATAAATGAAAACTTCCCTCAACTGAAGAATGAGAGGCCCATCCAAATACAAGAGGCATTTTGTACTCCAAACAGATATGACCAAAATAGAAAATCACCACGGCAAATAATAGTCAAAACACTCCACATTGAAAAAAAAGAAAAGGTGCTGAGAGCTTAAAGAGAAAAAAACCAAGTCACTTTTAAAGGCAAATCTATTAAAATAACAAATGACTTTTCAATGGAAACAGTAAAAGCAAGAAGAGCTTGGATAGACGTACTTCATGTATTAAGTGAGCAAAAATGCCAACCCAGACTGATACTCCTGACAAAACTGTCATGATCAAGGGAGAAAGAAAAACTTTCCAGCACAAAGACAACTTGAAAGGATATATGTCTCCCAAACCAGGCCTTTAAAAAATGCTAGGAATGATACACAAACTTGAAGAAAAAAAAAGCGTATCCAGGAGGACAGAAGGAAAGTATAATACCACCAAAACATGAATGTTAAACAATAAGCTTACGAATTTCACTAAACATAAAAAATGTCCAGAATTAAAAATAATTTCTCCATTATAACATTAAATGTCAATGGTATTAACTCGCTGATCAAGAGACACAGATTACAAACTTGGATTAAAAACCACAACCCATCAATCTGCTGCCTTTGGGAAACTCATCTCACCACAAAAGACAGGCACATCCTAAAAATGAAAGGCTGGTCCAAAATTCTGCAAGCTAATGGAACCAGAAAACAGGCAGCGGTAGCCATTATGCTGTTGGACAAGTGGACTTCGAACCAAAAAAAATCATACGAGACACAAATGGATACTACATTTTAATGACTGGTACAATTCACCAGAAAGACTTCACAATACTGAACATTTATGCACCCAATACAGGCCCCTCCACATTCACTAAGAAAATCCTACTGTGTCTAAAGCGAGAAATCAACCCCAAATGATAATTCTTGGGGATTTCAACACCGCCCTCTCAACATGGGATAGATCAACAGGTCGAAAGCTTAACAGAGACATTTTGGAACTTAATCAAACCCTTTAAGAATTGGACCTTACATATCTCTATTGAACTTTTCATCCATGTACCAAAGAATACACATTTTTCTCAGCAGCACACGGAACATTCCCGAAAATAAATCACATATTGGGCCACAAAAGGAATCTCCACATATATAGGAAAGTTGAAATTCTAGCCTGTACCCTATCAGACCACCATGGTCTAAAGCTGGACAACAACTACACAACAAACGACAGAAAATACACTAACTGCTGGCAACTTAACACTATGATGCTGAAGGAAAACTGGATTCAGGAAGAAATTAAAAAGGAAATTCAAGATTTCCTGAAAGTGACCGATAATGAAAATACAATTTACCAAAATCTCTGGGACACAATGAAAGCTCTTAATGCCTTCATCAAAAAAATGGAAACATGAGAAATACATAACCTAACGATGCAGATTAAAGCTTTAGAGAAACTAGAGCAATGTGATTCCAAAAGCAGTAGAAGAGAGGAGATTAGCAAAATAAGGGGGGAAATATCTGAAATCAAGATTAGGAAAACGATAGAGAAAATTAACCAGTCAAAAAGCTGGTTCTTTGAAAAAATCAACAAGATTGATACACCCCTAGCTAAATTTAACCAAAAGCAAGAGAGAGAAAACCCAAATTAACAAAATTAGAAATGAAAATGGAGTTATCACTACTGATACCCAAGAAATCCAGAGAATTATAACATCATATTTAAAAAACTTATACTCTGTGAAATTTGACAACACAAAAGAGATGGAAGAATTCCTAAGTAAACACAACTTACCTAAATGGAATCAGGAAGTTGTGAATTATTTAAGTAGTTCTATGACATTTGAGGAAAATTGAGGAAGTAATCTTGAATCTTCCCACCAAAAAATGCCCTGGACAAGATGGATTCAGCACAGAGTTCTACCAGACATTTAAGGAGTTAATAACACCAATATTCCTTAAACTGTTCCATCAAATAGCAAAGGAAGGAACACTACCAAATTCCTTCTATGAAGCTAATATCGTCTTAATCCCAAAACCTAATAAATACTCACTTAAAAAAGAAAACTATAGACCGATCTCTCTGATGAACACAGACGCAAAGATTCTCAACGAAGTCTTAGCAAATTGGATTCAAAAACATATCAAAAAGATCATTCACGGGAACCAATTAGACTTTATCCCCGGCACACAAGGTTGGTTCAACATATGCAAATCAATAAATGTAATTTATCATATAAACCAGTCCAAAGTCCAAGACCACATGATACTCTCCATAGATGCAGAAAAAGCTATTGACAAGATCAAACAGCCTTTTATTATCAAAACCCTAGAGACAGTTGGAATGGAAGGAACCTTGGTCAATATAATAAAAGCTGTATATAACAAGCCCACAACAAGGATTATACTCAATGGGGAAAAACTCGAAGCATTCCCGCTTCCATCAGGAACTAGACAAGGCTGTCCACTTTCACCACTTCTCTTCAATATTGTACTTGAAGTCTTAGCTGAAGCCATAACACAAGAAAGGGAGATAAAATGGATTCAGAGTGGCAAGGAAGAAGTCAAGTTATCTCTGTTTGCTGATTACATGATCTTATACCTGAGTGATCCCAAAACTCCACCAAGAAGCTCCTGGAACTAATACAGAAGTTCAGGAGGGTGGCGGGGTACAAAACAAACATACAAAAATCAGTGGCCTTCCTATATGCACAGAATGAAAGAAGTGAAAATGCCCTGAGAGAAACAATCCCATTTACTATAGCCCGTATAATAATGAAATACCTTGGTATAAACCTAACCAAGGAAGTAAGTGACCTTTACAATGAAAACTTTAAAACCCTAAAAAAAGAAATTACAGAAGACGCTAGAAGGTGGAAAGACCTGCCACATTCCTGGGTTGGCAGAATCAATATAAAAATGACCATCCTACCAAAGGCAATATACAGATTCAATGCTATACCAATTAAAATCCCAAAGCAATTCTTTAAGGAAGGTGACCAAACAATTTCAACGTTCATATGGAGGCACAAGACACCCAGGATAGCAAAAACAATCCTGAGTAACAAAAACACTGTTGGAGGTATCACCATACCGAACCTTAGTCTATACTACAAATACATAGTTATAAAAACAGCCTGGTACTGGCTCCAAAATGGACACACAGATCACTGGATAAGGGTTGAAGACCCAGATATAAGCCCACACAACTACAGCCATTTGATCTTTGACAAAGGGGCCCAAAGAATCCAATGGAAAAAGAACAGCATCTTCAACAAATGGTGCTGACAAAACTGGATCTCCACATGAAGAAGATTAAAACTGTACTCGTACTTGTCACCATGTAAAAGACTTAATTCTAAATGAATCAAGGACCTTGATATAAGGCCAGAGACCATAAAAACCAGAGTTGAAAGGATAGGGAACTCCCTGGAGCTGATTGGACTAGGCCAACAGTTTCTAATTGGAAATCCAAGAGCACAGTCAATACAACCAACACTCAACAGATGGGACCTTATGAAATTAAAGAGCTTCTGTTCCTATAAAGAGACTGTAACTCAGGCACAAAGGCAACCCACAGAATGGGAGAAAACCTTCACTAACCACATGTCTGACAGAGCTTTATTGTCCAGAGTGCACAAAGAATGTAGAAAAGTAAACACCAAGGAAACAAATGGCCCAATTAAAAAATGGACCTTGAAACTCAAAAGAAACTTTACCAGGGATGAAATTGAAATGTCTAACAAATATGTTAAAAAATGCTCTGCATCCTTAGCCACCAGGGAAATGAAAATGAAAACCTCCCTGAGATATCATCTCACTCCGGTCAGGATGGCAAAAATCCACAATACAAACAACACCAAATGCTGGAGAGGATGTGGAGAGAAGGGAACTCTCCTACATTGCTGGTGGAAATGCAGGCTTACACAACCACTCTGGCAAGCAGTCTGGAGATTCTTAAAGAAGGTAAAGATTGAAAGGCCATATGACCCTACTATTCCACTTTTGGGAATTACCCCCCATACAGGAAAAATTCAACTCAATGGCATAAGCACGACTATGTTCATAGCAACACTGTTTACAATAGCAAAGTCATGGAATCAACCCAAATGTCCAACAGTTGATGATTGGATAAGGAAAATATGGTACATCTATACAATGGAATATTGCACAACCATCAATAAAGATGAATTAATGAAATTTGCCAGGAAATGGATGGAATTAGAAACAACTGTATTGAGTGAGGCATCTCAGACATGGAAAATTAAACGCCATATGTACTACCTAATAGGTGGATGCTAGCACCAACCCCACTTAGTGCCACACTCAAAGATAAATCTCTGCAGTACCTAGTGTAATTTCAAAGATTATAAATAGGAGGGAAGTGGAAGGAGGGTCCTGCTAGAAACAGGAGAGAGGGGATCATGCTATACCAGAGAAAATAAGCCACTATCAAGGACTGCAAGTAAGTAATGAGACATCTGGTTAATCTCACAGACTTTCCTTCCTGGTCACTTGCAACTGATAGGGATTGATCTCATCAGACAGGGATGGCATAGTGTCTGGCAGATAGAAGGTAACCATCCTGCAAATGGGAGACTCACCCTCCTCACCATGGTCTCCTACTCTTATTCCATCTACCATTGAATCTACTCTTATAAGACTCTATTTTAACAGCCTTTTATCTTTTGCTAGGAGGTGACATCCAACACCCATCAGGAAAGAGCCAAGGGCGGTGCAGGAACAGCAAAACTGGAATAAACAAAAACAACAAATCATAATTCAGAACATCAGAGACCCTACATTAATCACCAGGATCTAGAACAGCCAAGTCTCTCCCCATCTTAAAGCTCAGGGAAATTTGCAGAAAAGGGGGTGGTAAGATTGTAAGAGCCTAAAGTTGGGGAAGAGCAATGACATGCAAGATACTCAACATAAGTTGGTGCCTCAGTAGCCCTAATCAGATTTTGCATGACCTGCACAATGACCAACATATCATTGACCCTCCCCACAAAGTCTAGCATGGATCACAGGCACTAGGATCCTTAGAGGCAAGTGATTAACAGTCATAATAGTGTTCCCATTCTAAAGTGGAGCCCAACAAAGGGCTCTGGGCAATGCACTGAGTCCTTACACCTCACTAGAGTTGAGGACTCAGAGGGAAGTTTGACATTCACACAAAAGGATGCTCCAGGAAATAGAAGGGGGGAAGAGGGGGCACTGGGAGAAAGGGAGAGAGGGGGGTGAAAGAATGGGGAAAAGGGGGGAGGGTGCAAGGGGGACTGGGGAGAGGTGGAGGGAGGGAGGGAACTGGGTACCAATTAAGCTTGTATTATTGGGAATAAATAAATAAATATAATAATAAAAAATGAATTAGTTCATGAAATCAATATAACTGAATAGTTACAATAAAGTAGCTTTCATGCAATTTAAATTATTAAACTGGCGACCTTAATTGTCATTACCTGGAATTATCAATTTTTGAAAAGATAAGCAAATTTTTAAAATATATTCTTTATTATTTCCGCTCATACAAATTCAACAGGTAGACCAGTTCCCTCCCTCCCTACCCCTCCCCCCGAGCCCCCTGCTACCCCTCCCCTCCCTCCCCTCCCCTCCCTCCGCATCCCCCAGTGCCTCCCCCCCAATTCCCAGAGAGTCCTTTATTGTGTATGCCTAACTCTCCTCTGGGTCCTCCTCTCTGATGACGTACACGGACCCAGTGGCATTTCCCTGAACCCTTTCTCATGTTCCCCTTAAGCACAGGAACACTATTGTGACTGTCAATCCCTTGCCTCCAAGGATCTTGGTGCCTTTAGCTTATGCTAGACTTTGTGAGGTCAATAGTGTGTAGGGCATGCAAAGTCCTATTATGATTGCTTCAGCCCTAACTAGTGTGGAGAATCTTGCAAATCATTGCTCCTCCCATCCTTGTGCTCTTACAATCTTACTGCCCCCTCTTCCGCAAATGTCCCTGAGCTTCAGGATGGAGAGAGATTAGGCTGGCCTAGTTCTATGTAGTTGATATAGAGTCTCTGAAGTTCTGGATTGTGGTTTGTTGATTTTCTTTAGCAGTTTAAGCAAATTTTTTTCTAATTGTCAAACTTTGTAGAATATAAATTTCTTTTTTTTATTTAATTTTAATACATTTTTTATTATTTCCGCTCATACAAACTTAATAGGTAGACCAGTTCCCTCCCTCCCTCCTCCTCTACCCGAACCCCGTGCTCTCCTCCCTCCCTCCCCATCCCCCAGTGCCTCCCCCCAATTCCTAGAGAATCCTTTATTGTGTATGCCTAACTCTCCTCTAGGTCCTCCTCTCTGATGGCGTACAAGGACCCAGTGGCATTTCCCTGAACCCTTTCTCGTGTTCCCCTTAAGCATAGGAACACTACTGTGGCTGTCAATCCCTTGCCTCCAAGGATCTTGGTGCCTTTAGCTGATGCTAGACTTTGTGAGGTCAATAGTGGGTTGGCCATTGCGCAGGGCATGCAAAGTCCTATTATGATTACTTCAGACCTAACTAGTGTGGAGAATCTTGCAAATCATTGCTCTTCCCATCCTTTTGCTCTTACAATCTTACCGCCCCCTCTTCCACAAATTTTTTGCCTAATCATACAAGCTCAATAGGCGCAGTCCCTCCTTCCTCTCCTCCCTCACTCTACCCTTTCCTCCCTTTTTTTTCCCTCCCTTCCCCTCACATGGTGCCTCATACTTCTCTCCCATCCTCCAGAGCATCCATTTATGTGGGCACCAAACCTCCCTCTGAGTTGTCTACACTAGTGAGGGTCCAGGACTCAGTGGCATAGTCCTTCTTGGGGCTGCCCACTAGCACAGGAATTCTATTATGATTGTCAAACCCCTTACTTCTAAGGATCCTACTGACTGAATCCTACTCCCCTGTGGACAGTACTATGACCTGTGAGCCTTTGTGGAGGTCAGGCAAAGTCCATTCACTTTATCCTATATCCTGGCTGCTGCAGGCAAGACAAGATAAGCAAATACTATATTTGTTGTAAGTCTATCTTTTTTGGTTAGTTTACGGCTTCAGAAAGCTTTTGTGGAAAGAGGTTTCCTCAAGTCAAGAGGGAATCTTCTTTTATTTTATTACTTTTTTCATGTATGTACATTCGTGTGTGTGTGTGTGTGTGTGTGTGTGTGTGTGTGTGTATGTTTGTATCAGAGGGCACTGTGTCTCCCTGTGGAAGACCAAGCATATCTTTAGGATCATTCTGGAGTGTTTCTACCTCCTTCTTGCTTCACTGTGGGATTTTCAGACTCTTCACATCAGGGCCAGAAGTGCAGGCTGCCACCATTTCTGCTTGGCATTTTTATGTGGGACCTGGGGTGCGAACTCAGGACTTTCTGTTTGTGAGACAGAGTCTTAACCCCTCAGCCATCTCTCTAACCCGGAAGTCTTCTTTGAAGCATGGCCAATAGATGGCAAATGAAAGAACTTTTAGACTTTTTTTGTCTTTACGTAAGTTTACCTAAGAAAACAACCATAGTGAGAATGAAAGGCCATTGGGATGGCTAAATTTCATTGTCAACTTGACTGGATTTGGAATTGCTTGGGAGACACACCTCTGGGCGTGTCTGTGAGGTTATTTGGGCAACAAACACCATTACATGGGCTGGAGACCTGAAATGAATAAAAAAAGAACAAGGAGTAAGAAAGCTGAGCAGTACCATTCATCTTTCTACTCCCAGACTGCAGACCTGTGGCCAGCGGCCTGAGCCAAAATAAACCCTTCACTTAAATTGCTTGCTGTCAGGTGTTTGTTCACAAAAAAAAGAAAAGTAACTAATATAGTTATTCTAACTTCAAAGACCCCCAAAATCAAATTCTTAGAGAAATTAAAGGAAGCTTATGTAGTTGCAACCTCTTGATTCAAGAAAGGAGAAGGAATTATGATAACATTGTGTGCTTTCTGGATGGCTGCCTGGTAGTGCCATAACATTTTTAAAGCCTTTTTATTCTTTGGCACTTTCATATACAAATTCAATGAATGTATGGTTTTTCACCTCTTACTGCCCAACCCCCTCTCTACTCCTGTCTCACTTCATATTTTTCCTTTCCAGCCAGTCTCCTTCCTACTTTCATGTCTATTTTGTACTGTGGTCCCCTGGGCTTCATTTGGGATGTCTGTACTGTCTGTACAGTCATCTATGCAGGGGGATGAGTTATCAGTGGGTAAATCATTGAGTTAACAAGCTGCCATTCTCTCTTCTGATATTAACATTCAATTATCTCTCATGGAAATATTGTATTTCTTGAGGTCAACCCTTATCCATGGTGGATAGGCCAACCCTGATGCAAGTCTTATAAAAGTGGACATCACAGCAGTGAATTCCTGGTTGTGTCAGCCTTGTCATGACCAGAGGACACTCTCTGTTAGTACCACCCTCATCTGTAGGCTCTTACATTCTTATCACTCCCTCTTCTACAAGGTTCCCTGAGCCTTGGACTAGAAGGGGATTTTGACCCCCTGTTTAGAATCGAACACGCCACAGTCACGTATACTACACCTTTGGCTGGAATTCTCTGCTCTAAATACCTTTCACTGCCAAAGGACTTCTTGGCCAAGCGCTGAGAGCTTCTCTCTTGGTGTAAGAATAAATGTTTAGATGGCATTTTGCTAACAATTACTTAGATTTGAACCAGGTATGACGTATTTCTACTTCCACAGGTTCCACAAGTTTAGAGTACCTGGTATGTTCTCCCTGCCAGCAAGGGGACCTTAAATCCACTGTGAAAGCAGTTGGCTACCCTTACCCCATACAGGCCACTATTGCATCAGTGGCCATGTAGGTACCATTACAGTGTAATAGTTGGGGGGCGGTGGTGGCGCAGGCCAGAAAAGTCGCAAGTCGCTGTTGCCCCAGTCCAGCAGTGGTCACCAAGGAGCCAGGCGCTGACAGAGGTGGGGGTGGGGACAGGGTCGGGCTCTGGCGAGCGCCAGTGGCCCCAGCAGCCTGAGATGCCCCGCAAAGGGAAGAGGCGGCGACGCTGGCCCCGGCCCCGCACTGCACCACACAGGGGGGAAGCAGGGCCCCAGCCTGAGGGGCCCGAGGACAGGGTGCAGCAGAGGCGAACCCACAGCTTCCAGGCGCGGTGCGAAGCCTTGAAGCTTATCATGCCGGGAAGCGCAGAGTTCTTGAGTTCAGAGGAGGAACTCTGGACCTACCTGTGCAGCCTGAGGGACCAGGACACCCTGCAAAACTTGCACAGCAAGGAGGACTACGGCTGTACCTTGTGCCTGGCCCAGAAGCCCGACCAACCGGGACCGTCGATGGCCAACCGCCAAGCGCGCAGACCTGCCCCGCGCATGCTAGCCAAGAGAAGGCACCGCGGAACTTGGGCAATCGGGTGGAGCCGGCGGAAAAGGGCACTCCTGAGGCCATCGATCGTCGGCGCCGTCGCCCCAAAGGAGCGGTGTCCGGCCCATCCTGACACCACCGCCTCCACTAGCATTGGGGCCGACACCATGGAGGAGACTTGCGGGGTGGACACCCTGACACTGACGAGCTTCGATCCCGACAAGCAGGGTACGTCCCGTCCTGCTGCGGATGCTGCCACTAGCTTGGGGGGCGTCACCCTGGAGGAGACCTGCTGGTCGGACACCTCGACACTGACCAGCTCGACCGTCCACGTCGGTGATGACATGTGTGGCGAGAGCAACCTGAAGTCGTCCAGGCAGCCAGCGTGCCAAGCGCTGCATGTGGACCTGGAGCCGGTGGTGCGGTTCTGCCGACTCCAGGAGCCGCGGGAGTGAGGTGGTGTCCCACGGCATCAACCCTGGCCACTCAGGAAGGAGCTTTGGCGGACAGGACCAGAACTGCCCACCCTCACCCCCGCCCCCATGCATTTTATGCACGAAGATGTGCTGGGATGCTGCACTTACCCTTTTTCCCTTGAGCTGCCACGGGTCAGAACTGCTAGAGAGGTGTGTCCGCAAGCTGCCGGCGGCGGCCATGGGAGAACAAGCGGTTATATATACACGAGACCTTATACAGCTTCCCGATAAGCTATTCTCTTCATTATGATAATGCATTACTAAAAACCCTCATGCGAGTAAATAAAAAGTGAATTACAAGAGAGAATGTTAAATTATAGTTGTGTCATGGGAAACAGAGACATTCTTTTGGTTACTAGCTTCCATTGCCAAATGTATTTCACAAATGTAGGCTTTTCTTCCCAAAAATATATTTCTAACTTTTACAGTTACCACCTGATGAAAATGTATTTGTACCACTTCACTTGCATATAGTTTTATAACTAAAAAGTTATTTCAATGGCATTTTATGAACAGTTCCCAACAATTCCATGGTGAATAGGCCAACCCTGATGCCAGTCTTATAAAAGTGGACATCACAGCAGTGAATTCCTGGTTGTGTCAGCCTTGTCATGACCAGAGGACACTCTGTTAGTACCACCCTCATCTACAGGCTCTTACATTCTTATCACTCCCTCTTCTACAAGGTTCCCTGAGCCTTGGAATAGAAGGGGATTTTGACCCCCTGTTTGGAATCTAACATGCCACAGTCACGTATGCTGCACCTTTGGCTGGGATTCTCTGCTCTAAACACCTTTCACTGCCAAAGGACTTCTTGGCCAAGCGCTGAGAGCTTCTCCATTGGTGTTAGAGTAAGTGTTTAGATGGCATTTTCCTAGTAATTACATACGACCTATTTCTACTTCCACAGGTTCCAGAAGTTTAGAAAACCTGGTATGTGCTACCTGCCAGTAAGGGGACCTTAAATCCAATGTGAAAACAGTTGGCTACCCTTATACCATACAGGCCACTATTGCATCAGTGGCCATGTAAGGTAACATTTACAGTGTAATAGTTGGGGGGCAGTGGTGGCGCAGGCCGAAAAATAGCAAGACGCCAGTGCCCGAGTCCAGCAGTGGCCACCACGGAGCCAGGCACAGACGGGGTTGGGGTGGGGGGGACAGCAGCGGGCTCTGGCGAGCGCCAGTGGCCCCAGCATCCTGTGATGCCCGGCAAAGAGAAGAGGCGGAGACGCCGGCCACGGCCCTGTGCTACCCAGCACTGGGCAGAAGCAAGGGCCGGGCCTCAGGGGCCTGAGGACAGGGTGGTGTTCTATAGATCTCAGCAGATGAGAACCAACAGCTTCAGGGCGCTGTGCGAAGCCTTGAAGCTTATCGTGCCCGGAAACGCGGAGTTCATGAGCTCGGAGAAGGAACTCTGGATCTACCTGTGCAGCCTCAGGGACCAGACACCCTGCAAAACAGCAAGGACGTCTATGGCTGTACCTCGTGCCTGGCCCAGGCGCCCGACCCCCCAGAACTGTCGATGGCCAACGGCCAAGCGTGCAGACCCACCACGCGCGCGCTGGCCAAGAGGAGGCACCGTGGAAGGTGGGCAATCAGGTGGAGCCTGCGGAGAAGGGCACTCCTGAAGCCATCGATCATTGGCGCCATCGCCCCAAGGGAGCTGTGTCCAGCCCAGCCAGCCGCCACCGCCTCCACTAGCTTGGGGGACGACACCGTGGAGGAGACTTGCGGGGTGGACACCCCGACACCGAACAGCTTCACCCCGGATGAGCTGGGTCCGTCCCAGCCCTCCGCCGCCGCCACCACTAGCTCAGGGGGCAACACCCTGGAGGAGACTTGCGGGACGGACACCCCGACACTCATCAGCTTCCCAACTGTCCATGACAGCAACGACATGTGCGTCGAGAGCAACCTGGAGGTGTCAAGGCAGCCAGCGCGCCAAGCGCTACAAGTGGACCTAGACCCGGTGGTGGGGTTCTGCCGCTTCCAGGAGCCGCAGGAGTGACACGGTGTCCCATGGCTTCGACCCTGGCCACCCACGAAGGAGCTTCGGCGGACAGAACCCGAACTGCCCACCCTCACCCTCCCACCCAACCCCCGCCCCCCGCCCTCCATGCACTTTATGCACGAAGATGTCCTGGGATGCTGCACTTACCCTTGTTTCCTTGAGCTGCCACGGGCCGGGACTCCTGGAGAGGTGTGTCCACAGCTGCCAGCAGCGGCCATGAGAGACCAAAAGGTTATATATGCACAAGACCTTATACAGCTTCCCGATAAGCTGTTCTCTTCATTATGATAATGAATTACTTAAACCCTCATGTGAGTAAATAAAAAGTGAATTACAAGAGTGTTAAATTACAGTTGTTTCATGGGAAACAGAGACATTCTTTTGGTTACTAGCTTCCATTGCCAAATGTATTTCAGAAATGTAGGCTTTTCTTCACAAAAATATATTGCTAAATTTTACAGTTAGCACCTGATGAAAATGTATTTGTACCACTTCACTTGTATATTGTTTTATTGTTTTTTTTTATTTCTGCTCATACAAACTTATTAGGTACACCAGTTCCCTCCCTTCCTCCTCCTCCCCCCCGTACCTCCTGCTCCCCCTCCTTACCCCTCTACCTCCCCATCCCCCAGTGCCTCCTGCCCCAATTCCCAGAGAGTCCTTTCTTGTGCATGTCTGATTTTCCTCTGGGCCCTCCTCTCCAATGACGTACAAGAACCCAGTGGCCTTTCCCTGAACCCTTTCCCGTGTTCCTCTTAGGTATAGGAACACTGCTGTGGCTGCCAATCCTTTACCTCCAAGGCTCTTGGTGCCTTTAGCAGATGCTAGACTTTGTGAGGTCAACAGTGTGTTGGACAATGCGCAGGGCATGCAAAGTCCAATTATGATTGCTTCAGCCCTAACTAGTATAGATTATCTTATATATCATTGCTCATCCCATCCTTTTGCTCTTACACTCTTACCGCCCCCTCTTCCACAAATTTCCCTGAGCTTCAAGATGGGGAGAGACTAAGCTGGCCTAGTTCTAGGTGGTTGATATAGAGTCTCTGAAGTTCTGGATTGTGGTTTGTTGATTTTCTTTTGCAGTTTTGCTGCTCCTGCAATGCCCTTCACTCCATCCTGGTTGGCATTGTATGTTACCCCCTGGCCAGAGACAAAAAGCTGTTAGAGTCTTGTGATAAAAGCACATTCAAAGGTAGATGTAATAAAAGTAGGAAACCATACTAAGGGAGGGGTCTATCACCCATTTGCAAAATGGTTACTTTTTATCTGCCAGACTATATGCCCTCTCCTGGTAAGATCATACCCCCTCAGTAGTAAATGATCAGGAACTAAAGTCTGTGAACTTAATCAGATGTCTCATTACTTATTTGGGTCCTTGGTGGAGGCCTATTTTCCCTGCTGTAACATGGTCCCTTCTCTCCTTGTTTCTGGTGTGGCCCTCCTACCCCATCCCTCCTGTTCATAATCCTTGTAATTACTGTCTCTAGGTGGGCTGGGTGGGTTTGGTACTAGGAGCCACCTATTAGGGAGTACATACAGCGCTTAATTTTCTGGGTCTGGGATACTTCGCTTAATATAATTGTTTCTATTGACATCCATTTCCCGGCAAATTCCAGTAATTCAACATTTTTGATGGCTGAGTAGTACTCCATTGTATAGATGTACCACTTTTTCCTTATCTACTCGTCAACTGTTGGACATTTGGGCTGATTCCATGACTTTGCTATTGTAAACAGCGCTGCTATGAACATGGTCCTGCTTGTGCTATCGAGGTGAACCTCTGCTGTATGGGGGGTTATTCCCAAAAGTGGAATAGCTGGGTCATATGTCATTTCAATCTTTAATTTCTTTAAGAATCTCCAGACGGCTCGCCAGAGTGGCTGTATGAGCCTGTATTCCCACCAGCAATGTAGGAGAGTTCCCCTCTCTCCACATCCTCTCCAACATTTGTTGTTGTTTGTATTGTGGATTTTTGCCATCCTGACTGGGGTGAGATGGTATCTCAGGGAAGTTTTGACTTGCATTTCCCTGATGGCTAAGGCAGTGGAGCATTTTTTAAGATATTTGTTAGACATTTTCATTTCATCCCTGGTAAAGGGCCCATTTTTTTAATTGGGCCATTGGTTTCCTTGGTGTTTAGTTTTCTAAGTTCTTTGTGCACTCTGGACAGCAGAGTTCTATCAGATGTGTGGTTAGTGAAGATTTTCTCCCATTCTGTGGGTTGCCTTTGAGCTCGTGTTATAATCTCGTTATCTGAACAGAAGCTCTTTAATTTCACAAGATCCCAACTGTTGAGAGTTGGTAGCAGTGACTGTGCCGTTGGATGTCTGTTTAGGAACTGTTGGCCTAGCCCAATCAGCTCGAGGGAGTTCCCTATCCTTTCAACTATGGTTTTTATAGTCTCTGGCCTGATATCAAGGTCCTTGATCCATTTGGAAGTAAGTCTTGTACATGGTGACAAGTACAGGTCCAGCATTAATCTTCTGCATGTGGAGATCCAGTTTTGCCAGCACCATTTGTTGAAGAAGCTGTTCTTTTCCCATTAGATTCTTTGGGCCCCTTTGTCAAAGAACAAATGGCTGTAACTTTGTGGGCTTATATCTGGGTCTTCAATCCTTATCCATTGATCTGTGTGTCTATTTTGGAGCCAGTACCAGGCTGTCTTTATAACTATGGATTTGTAGTATTGACTTAGGTTTGGTATGGTAATACCTCCAGCTGTGCTTTTGTTACTCAGGATTGTTTTTGCTATCCTGGGTCTTTGTGCCTCCATATGAACTTTGAGATTGTTTGGTCAACTTCTTTGAAGAATTGCTTTGGGATTTTGATTGGTATAGCATTGAATCTGTATATTGCCTTTGGTAGGATGGTCATTTTTACGATGTTGATTCTGCCAATCCAGGAACAAGGGAGGTCTTTCCACCTTCTGGTGTCTTCTGCTATTTCTTTCTTTAGGGTTTTAAAGTTTTCATTGTAAAGGTCTTTTACCTCCTTGGTTACGTTTATACCAAGGTATTTCATTTTTTTAGGGGCTACAGTGAATGGTATTGTTTCTCTCAAGGCTTTTTCACTTCTTTCATTCTGGGCATATAGGAAGGCCTCTGATTTTTGCACATTTATTTTGTATCCTGCCACCCTGCTGAACTCAATTAGTTCCAGGAGCTTCCTGGTGGAGTTTTTGGGATCACTCAGGTATAAGATCATGTCATCTTCAAATAGGGATAGCTTGACTTCTTCCTTGCCAATTTGAATCCCTCTTATGTCCCTTTCTTGTCTTATGGCTTCAGCTAAGACTTCAAGTACAATATTGAATAGAAGTGGTGAGAGTGGACAGCCTTGTCTAGTTCCTGATCGAAGTGGGAATGATTCCAATTGTTCCCCATTGAGCATAATCCTTGCTGTGGGCTTGTTGTATATAGCTTTTATTATATTGATTAAGGTTCCTTCCATTCCCACTGTCTCTAGCGTTTTGATCATAAAAGGCTGTTGGATCTTGTCAAAAGTTTTTTTTGCATCTATCGAGAGTATCATGTGGTCTTGGACTTTGGACTGGTTTACATGATGAATTACATTTATTGATTTACGTATGTTGAACCAACCTTGTGTGCCGGGGATGAAGCCTACTTGGTCCCCATGAATGATCTTTTTAATATGTTTTTGAATCCGATTTGCTAAGACTTTGTTGAGAATCATTGCGTCTGTGTTCATCAGGGAGATAGGCCTATAGTTTCCTTTTTTTAGTGAATCTTTATTAGGTTTTGGGATTAAAACGATATTAGCTTCATAGAAGGAATTTGGTAGTGTTCCTTCCTTTGCTATTTGATAGAACAGTTTAAGGAATATTGGTGTTATTAACTCCTTAAATGTCTGTGCTGAATCCATCTGGTCCAGGATATTTTTTGGTGGGAAGATTCGAGAGTACTTCCTCAATTTCCTTATATGTTATGGGACTATTTAAATAATTCACAAATTCCTGATTCAATTTAGGTAAGTTGTGTTTACTTAGAAATTCTTCCATCTCTTTTGTGTTGTCAAACTTCACAGAGTACCAGTTTTTGAAATATGATGTTATAATTCTCTGGATTTCTTGGGTATCAGTAGTGATAACTCCATGTTCATTTCTAATTTTGTTAATTTGGGTTTTCTCTCTCTTGCTTTTGGTTAGTTTAGCTAGGGGTGTATCAATATTGTTGATTTTTTCAAAGAACCACCTTTTTGATTGGTGGATTTTTTCTATCGTTTTCTTAATCTCGATTTCAGATATTTCTCCCCTTATTTTGCTAATCTCCTCTCTTCTACTACTTTTGGGATCAGATTGCTCTAGTTTCTCTAAAGCTTTAAGCTGCATTGTTAAGTTATTTATTTCTGATGTTTCCATTTTTTTTGACGTAGGCATTAAGAGCTATGAACTTACCTCTTAGAACAGCTTTCATTGTGTCCCAGAGATTTTGGTAAGTTGTATTTTCGTTATCATTCACTTTCAGGAAATCTTGAATTTCCTTTTTAATTTCTTCTTGAATACAGTTCTCATTCAGCATCATAGTGTTAAGTTTCCAGGAGTTAGTGTATTTTCTCTTGTTTGATGTGTTGTGGATGTCCAGCTTTAGGCCGTGGTGGTCTGATAGGGCACAAGTTAGAATTTCAACTTTCTTGTCTATGTGTAGATTCATTTTGTGGCCCAATATGTGATCTATTTTGGAGAAAGTTCCGTGTGCTGCTGAGAAAAATGTGTGTTCTTTGGTACGTGGGTGAAATGTTCGGTAGAGATCTGTAAGGTCCATTTCTTTCAGGGTTTGATTAAGGTCCAAAGTGTCTCTGTTAAGCTTTTGACCTGTTGATCTATCCCATGTTGAGAGGGCGGTGTTGAAGTCCCCAAGAATTATCGTTTGGGGGTTGATTTCTTGCTTTAGACACTGTAGGGTTTTCTTAATGAATGTGGAGGGGCCCGTATTGGGTGCATATATGTTCAGTATTGTGAAGTCTTCCTGGTGAATTGTACCTGTGACTAAAATGTAGTATCCATCCGTGTCTCTTATAATTTTCCTTGGTTTGAAATCCACTTTGTCTGATAGCATAATGGCTACCCCTGCCTGTTTTCTGCTTCCATTTGCTTGTAGAATTGTTGACCAGCCTTTTATTTTTAGAGCGTGCCTATCTTTTGTGGTGAGATGGGTTTCCTGCAGGTAGCAGATTGATGGATTGTGATTTTTAATCCAAGTTTGTAATCTGTGTCTCTTGATCGGTGAATTAAGTCCATTAATATTTATTGTTATAATGGAGAAACTATTAATTCCAGACATTTATTATGTTTAGTAGCTTTTATAAGTATATTGCTTCGCTTTTAATGGTGTTATATTTGCCTTCTGTTCTCTTGGATATGCGTGTTTTTTTCTTCACGCTTGAGTATCCTTTCTAGCATTTTTTGAAGGCCTGGTTTGGTGGCCATGTATCCCTTAAAGTTGTCTTTGTGCTGGAAAATTTTTCTTTCTCCCTTGATCATGACAGATAGCTTTGCCGGGTAAATCAGCCTGGGTTGACATTTTTGCTCATTCAATACTTGAAGTATGTCTCTCCAAGCTCTTCTTGCTTTTACTGTTTCGACTGAGAAGTCATTTTTTATTTTAATAGGTTTACCTTTAAAAGTGACTTGTTTTTTCTCCCTTGAAGCTCTCAGCACCAGTTCTTTATCTTGAATGTGGAGTGTTTTAACTATTATTTGCTGCAGCGTGCTTCTATTTTGGTCGTATCTGTTTGGGGTGCGGAATGCCTCTTGTATATGGATGGGCCTGTCTTTTTTTAGATGAGGAAAGTTTTCCTTGATGATCGTTTGAAAAATTTCCTCAGGGGTGGTATTTTGAGATTCTTGCTCTGGTATTCCATGAATACGCATGTTAGGCTTCTTCAGGGTGTCCCATATCTCTTGGATATTTCTCTCAAGTATCTTTTTGGCTTTAACAACCTCTTCCATTGAGATGGTTAGTACTCCCACTTTATCTTCAAGGTCTGAAATTCTGTTTTCTGCTTCGTTAGTTCTGTTGATAAGACTCTCTGTGGCGTTCTGGGTTGAAGATAACTTGTCTTTTAGCTCGGTTTTAAACTCTGCTTGAGTTTCTTTTAACTGCTCTATGCCACTTTTTGTTTCTTGCACTGTTTTTCTCAACTCCTCCAGATGTCTGTTGTGTTCCTCTTCAAAGGGATTGATTCGATTATGTAATTCCTCCCGGATTTCCTCTTTCATAGTATTGAACATGGTAATGATCATATTTTGAAAGACCTTATCCTGGGTGAGGCTTTCTTGGCCTTTTTACATGGGTTTGTTCTTGTTGGAGTCTAACATTATGGGATTAATTTCTTCAGTGGGAAATTTGTTTACTTGAGTGTTGCTTCTCATGGATTTGCACTTTGACTTTGGCATTGTCATTTTAACTCTTAAGATCTCTCAAATTCACTAAACTGAATTATTTGGCCTGGGGTCCTTGTGGGTGGACGGGGGCGGAGACTTACCTAGGGCACGGGGGGTCAGGCCCGGCTGGTGGGGTGTAAAGGGAGGATGGGCACGTTGGCGTGGAGCTATTTAACCCGTGGGCAGCTGGGGCGGGGCCTGGGCGCAGGGGGAGGTCCTCCTCGTCCCTCGGCCCCCGCGCGGCTCCGGCTGGATGGTGGGAGTCGGAGCCGGGTCCCTGTGGGCTGACCTGGTGTCCTAGAGCGCGCGGTGAGGCCTGGCTGGACAGCGCGCGCGCATCCCGACCTGCGGAGCGGGGTGGGGTGAAAAGGGAGGATGGGCGCGTTTGCCTGTATATTGTTTTAAAACTAAAAAGTTAATTCAATGGCATTATATGAACAGTTCCCAACTGTTGCTTTGAATATCTCCAGATGGACTTCACTCCATTGATACAAAAACATCTGCCATGGGCTAGTAATATATTCTTGTCACATTATTTGTTTAATGTCAGGATGGACTGCATACTGAGCCAAAGTTTTGTGCCTGTCCATGAAGGAGTTTCTATGTTGGATTAATTGAGATGGAAAGATCCGCCCTCATATAGGCAACACAATTTCCTAGGCTGGGATCTTGGACTAAATATAAAGGAGAAAACAAGTTGAGCACCAGCTTTCATCATTCTTTGCTTCCTGACTGATGATTCAATGTGACCAGCTACCTCAAGCTCCTGTTACCGGGAGTTCCCTGCCATTATGAAGTCTACAGTCATAGTGAGCCAAAAATAAATCCTTCCTTTTACAAGTTGCTCTTTACAGTCCTTTTGTCACAGCAACAAGAACAGTGCTACTTCACCTTGATTTTTGTCGATTAATTTCCTGTGGCTTGGCGATTTTTGCCCTTGGATGAAAGAGGTATTGAAAAGCAGAAAAGGAGTCCCTAAGCAACCAATTTCTGCCTTCATTTATTATAAGATAGGATTTGGGGATCCCCTGTTTAACACACATAATTTCACAGGTCATTGGCTTCAGAGAAGCTTACTTTGTAATAAAGGTTGATCAGGACAAAAACGTGACCATTCTATAATCAGAACTAAAAAAGGAAAAAGCAGCCTGGCCCATGCCCCAGATCCCAGCCCTTTTTTTTTCCTCCCGCCCACCTGCTGACCTGCCTGGCCGCTCAGCCGAGACAGGACGCACTCTTGGTCCTCCATCCCAGGTGAGTTATCCAGCACCCAGGTCGCTCCTTGTCCCAGCTCCTCCCACCAGCCAACCGGGCAACACCCAGGCTGCCTCTGGTTGGCCTGGCCCACGCCTCCGCCTCAGCCCCTTTGTTCCTCCCACCCACCTGCCCGCCAGACCTGGACAGAACTTGCTTGCAGTCCTCCATACCTGGAGCCTGGGTGGGCCACTAAGCCAAGTCCCAGTTCCCAGGTGAAGAGCTCTGCCATCACCATCAGCCCCTCTGGCCCTCCGGCCCACCGGGGACCCTCACTCATGCTTCAAGGAGGACACAAAGCTACTCAGAATTCAACAGAATCCAAAGGAAACACAAGCAAAGCTCTAAGTGACAAAGGCCATACATCTGAAATCCTCTAAATCATCCTATCATATGGGAGAGATTCTTCACATCCAGCCCAAAGATAAGTAAACCTCTTTTTTTTACCATACTGCTCGTTTTTAGTATTACTGTAGATTAATTTTTCCATAGAGCCACCCCAAAAATATATACAACTCCAGGGATTATACCACTCACCCTCATATGTCACCAAGGTACTAAATCGTAAAAGTGCACTACCATACTAATATTCACCCCGTCTACTTAACCTGACTTAACCGATGTACTAACAGCCTAATAGCTTCATCTAGGAAATAATACTAACAACAGACAAATGTACCCAACTACAAGGCAAGCACTAGTAATAACTGCCTGAGAGTAGTAATACGAACTAAATCACTTCAGTCAAAAAGACACAGAAACTGAAAGGTCTTAAGAGACAAAAACAACAACGCCCAAGCCAAAGCACAGATCCATGAGAAACAAAACCCAAGAAGACAAATTTCCCACCGAAAGAATTAACCCCATAATGATGGATTCCAACCAGAACAAATTCACAGATAATAGCCAAGAAAGCCAGGTCTAAGATAACAACTTCCTTTCTTTTTTTTTCCTTTATTTTATTTTATTTTATATTATTTTATTTTAGTTTCTACTCATACAAACTTGACAGGTATACCGGTCCTCCCTCCCCCCAAACCCCTATCCCCCTGTGCCCTCCTCCCCTACTCTTCCCTCCCCATCCCCCAATGCCTCCCCCTCCCATCCCCAGAGCATCCTTTAATGTGCATGCCAAACTCTCCTCTGGGTCCTCCTCTCTGATGAGGTGCAAGGACCCAGGGGCATTTCCCAGAACCCTTTCCTGTGTTCCCGTTAAGCATAGGAACACTACTGTGGCTGTCAATCCTTTGCCTCCCAGGATGCTCGTGCTTTTAGCAAATGCTAGACTTTGTGAGGTCAACAGTGTGTTGACATTGCGCAGGGCATGTAAAGTCCAAATATGATTGCTTCAGCCCTATCTTGTGTGGAGTATCTTGCATATCATTGCTCCTCCCATCTTTGTGCTCTTACAATCTTACCGCCCCCTCTTCCGCAAATTTCCTTGATCTTCAGGATGGGGAGAAATTAGGCTGGCCAAGTTCCCGGTGATTGATATAGAGTCTCTGATGTTCTGGATTATGGTTTGTTGATATTTTTTTCAGTTTTGCTGCTCCCCCAATGCCCTTGGCTCCACCCTGATGGGTATTGGATGTCACCCCCTGGCCAGAGATAAAAACCTGTTAAATTAGAGTCTTGTTAATAAGAGTATATTCTAGGTAGATGGAATAAAAGTAGGAAACCATGGTGAGGGAGGGGTCAATCACCCATCTGCGAAATGGTTACTTTCCATCTGCCAGACTATATGCCTTCCCCTTCTGGTAAGGTCATACCCCATCAGTTGTAAATGATCAGGAAGGAAAGTCTGTGAACTTAACCAGATGGCTCATTACTTACTTCCAGTTCTTAAAGTGGCCTATTTTTTAAGCTGTAACAATTTATCCTCTCTCGTTACTTGTATGGCCCTACTTCCACTTCCGTCCAGTTCATAATCTTAGCAATTACTGTAGTTATTACAGAGATTTATGTTTGAGTGTCTCTAAGTGGGTTTGGTACTAGGAGCCACCTATTAGGGAGTACATACGGCACTTAATTTAATGTGTCTGGGATACTTCACTCAATATAATTGTTTCTAATCCCATCCATTTCCTGGCACATTCCGTTAATTCATCATTTTTGATGGCTGAGTAGTACTCCATTGTATAGATATACCAAATTTTCCTTATCCACTCGTCAACTGTTGGACATTTTTGATTCCATGACTTTGCTATTGTAAACAGTGCTGCTATGAACATGGTCGTGCTTGTGCTATCAAGGTGAATTTTGGCTGTATGGGGAGTTATTCCCAAAAGAGGAATCACAGGGTCACATGACATTTCAATCTTTAATTTCTTTAAGAATCTCCAGACGGCTCGCCAGAGTGGCTTGTATGAGCCTGCATTCCCACCGACAATGTAGGAGAGTTCCCCTCTCTCCACATCCTCTCCAGCTTTTGATGTTGTTTGTACTTTGGAGTTTTGCCATCCTGACCGGGGTGAGATGATATCTCAGGGAAGTGTTGATTTGCATTTTCCTGGTGGCTAAGGATGCAGAGGATTTTTAAAGATATTTGTTAGTCATTTTAATTTCACAAGATAACAACTTTCAAAGTATGATCATTACCATGATTAATGCTATGAAAGAGGAAATCCAGGAGGAGTTTAACAACCGCATCAACCACTTTGAACAGGAACACACGGACATTTGGAAGAGTTGAAAAAAACAGCTTAAGAAACAAAAATACACATAGAGCAGTTAAAACAGTCTCAGGCAGAGTTTAAAATCGAACTAAAAGACAAGGTATCTTCAACCCAAAACTCAACAGAGAGTCTTATCAGCAGAACTAATGAAGCAGAAAATAGAATTTCAGATCTTGAAGACAAAGTGGAAGAATTAACCAACTCAATGGAAGAGGTTCTTAAAGCCAAAAAGATACTTGAGAGGAATATTCAAGAGATATGGGACACCCTGAAGAAGCCTAACATGCGCATTCATGAAATACCAGAGCAAGAATCCCCAAATACCACACCTAAGGAAATTTTTCAAATTATCATAAATGAAAACTCGCCTCAACTGAAGAATGAGAGGCCCATCCTAATACAAGAGGCATTCCGCTTCCCAAACAGATATGACCAAAATAGAAAATCTCCACAGCAGATAACAGTCAAAACACTCCACATTGAAGATAAAGAAAAGGTGCTGAGAGCTTCAAAGGGAAAAACAAAACAAGTCACTTTTAAAGGTAAACCTATTAAAATAACAAATGACTTCTCAGTGGAAACAGTAAAAGCAAGAAGAGCTTGGAGAGACGTACTTCAAGTATTGAATGAGCAAAAATGTCAACCTAGAATGATATACCCGGCAAAACTATCCATCATGATCGAGGGAGAATGAAAAGATTTCCGCACAAAGACTACTTGAAGGCTTACGTGTCTACCAAAGCAGGCCTTCAAATATGCTAGAAATGATACTCAAGCTTGAAGGAAAAAACAAGCGTATCCAGGAGGACAGAAGGGAAGTATAATGCCACCAAAACCTAAATGTCAAACAATACACTTAAAATAGCGACTACACATAAAAAATGTGCAGAATTAAAAATAATTTCTCTATTATAACATTAACTGTCAATGGTATTAACTCACCGATCAAGAGACACAGATTACAAACTTGGATTAAAAACTACAAACCATCAATCTGCTGTCTTCGGGAAACTCATCTCAACACAAAAGATAGGCACATCCTAGAAATAAAAGGTTGGTCAAAAATTCTGCAAGCTAATGGAACCAGGAAACAGGCAGGAGTAGCCATTATGCTGTCAGAAAAAGTGGACTTTGAACCAAAAAAAATCATAAGAGACACAGATGGATACTACATTTTAGTCACAGGTACAATTCACCAGGAAGACTTCACAATACTGAACATGTATACGGCCCCTTCACATTCATTAAACAAACCCTACTGCGTTTAAAGCGAGAAATCAACACCCAAACAATAATTCTTGGGGATTTCAACACTGTCCTCTCTACATGGGATACAGCAACAGGCCAACAGCTTCACAGAGACACTTTGGAACTCAACCAAACCCTTAAAGAAATGGACCTTACAGATATCTATTGAACTTTTCATCCATGTACCAAAGAATACACATTTTTGTCAGCAGCACACGGAAATTTCTCCATAATAGATCACATATTGGGCCACAAAACGAATCTGCACATATGCGAGAAAGTTGAAATTCTAGCCTGTGCCCAACAGACCACCATGGTCTAAAGCTTGACATCCATAACACAATAAACAACAGAAAATACACTAACTCCGGGAAACTTAACATTATGATGCTGAATGAGAATTGCATTCAGGAAGAAATTAAAAAGGAAATTCAAGATTTCCTGAAAGTGAATGATAATGAAAACACAACTTATCAAAATCTTTGGGACACAACGAAAGCTGTCCTAAGAGGAAAGTTCATAGCTCTTAATGCCTACATCAAAAAAATGGAAGCATCACAAATAAATAACTTAAAGCTTTAGAGACACTAGAGCAATCTGATCCCAAAGCAGTAGAAGAGAGGAGATTAGCAAAATAAGGGAGAAATACCCGAAATTGAGATTAGGAAAACAATACAGAGATTCAACCTGTCAAAAGGCTGGTTCTTTGAAAAAATCAATAAGATTGATACACCCCTAGCTAAATTAACCAAAACCAAGAGAGAAAAAACACAAATTAACAAAATTAGAAATGAAAATGGAGGTATCACTACTGACACCCATGAAATCCAGAGAATTGTAACATCATATTTCAAAAACTTATACTCTGTGAAATTTGACAACACAAAAGGGATGAATGAATTCCTAAGTAAGCACAATTAACTGAAATTGAGTCAGAAAGTTGTGAATTATTTAAATAGTCCCATAACATATGAGGAAATTGAGGAAGTAATCTCAAATCTTCCCACCAGAAAATGTCCTGGACCAGATGAGTTCCGCACAGAGTTCTACCAGACATTTAAGGAGATAATAACACCAATACTCCTTAAATTGTTCCATCAAATAGCAAAGGAAGGAACATTACCAGATTTTTTCTACAAAGCTAATATCATCTTAATCCCAAAACCTAATAAAGATACACTTAAAAAATACTATAGGCCAATCTCTTTGATGAACACAGATGCAAAAATTCTCAACAAATTCTTAGGAAATTGGATTCTAAAACATATCTAAAAGATCATTCACGGGGATCAAGCGGGCTTTATCCCAGACACACAAGGCTGGTTCAACATAATGCAAATCAATAAACGTAATAAAACATGTAGACCAGTCTAAAATCCAAGACCACATGATACTCTCGATAGATGCAGAAAAAGATTTTGACAAGATCCAACAGCCTTTTATGATTAAAACCCTAGAGACGGGCTGGAGAGGTGGCTCAGGGGTTAAGCCTCTGCCTTGCAGACGGAAGGTCCTGAGTTCGGATCCTAGACCCCACGTATAGAGGCTGGGCGGAAGCGGGGGTGGCCTGCGTTTCTAGTCCTGGTAAGGCAGAGCCTGTGAATCCCGGGGCAGAGTAAACAAGGAGGAGGCAGTCAATGGTGGTTCCCGAATTCGTCCGTGGTTCTACACACGCATACACGCACACACACACACACATATATGCACACACACACATACACACGCACAATTAAATAAATAATAAAAAAAAATTTAAAAAAAAACCCTAGAGACAGTTGGAATGGAAGGAACCTTGGTCAATATAATAAAAGCTATATACTACAAGCCCACAGCAAGGATTATACTCAATGGTGAAAAACTCGAAGCATTCCCGCTTCCATCAGGAACTAGACAAGGCTGTCCACTTTCACCACTTCCCTTCAATATTGTACTTGCAGTCTTAGCTGAAGCCATAAGACAAGAAAGGGAGATAAAAGGAATTCAGATTGGCAAGGAAGAAGCCTAGTTATCTCTATTTGCTGATGACATGATCTTATACGTGAGCGATCCCAAAAACTCCACCAGGAAACTCCTGGAACTAATACAGAAGCTCAGCAGGGTGGCGGGATACAAAACAAACATAAAAAAATCAGTGGCCTTCCTATATGCACAGAATGAAAGAAGTGAAAATGCCCTGAGAGAAGCAATCCCATTTACTATAGCCCCTATATTAATGAAATACCTTGGTATAAACCTAACCAAGGAAGTAAGTGACCTTTACAATGAAAACTCTAAAACCCTAAAGAAAGAAATTACAGAAGGCACTAGAAGGTGGAAAGACCTGCAATGTTCCTGGGTTGGCAGAATCAATATCATAAAAATGACCATCCTACCAAAGGAAATATGGAGATTCAATGCTATACCAATTAAAATCCCAAAGCAATTCTTTAAGGGAGGTGACCAAACAATCTCAACGTTCATATGGAGGCACAAAAGACCCAGGATAGCAAAAACAATCCTGAGTAACAAAAACACTGTTGGAGGTATCACCATACCGAACCTTAGTCTATACTACAAATCCATAGTTATAAAAACATCCTGGTACTGGGTCTAAAATAGACAAACGGATAACTTGATAAGGGTTGAAGACCAAGATATAAGCCCACACAACTACAGCCATTTGATCTTTGACAAAGGGGCCCAAAGAATCCAATGGAAAAAGAACACCATCTTCAACAAATGGTGCTGGAAAACTGGATCTCCACATGCAGAAGATTAAAGCTGGACCCATACTTGTCACCATGTACAAGACTTAATTCCAAATGGATCAAGGACCTCGATATAAGACCAGATACTATAAAATCCTTAGTTGAAAAGGTAGGGGATGCCTGGAGCTGTTTGGGCTAGGCCAAGAGTTCCTAATCAGAAATCGAATAGCACAGTCAATACAACCAACACTCAACAGATGGGATCTTATGAAATTAAAGAGCTTCTGTTCAGATAAAGAGATTGTAACTCGAGCACAAAGGCAACGCACAGCATGGGAGAAAATCTTCACTAACCACATGTCTGATAGAGCTATATTATCCAGAGTGCACAAAGAACATAGAAAACTAAACACCAAGGAAACAAATGGCCCAATTAAAAAAGGACCTTGGAACTCAAAAGAAACTTTACCAGGGATGAAATTGAAATGTCTAACAAATATCTTAAAAAATGCTCTGCGTCCTTAGCCTCCGGGGAAATGAAAATCAAACCTCCCTGAGATATCATCTCACTCAGGTCAGGATGGCAAAAATCCACAATACAAACAACACCAAATGCTGGAAAGGATGTGGAGAGAAGGGAACTCTCCTACATTGCTGGTGGGAATGCAGGCTTACACAACCACGCTGGCGAGCCGTCTGGAAATTCTTGAAGAAGGTAAAGATTGAAATACCATATGACCCTGCAAATTCACTTTTGGGAAAAACCCCCCATACAGCAAAAATTCACCTCGAAAGCACAAGGACGACCATGTTCATAGCAGCACTGTTTTCAATAGCAAAGTCATGGAATCAACCCAAATGTCCAACAGTTGATGATTGGATAAGGAAAATGTGGTACATTTAGACAATGGAATACTACTCAGCCATCAATAAAGATGAATTAATGAAATTTGCCAGGAAATGGATGGAATTAGAAACAACTATATTGCGTGAAGTATCTCAGACATGGAAAAGTAAACGCCGTATGTACTACCTAATAGGTAGATGCTAGCACCAACCCCACTTAGTGCTACACTCAAAGATAAATCTCTGCAGTACCTAGTGTAATTTCAAAGATTATAAATAGGAGGGAAGTGTAAGGAGGGTCCTGCTAGAAACAGGAGAGAGGGGATCATGCTACAGCAGAGAAATAGGCCACTATCAAGGACTGCAAGTAAGTAATGAGACATCTGGTTAAGCTCACAGACTTTCCTTCCTGGTCACTTGCAACTGATGGGGTTTGATCTCTTCACACAGGGAGGGTATACGGTCTGGCAGATAGAAGGTAACCATCCTGCAAATGGGAGACTCACCCTCCTCACCATGGTCTCCTACTCTTATTCCGTCTACCATTGAATCTACTCTTATAATAAGACTCTATTTTAACAGCCTTTTATCTTTTGCTAGGAGGTGACATACAACACCCATCAGGATGGAGCCAAGGGCAGTGCAGGAACAGCAAAACTGGAAGAAAAAAAAACAAATCATAATTCAGAACATCAGAGACCATACATTAACCACCAGGATCCAGAATAGCCAAATCTCTCCCCATCCTCAAGCTCAGGGAAATTTGCAGAAGAGGGGGTGGTAAGATTGTAAGCACCTAAAGATGGGGAGGAGCAATGACTTGCAAGATACTCAACATAAGTTAGTGCCCCAGTAGCCCTACTCGGATTTTGCATGACCTGCACAATGACCAACATATCATTGACCCCCCCTCCCGCAAAGTCTAGCATGGATCACAGGCACTAGGATCCTTAGAGGCAAGTGATTAACAGTCATAATAGTGTTCCCATTCTAAAGTGGAGCCCAACAAAGGGCTCTGGGCAATGCACTGAGTCCTTACACCTCACTAGAGTGGAGGACTCAGAGGGAAGTTTGACATTCACACAAAAGGATGCTCTAGGAAATAGAAAGGGGGAAGAGGGGGTACTGGGAGAAAGGGAGAGAGGGGGGTGAATGGAAAGGGAAAAGGGGGAAGGGTGCAAGGGGAACTGGGGAGGAGTGGAGGGAGGGAGGGAACTGGGTATCAATTAAGCTTGTATTATTGGGAATAAATAAATAAATATAATAATAAAAAATAAATTAGTTCATGAAATCAATGTAACCGAATAGTTACAATAAAGTAGCTTTGGTACAAATTAAATTATTAAACTGGCGACCTTAATTGTCATTACCTGGAATTATCAATTTTTGAAAAGATAAGCAAATTTTTTTCTGATTGTCAAACTTTGTAGGATATAAATTTCTTAGGACACTTTTTTTGCCTAATCATACAAGCTCAATAGACACCGTCCCTCCTTTCTCTCCTCTCTCACTTTCTCTTTCCTCCCCTTTCTTCCCCTCCCTTCCCCTCACCTGGTGCCTCATGCTTCTCTCCCATCCCTCAGAGCATCCATTTATGTGGGCACTAAACATCCCTTTGAGTTGTCTACAGTAGTGAGGGTCTAGGACTCAGTGGCATAGTTCTTCTTGGGGCTGCCTACTAGCACAAAAACTGTATTATGATTGTCAAATGCCTTGTCTGTAAGGATCCTACTGCCTGAATCCTAACCCCCTGTGGTCAGTGCTAGACTTTGGGTAGTCGATGACATGTCAGCCTTTGTGGAGGTCAGGCAAAGTCCATTCACATTATGCCTATATCCTGACTGCTCCAGCCATGACAAGTTAAGGAAATACTATATTTGTTGTAAGTCTATCTTTTTTGGTTAGTTTACAGCTTCAGAAAGCTTTTGGGGAAAGAGGTTTCCTCAAGTCAAAAGGGAATCTTCTTTTATTTTATTACTTTTTTATATATGGACATGCATGTGTGTGTGTGTGTGTGTGTGTGTGTTTGTATCAGAGGGCACTGTGTCTCCCTGTGGAAGACCAAGCATATCTTTAGGATCATCCTGGAGTGTTTCTACCTCCTTCTTGCTTCACTGTGGGATTTTCAGACTCTTCACATCAGGGCCAGAAGTGCAGGCTGCCACCATTTCGACATGGCATTTTTATGTGGGACCTGGGGTGCGAACTCAGGACTTTCTGTTTGTGAGACAGAGTCTTAACCTCTGAGCCATCTCTCCAGCCCAGAAGTCTTCTTTGAAGGATGGCCAATAGATGGCAAATGAAATAACTTTTAGACTTTTTTCGTCTTTAGGTAAGTTTACCTAAGAAAACAACCATAGTGAGAATGAAAAGTCATTGGGATGGCTAAACTTCATTGTCAACTTGACTGGATTTGGAATTGCTTGGGAGACATACCTCTGGGCGTGTCTGTGAGGTTATTTGGGCAACAAACACCATTACATGGGCTGGAGTCCTGAACTGAATAAAAAAGAACAAGGAGTAAGAAAGCTGAGCACTACCTTTCATCTTTCTACTCCCAGACTGCAGACCTGTGACCAGCGGCCTGAGCTAAAATAAACCGTTCATTTAAATTGCTTGCTGTCAGGTGTTTGTTCACAACAATAAGAAAAGTAACTTATATAGTTATTCTAACTTCAAAGACCCCCAAAATCAAATTCTTAGACAAATTAAAAGAAGCTTATATAGTTGCAATCTCTTGATTCAAGAAAGGAGAAGGAATTAAGATAACATTGTGTGCTTTCTCAATGGCTGCCTGCTAGTGCCACAACATTTTTAAAGTCTTTTTATTCTTTGGCACTTTCATATACAAATTCAATGAATTTATGTTTTTTCACCTCTTACTGCCCAACCCCCTCTCTACTCCTGTCTCACTTCATATTTTTCCTTTCCATCCAGTCTTCTTCCTACTTTCATGTCTTTTTTGTACTGTGGTCCCCTGGGCTTCATTTGGGATGTCTGTACTGTCCGTACAGTCATCTGTGCTGGGGGATGAGTTATCTGTGGGTAAATCATGGAGTAAAGAAGCTGCCATTCTCTCATCTGATATTAACATTCAATAATCTCTCATGGAAATATGGTATTTCTTGAGGTCATTCCTCATCCATGGGGAATAGGTCAACCCTGATGCCAGTCTTATAAAAGTGGACATCACAGCAGTGAATTCCTGGTCACCTAACATCTAACATGGTACTAACACCGTCTGCTAGTACCACCCTCAACTACAGGCTCTTACATTCTTATCACTCCCTCTTCTTCAAGGTTCCCTGAGCCTTGGAATAGAAGGGGATTTTGACCCCCTGTTTAGAATCGAACATGCCACAGTCACGTATGTTACACGTTTGGCTGGGAATCTCTGCTCTAAACACCTTTCACTGCCAAAGGACTTCTTGGCCAAGCGCTGAGAGTTTCTCTATTGGTGTTAGAGTAAGTGTTTAGATGGCATTTTGCTAGTAATTACATACGCCCTATTTCTACTTCCACAGGTTCCAGAAGTTTAGAAAACCTGGTATGTGCTACCTGCCAGTAAGGGGACCTTAAATCCAATGTGAAAACAGTTGGCTACCCTTATACCATACAGGCCACTATTGCATCAGTGGCCATGTAAGGTAACATTTACAGTGTAATAGTTGGGGGGCAGTGGTGGCGCAGGCTGAAAAATAGCAAGACGCCAGTGCCCGAGTCCAGCAGTGGCCACCATGGAGCCAGGCATGGACGGGGCTGGGATGGGGGGACAGCAGCGGGCTCTGGCGAGCGCCAGTGGCCCCAGCATCCTGTGATGCCCGGCAAAGAGAAGAGGCGGAGACGCCCGCCAGGGCCCCGTGCTACCCAGCACTGGGCAGAAGCAAGGGCCGGGCCTCAGGGGCCCGAGGACAGGGTGGCGTTCTATAGATCTCAGCAGATGGGAACCAACAGCTTCAGGGCGCTGTGCGAAGCCTTGAAGCTTATCGTGCCCGGAAACGCGGAGTTCATGAGCTCGGAGAAGGAACTCTGGACCTACCTGTGCAGCCTCAGGGACCAGGACACCCCGCAAAACAGCAAGGACGTCTATGGCTGTACCTCGTGCCTGGCACAGGCGCCTGACCACCCGGGACTGTTGATGGCCAATGGCCAAGCGTGCAGATCCGCCACGCGCGCGCTGGCCAAGAGGAGGCCCAGCGGAACTTGGGCAATCGGGTGGAGCCGGCGGAAAAGTGCACTCCTGAGGCCATCGATCATTGGCGCCATCGCCCCAAAGGAGCTGTGTCCGGCCCAGCCCGACGCCACCGCCTCCACTAGCTTGGGGGACGACACCGTGGAGGAGACTTGCGGGGTGGACACCCTGACACCGACCAGCTTCACTCCGGATGAGCTGGGTCTGTCCCAGCCCTCTGCCGCCGCGGCCACTAGCTCAGGGGGGTGACACCCTGGAGGAGACTTGCGGGATGGACACCCCGACACTCACCAGCTTCCCAACGGTTCACGTGGGCGATGACATGTGCGTCGAGAGCAACCTGGAGGCGTCAAGGCAGCCAGCGCACCAAGCGCTGCAAGTGGACCTGGACGCGGTGGTGGGGTTCTGCCGCTTCCAGGAGCCGTGGGAGTGACACGGTGTCCCATGGCTTCGACCCTGGCCGCCCACGAAGGAACTTCGGCGGACAGGACCAGAACTGCCCACCCTCCCCCTCCCTCCCCCACTCCCCCACCCCCCCACCCCCCACCCTCCATGCACTTTATGCACAAAGATGTCCTGGGATGCTGCACTTACCCTTGTTCCCTTGAGCTGCCACGGGCCGGGACACCTGGAGAGGTGTGTCCACAGCTGCCAGCAGCGGCCATGAGAGACCAAAAGGTTATATATGCACAAGACCTTATACAGCTTCCCGATAAGCTGTTCTCTTCATTATGATAATGAATTACTTAAACCCTCATGTGAGTAAATAAAAAGTGAATTACAAGAGTGTTAAATTACAGACATTCTTTTGGTTACTAGCTTCCATTGCCAAATGTATTTCAGAAATGTAGGCTTTTCTTCACAAAAATATATTGCTAACTTTTACAGTTAGCACCTGATGAAAATGTATTTGTACCACTTCACTTGTATATTGTTTTATAACTAAAAAGTTAATTCAATGGCATTATATGAACAGTTCCCAACAATTCTATTGCTTTGAATATCTCCAGATAGACTTAACTCCATTGATACAAAAACATCTGCCATGGGCTAGTAATATATTCTTGTCACATTATTTGTTTAATGTCAGGATGGACTGCATATTGAGCCAAAGTTTTGTGCCTGTCCATGAAGGAGTTTCTATGTTGGATTAATTGAGATGGAAAGACCCACCCTCATATAGGCAACACAATTTCATAGGCTGGGGTCTTGGACTAAATATAAAGGAGAAAACAAGTTGAGCACCAGCTTTCATCATTCTTTGCTTCCTGACTGATGATTCAATGTGACCAGCTACCTCAAGCTCCTGTTACCGGGAGTTCCCTGCCATTATGAAGCCTACACTCATAGTGAGCCAAAAATAAATCCTTCCTTTTACAAGTTGCTCTTGACAGTCATTTTGTCACAGCAACAAGAACAGTGCTACTTCACCTTGATTTTTGTCGATTAATTTCCTGCCTTGGCGATTTTTGCCCTTGGATGAAAGAGGGTACTGAAAAGGAGAAAAGGCGTCCCTAGGCAACCAATTTCTGCCTTCATTTATTATAAGATAAGATTTGGGGCTCCCCTGTTTAACACACATAGTTTCACAGGTCATTGGCTTCAGAGAAGCTTACTTTGTAATAAAGGTTGATCAGGACAAAAACGTGACCATTCTATAATCAGAACTAAAAAAAGGAAAAAGCAGCCTGGCCCATGCCCCAGATCCCAGCCCTTTTTTTTTCCTCCCGCCCGCCTGCCCACCTGCCTGGCCCACCGACCGGGAGAGGACTCACTCTCAGTTCTCCATCCCAGGTGACTTACCCAGCCCCCAGGTCGCCCCTTGTCCCAGCTCCTCCCACCAGCCAACTGGGCAACACCCAGGCTGCCTCTGGTTTGCGTGGCCTCCGCCTCCGCCTCAGCCCCTTTGTTCCTCCCACCCACCTGCCCGCCAGACCTGGACAGAACTTGCTCGCAGTCCTCCATACCTGGAGCCTGGGTGGGCCACTAAGCCAAGTCCCAGGTCCCAGGTGAAGAGCTCTGCCATCACCATCAGCCCCTCTGCCCCTCCGGCCCACTGGGGACCCTCGCTCATGCTCCATGGAGGACACAAAGCTACTCAGAATTCAACAGAATCCAAAGAAAACACAAGCAAAGCTCTAAGTGACAAAGGCCATACATCTGAAATCCTCTAAATCATCCTATCATATGGGAGAGATTCTTCACATCCAGCCCAAAGATAAGTAAACCTCTTTTTTTTACCATACTGCTCGTTTTTAGTATTACTGTAGATTAATTTTTCCATAGAGCCACCCCAAAAATATATACAACTCCAGGGATTATACCACTCACCCTCATATGTCACCAAGGTACTAAATCGTAAAAGTGCACTACCATACTAATATTCACCCCGTCTACTTAACCTGACTTAGCCGATGTACTAACAGCTTAATAGCTTCATCTAGGAAATAATACTAACAACAGACAAACGTACCCAACTACAAGGCAAGCACTAGTAATAACTGCCTGAGAGTAGTAATATGAACTAAATCACTTCAGTCAAAAAGACACAGAAACTAAAAGGTCTTAAGAGACAAAAACAACAACGCCCAAGCCAAAGCGCAGATCCATGAGAAACAAAACCCAAGAAGACAAATTTCCCACCGAAAGAATTAACCCCATAATGATGGATTCCAACCAGAACAAATTCACAGATAATAGCCAAGAAAGCCAGGTCCAAGATAACAACTTCCTTCCTTTCTTTTTTTTTTTTTTCCCTTTATTTTATTTTATTTTATTTTATTTTATTTTATTTTATTTTATTTTATTTTATTTTATTTTATATTTTTTATTTTAATTTCTACTCATACAAACTTGACAGGTATACCGGTCCCCCCCTCCCCCCAAACCCCTATCCCCCTGTGCCCTCCTCCCCTACCCTTCCCTCCCCATCCCCCAATGTCTCCCCCTCCCATCCCCAGAGCATCCTTTAATGTGCATGCCAAACTCTCCTCTGGGTCCTCCTCTCTGATGAGGTGCAAGGACCCAGGGGCATTTCCCAGAACCCTTTCCTGTGTTCCCGTTAAGCATAGGAACACTACTGTGGCTGTCAATCCTTTGCCTCCCAGGATGCTCGTGCTTTTAGCAAATGCTAGACTTTGTGAGGTCAACAGTGTGTTGGACATTGCGCAGGGCATGTAAAGTCCAAATATGATTGCTTCAGCCCTATCTTGTGTGGAGTATCTTGCATATCATTGCTCCTCCCATCCTTGTGCTCTTACAATCTTACCGCCCCCTCTTCCGCAAATTTCCTTGATCTTCAGGATGGGGAGAAATTAGGCTGGCCAAGTTCCCGGTGATTGATATAGAGTCTCTGATGTTCTGGATTATGGTTTGTTGATATTTTTTTCAGTTTTGCTGCTCCCCCAATGCCCTTGGCTCCACCCTGATGGGTATTGGATGTCACCCCCTGGCCAGAGATAAAAACCTGTTAAATTAGAGTCTTGTTAATAAGAGTATATTCTAGGTAGATGGAATAAAAGTAGGAAACCATGGTGAGGGAGGGGTCAATCACCCATCTGCGAAATGGTTACTTTCCATCTGCCAGACTATATGCCTTCTCCTTCTGGTAAGGTCATACCCCATCAGTTGTAAATGATCAGGAAGGAAAGTCTGTGAACTTAACCAGATGGCTCATTACTTACTTCCAGTCCTTGAAGGTGGCCTATATTCTATACTGTAACAATTTATCCTCTCTCGTTACTGGTGTGGCCCTACTTCCACTTCCGTCCTGTTCATAATCTTAGCAATTACTGTAGTTATTACAAAGATTTATCTTTCTCCCTTCCCCACCCCGCTCCGCTGGCCGGGACCCGTGTGCGGTCCAGCCAGGCCTCATCCACGACCTAGATATGCTCCTCCCGCGCCTGCCCACCAGAACCCCAGGTCAGCCGAAAGGACCCAGCTCCTACCCCACCATCCAGTCGGAGCCATGAGCAGGGCCGAGGGACGAGGAGGACCTCCCCCTGCGCCCGGGCCCCGCCCCAGCTCCCCTGGGGTTAAATAGCTCCATGCCGATGCCCCCATCCTCCCTTCCCCACTCTGCTCTGCCACCCAGGACACGTGGGCGGTCCAGCAGGGCCTCAACCGCGATCTAGGTAAGCTCCGTCGCTGCCCACCCCCAGAACACCAGGCCAAATAATTCAGTTTAGTGAAATTGAAAGATCATAAGAGTTAAAACGACAATGCCAAAGTCAAAGTGCAAATCCATGAGAAGCAACACTCAAGTAAACAAATTTCCCACTGAAGGAATTAATTCCATAATGTTAGACTCCACCCAGAACAAACCCTCGGAAAATGGCCAAGAAAGCCTGACCCAGGATAATGACTTTCAAAATATGATCATTACCATGTTCAATACTATGAAAGAGGAAATCCGGGATGAATTACATAATCGAATCAATTGTTTTGAAGAGGAACACAACAGACACTTGGAGGAGTTGAGAAAAACAGTGCAAGAAACAAAAACTGGCATAGAGCAGTTAAAACAGACTCAAGCAGAGTTTAAAACTGAGCTACAAGACAAGTTATCTTCAACCCAGAACGCCACAGAGAGTCTTATCAAAGAACTAACGAAGCAGAAAACAGAATTTCAGACCTTGAAGATAAAGTGGGAGTACTAACCAGCTCAATGGAAGAGGTTGTTAAAGCCAAAAAGATACTTGAGAGAAATATCCAAGAGATATGGGACACCCTGAAGAAGCCTAACATGCGTATTCATGGAATACCAGAGCAAGAATCTCAAAATACCACCCCTGAGGAAATTTTTCAAACGATCATCAAGGAACACTTTCCTCATCTAAAAAAAGAGAGGCCCATCCATATACAAGAGGCATTCCGCACCCCAAACAGATACGACCAAAACAGAAGCACACCCCAGCAATTAATAGTTAAAACACTCCACATTCAAGAGAAGGAACTGGTGCTGAGAGCTTCAAGGGAGAAAAAACAAGTCACTTTTAAAGGTAAACCTATTAAAATAACAAATGACTTCTCAGTCGAAACAGTAAAAGCAAGAAGAGCTTGGAGAGACATACTTCAAATATTGAATGAGCAAAAATGTCAACCCAGGCTGATTTACCCTGCAAAACTATCAGTCATGATTGAGGGAGAAAGAAAAATCTTCCAGCACAAAGACAACTTGAAGGGATACATGTCCACCAAACCAGGCCTTCAAAAAATGCTAGAAATGATACTGAAGCGTGAAGAAAAAAACAGGCATATCCAGGAGAACAGAAGGCAAGTATAACACCATTAAAAGCGAAGCAATATACTTATAAAAACTACTAAACATAATAAATGTCTGGAATTAAAAATACTTTCTCCATTATAACACTAAATGTTAATGGAATTAATTCACCGAAAAGAGACACAGATTACAAACTTGGATTAAAAATCACAATCCATCAGTCTGCTGCCTGCAGAAAACCCATCTCACCACAAAAGATAGGCATGCCCTAAAAATAAAAGGTGGGTCAACAATTCTACAAGCTAATGGAAGCAGAAAACAGGCAGGGGTAGCCATTATGCTATCAGACAAAGTGGACTTCAAACCAAAGAAAATTATAAGAGACACGGATGGATACTACATTTTAGTCACAGGTACAATTCACCTGGAAGACTTCACAATACTGAACATATATGTACCCAATACGGGCCCCTCCACATTCATTAAGAAAACCCTACAGCATCTAAAGCAAGAAATCAATCCCCAAACGATAATTCTTGGGGACTTCAACACTGCCCTCTCAACATGGGATAGATCAACAGGTCAAAAGCTTAACAGAGACACTTTGGACCTTAATCAAACCCTGAAAGAAATGGACCTTACAGATCTCTATCAAACTTTTCACCCACGTACCAAAGAATACACATTTTTCTCAGCAGCACATGGAACTTTCTCCAAAATAGATCACATATTGGGCCACAAAACGAATCTACACATATACAAAAAAGTTGAAATTCTATCCTGTGCCCTATCAGATTATCACAGCCTAAAACTGGACATCCACAACACATCAAACAAGAGAAAATACACGCACTCCTGGAAACTTAACAATATGATGCTGAATGAGAACTGGATTCAGGAAGAAATTAAAAAGGAAATTCATAATTCCCTGAAAGTGAATGATAATGAAAATACAACTTACCAAAATCCGTGGGATACAATGAAAGCTGTTCTAAGAAGTAAGTTCATAGCTCTTAATGCCTACATCAAAAAAATGGAAACATCAGAAATAAACAACTTAACAATGCAGCTTAAAGCTTTAGAGAAACCAGAGCAATCTGATCCCAAAAGTAGTAGAAGAGAGGAGATTAGCAAAATAAGGGGAGAAATATCTGAAATCGAGATTAAGAAAACGATAGAAAAAATCAACCAGTCAAAAAGCTGGTTCTTTGAAAAAATCAACAAGATTGATATACCCCTAGCTAAATTAACCAAAAGGAAGAGAGAGAAAACCCAAATTAACAAAATCAGAAATGAACATGGAGTTATCACTACTGATACCCAAGAAATCCAGAGAATTATAACATCATATTTCAAAAACTTATACTCTGTGAAGTTTGACAACAGAAAAGAGTTGAATGAATTTCTAAGTAAACACAACCTACCTAAATTGAATCAGGAAGTTGTGAATTATTTACATAGTCCTATAACATATGAGGAAAACGATGAAGTAATCTCGAATCTTCCCACCAAAAAATGTCCTGGACCAGATGGATTCAGCACAGAATTCTACCAGACATTTAAAGAGTTAATAATACCAATACTCCTTAAACTGTTCCATCAAATAGCAAAGGAGGGAACACTACCAAATTCCTTCTATGAAGCTAATATCGTTTTAATCCCAAAACCTAATAAATACTCACTTAAAAAAGAAAACTGTAGGCCGATCTCTCTGATGAACATAGACGCAAAGATTCTCAATAAAGTTTTAGCAAATTGGATTCAAAAACATATTAAAAGGATTATTCACGGGGAACAAGTAGGCTTTATCCCCGGCACACAAGGTTGGTTCAACATACGCAAATCAATAAATGTAATTCATCATGTAAACCAGTCCAAAGTCCAAGACCACATGATACTCTCGATAGATGCAGAAAAAGCTTTTGACAAGATCCAACAGCCTTTTATGATCAAAACGCTAGAGACAGTAGGAATGGAAGGAACCTTTATCAATATAATAAAAGCTGTATACAACAAGCCCACAGCAAGGATTATGCTCAATGGGGAACAATTGGAAGCATTCCCACTTCAATCAGGAACTAGACAAGGCTGTACACTCTCACCAATTCTATTCAATATTGTACTTGAAGTCTTAGCTGAAGCCATAAGACAAGAAAGGGAGATAAAAGGAATTCAGATTGGCAAGGAAGAAGTCTAGTTATCTCTATTTGCTGATGACATGATCTTATACGTGAACGATCCCAAAAACTCCACCAGGAAACTCCTGGAACTAATACAGAAGTTCAGCAGGATGGCGGGATACAAAACAAACATACAAAAATCAGTGGCCTTCCTATATGCACAGAATGAAAGAAGTGAAAATGCCCTGAGAGAAGCAATCCCATTTACTATAGCCCCTATATTAATGAAATACCTTGGTATAAACCTAACCAAGGAAGTAAGTGACCTTTACAATGAAAACTCTAAAACCCTAAAGAAAGAAATTACAGAAGGCACTAGAAGGTGGAAAGTACTGCCACGTTCCTGGGTTGGCAGAATCAATATCATAAAAATGATCATCCTACCAAAGGCAATATGGAAATTCAATGCTATACCAATTAAAATCCCAAAGCAATTCTTTAAAGAAGGTGACCAAACAATCTCAATGTTCATATGGAGGCACAAAAGACCCAGGATAGCAAAAACAATCCTGAGTAACAAAAACACTGTTGGAGGTATCACCATACCGAAACTTAGTCTATACTACAAATCCATAGTTATAAAAACATCCTGGTACTGGCTCCAAAATAGACAAACGGATAACTTGATAAGGGTTGAAGACCAAGATATAAGCCCACACAACTACAGCCATTTGATCTTTGACAAAGGGGCCCAAAGAATCCAATGGAAAAAGAACACCATCTTCAACAAATGGTGCTGGAAAACTGGATCTCCACATGCAGAAGATTAAAGCTGGACCTGTACTTGTCACCATGTACAAGACTTAATCCCAAATGGATCAAGGACCTCAATATAAGGTCAGAGACTATAAAAACCTTAGTTGAAAAGGAAAGAAACGCCTGGAGCTGATTGGGCTAGGCCAAGAGTTCCTAGTCAGAAATCGAATAGTGCAGTCAATACAACCAACACTCAACAGATGGGATCTTATGAAATTAAAGAGCTTCTGTTCAGATAAAGAGATTGTAACTCGAGCACAAAGGCAACGCACAGCATGGGAGAAAATCTTCACTAACCACATGTCTGGTAGAGCTCTATTATCCAGAGTGCACAAAGAACATAGAAAACTAAACACCAAGGAAACAAATGGCCCAATTAAAAAAGGACCTTGGAACTCAAAAGAAACTTTACCAGGGATGAAATTGAAATGTCTAACAAATATCTTAAAAAATGCTCTGCGTCCTTAGCCTCCGGGGAAATGAAAATCAAAACCTCCCTGAGCTATCATCTCACTCCAGTCAGGATGGCAAAAATCCACAATACAAACAACACCAAATGCTGGAGAGGATGTGGAGAGAAGGGAACTCTCCTACATTGCTGGTGGAAATGCAGGCTTACACAACCACGCTGGTGAGCCGTCTGGAGATTCTTGAAGAAGGTAAAGATTGAAATACCATATGACCCTGCGAATCCACTTTTGGGAATAACCCCCCATACAGCAAAAATTCACCTCGATAGCACAAGCATGACCATGTTCATAGCAGCACTGTTTTCAATAGCAAAGTCATGGAATCAACCCAAATGTCCAACAGTTGATGATTGGATAAGGAAAATGTGGTACATTTAGACAATGGAATACTACTCAGCCATCAATAATGATGAATTAATGAAATTTGCCCAGAAATGAATGGAATTTGGAGCAACTATGTTGCGTGAAGTATCTCAGACATGGAAAAGTAAACGCCGTATGTACTACCTAATAGGTGGATGCTAGTACCAACCCCACTTAGTGCCACACTCAAAGATAAATCTCTGCAGTACCTAGTGTAATTTCAAAGATTATAAATAGGAGGGAAGTGGAAGGAGGGTCCTGCTAGAAACAGGAGAGAGGGGATCATGCTACAGCAGAGAAATAGGCCACTATCAAGGACTGCAAGTAAGTAATGAGACATCTGGTTAAGCTCACAGACTTTCCTTCCTGGTCACTTGCAACTGATGGAGTTTGATCTCTTCACACAGGGAGGGTATACGGTCTGGCAGATAGAAGGTAACCATCCTGCAAATGGGAGACTCACCCTCCTCACCATGGTCTCCTACTCTTATTCCATCTACCATTGAATCTACTCTTATAATAAGACTCTATTTTAACAGCCTTTTATCTTTTGCTAGGAGGTGACATACAACACCCATCAGGATGGAGCCAAGGGCAGTGCAGGAACAGCAAAACTGGAAGAAAAAAAAAACAAATCATAATTCAGAACATCAGAGACCCTACATTAATCACCAGGATCCAGAATAGCCAAATCTCTCTCCATCCTAAAGCTCAGGGAAATTTTTAAAAGAGGAGGTGGTAAGATTGTAAGTGCCTAAAGATGGGGAGGAACAACGACATGCAAGATACTCAACATAAGTTAGTGCCACAGTAGCCCTACTCGGATTTTGCATGACCTGCACAATGACCAACATATCATTGACCCCCCTCCCGCAAAGTCTAGCATTGATCACAGGCACTAGGATCCTTAGAGGCAAGTGATTAACAGTCATAATAGTGTTCCAATTCTAAAGTGGAGCCCAACAAAGGGCTCTGGGCAATGCACTGAGTCCTTACACCTCACTAGAGTGGAGGACTCAGAGGGAAGTTTGACATTCACACAAGAGGATGCTCCAGGAAATAGAAGGGGGGAAGAGGGGGTACTGGGAGAAAGGGAGAGAGGGGGGTGAAAAGAAAGGGAAAAAGGGGGAAGGGTGCAAGGGGAACTGGGGAGGAGTGGAGGGAGGGAGGGAACAGGGTACCAATTAAGCTTGTATTATTGGGAATAAATAAATAAATATAATAATAAAAATGAATTAGTTCATGAAATCAACATAACCGAATAGTTACAATAAAGTAGCTTTGGTGCAAATTAAATTATCAAACTGGCGACCTTAATTGTCATTACCTGGAATTATCAATTTTTGAAAAGATAAGCAAATTTTTTTCTGATTGTCAAACTTTGTAGAATATAAATTTCTTAGGACACTTTTTTTGCCTAACCATACAAGCTCAATGGGCCCCGTGCCTCCTTTCTCTCCTTCCTCACTCTCCCCTTTCCTCCCCTTTCTTCCCCTCCCTTCCCCTCACCTGGTGCCACATGCTTCTCTCCCATCCCCCAGAGCATCCATTTATGTGGGCACCAAACCTCCCTTTGAGTTGTCTACAGTAGTGAGGGTCTAGGACTCAGTGGCATAGTCCTTCTTGGGGCTGCCTACTAGCACAGAAAGTGTATTATGATTGTCAAATGCCTTGCCTATAGGGATCCTACTGCCTGAACCCCTGTGGTGAGTGCTAGACTTTGGGTGGTTGATGATATGTCAGCCTTTGTGGAGGTCAGGCAAAGTCCATTCACATTATGCCTATATCCTGACTCCTCCAGTCGTGACAAGACAAACAAATACTGTATTTTTTGTAAGTCTATCTTTTTTGGTTAGTGTACGGCTTCAGAAAGCTTTTGGGGAAAGAGGTTCCCTCAAGTCAAAAGGGAATCTTCTTTTATTTTATTACTTTTTTCTTGTATATACATGCATGTGTGTGTGTGTGTGTGTGTGTGTGTGTGTGTGTGTGTGTGTGTGTATGTGTGTGTATCAGAGGGCACTGTGTCTCCCTGTGGAAGACCAAGGTTATCTTTAGGATCATCCTGGAGTGTTTCTTCCTCCTTCTTGCTTCACTGTAGGATTTTCAGACTCTTCCCATCAGGGCCAGAAGTGCAGGCTGCCACCATTTCTGCTTGGCATTTTTATGTGGGACCTGGGGTGCGAACTCAGGACTTTCTGTTTGTGAGACAGAGTCTTAACCTCTGAGCCATCTCTCCAGCCCAGAAGTCTTCTTTGAAGGATGGCCAATAGATGGCAAATGAAAGAACTTTTAGACATTTTTTGTCTTTAGGTAAATTTACCTAAGAAAACAACCGTAGTGAGAATGAAAAGTCATTGCGATGGCTACACTTCATTGTCAACTTGACTGGATTGGAATTGCTTGGGAGACACATCTCTGGGCGTGTCTGTGAGGTTATTTGGGCAACAAACACCATTACATGGGCTGGAGTCCTGAACTGAATAAAAAAAAAAACGAGTAAGAAAGCTGAGCACTACCATTCATCTTTCTACTCCCAGACTGCAGACCTGTGACCAGCAGCCTGAGCCAAAATAAACCCTTCACTTAAATTGCTTGCTGTCAGGTGTTTGTTCACAACAAAAAGAAAAGTAACTAATATAGTTATTCTAACTTCAAAGACCCCCAAAATCAAATTCTTAGAGAAATTAAAGGAAGCTTATATAGTTGCAATCTCTTGATTCAAGAAAGGAGAAGGAATTAAGATAACATTGTGTGCCTGGTAGTGCCACAACATTTTTAAAGTCTTTTTATTCTTTGGCACTTTCATATACAAATTCAATGAATTTATGTTTTTTCACCTCTTACTGCCCAACCGCCTCTCTACTCCTGTCTCACTTCATATTTTTCCTTTCCAGCCAGTCTCCTTCCTACTTTCATGTCTTTTTTGTACTGTGGTCCCCTGGGCTTCATTTGGGATGTCTGTACTGTCCGTACAGTCATCTGTGCTGGGGGATGAGTTATCTGTGGGTAAATCATGGAGTAAAGAAGCTGCCATTCTCTCATCTGATATTAACATTCAATAATCTCTCATGGAAATATGGTATTTCTTGAGGTCATTCCTCATCCATGGGGAATAGGTCAACCCTGATGCCAGTCTTATAAAAGTGGACATCACAGCAGTGAATTCCTGGTCACCTAACATCTAACATGGTACTAACACCGTCTGTTAGTACCACCCTCAACTACAGGCTCTTACATTCTTATCACAACCTCTTCTTCAAGGTTCCCTGAGCCTTGGAATAGAAGGGGATTTTGACCCCCTGTTTGGAATCGAACAAGCCACAGTCACGTATGCTACACCTTTGGCTGGGATTCTCTGCTCTAAACACCTTTCACTGCCAAAGGACTTCTTGGCCAAGAACTGAGAGCTTCTCTATTGGTGTTCGAGTAAGTGTATAGATGGCATTTCGCTAGTAATTACATACGACCTATTTCTACTTCCACAGGTTCCACAAGTTTAGAATACCTGGTATGTGCTCCCTGCCAGCAGGGGACCTTAAATCCATTGTGAAAGCAGTTGGCTACCCTTATACCATACAGGCCACTATTGCATCAGTGGCCATGTAAGGTAACATTTACAGTGTAATAGTTGGGGGGCAGTGGTGGCGCAGGCCGAAAAGTAGCAAGACGCCGGTGCCCCAGTCCAGCAGTGGCTACCAAGGAGCCAGGCACGGACGGGGCTGGGGTGGGGGGACAGCAGCAGGTCCTGGGAGCGCCAGTGGCCAGAGCAGCCTGTGATGCCCCGCAAAGACAAGAGGCGGAGACGCCGGCCACAGCCTCGCGCTACCTGCCGCTGGGCAGAAGCAAGGGCCCGGCTTCAGGGGCCTGAGGACAGGGTGGTGTACTATCGATCACAGCAGAGGCGAAACGACAGCTTCAGGTCGCTGTGCGAAGCCTTGAAGCTTATCGTGCCTGGAAACGCGGAGTTCATGAGCTCGGAGAAGGAACTCTGGACCTACCTGTGCAGCCTCAGGGACCAGGACACCCCGCAAAACAGCAAGGACGACTACGGCTGTACCTCGTGCCTGGCCCAGGCGCCCGACCACCCGGGACTGTCGATGGCCAATGGCCAAGCGTGCAGATCCGCCACGCGCGCGCTGGCCAAGAGGAGGCCCCGCGGAACTTGGGCAATCGGGTGGAGCCGGTGGAGAAGTGCAATCCTGAGGCCATCGATCATCGGCACCATCGCCCCAAAGGAGCTGTGTCCAGCCCAGCCCGACGCCACCGCCTCCACTAGCTTGAGGGACGACACCGTGGAGGAGACTTGCGGGGTGGACACCCCGACACCGACCAGCTTCACTCCGGATGAGCTGGGTCCGTCCCAGCCTTCCGCTGGCGCCGCCACTAGCTCGGGGGGCGACACCCTGGAGGAGACTAGTGGGAAGGACACCCCGACAATCACCAGCTTCTCAATGGTCCATGTCGGCGAGGACATGTGCGTCGAGGGCAACCTGGAGGCGTCAAGGCAGTCAGCGCGCCAAACGCTGCAAGTGGACCCGGACCTGGTGCTGGGGTTCTGCCGCTTCCAAGAGCCGCGGGAGTGACACGGTGTCCCATGGCATCGACCCTGGCTGCCCACGAAGGAGCTTCGGCGGACAGGACCAGAACTGCCCACCCTCACCCCCCCCCCGCCCTCCATGCACTTTATGCACGAAGATGTCCTGGGATGCTGCACTTACCCTTGTTCCCTTGAGCTGCCACAGGCCGGGACACCTGGAGAGGTGTGTCCACAGCTGCCAGCAGCGACCATGAATACAGAAGACCTTATACAGCTTCCCGATAAGCTGTTCTCTTCATTATGATAATGAATTATTTAAACCCTCATGTGAGTAAATAAAAAGTGAATTATAAGAAAGAGTGTTAAATTACAGTTGTTTCATGAGAAACAGAGATTCTTTTGGTTACTAGCTTCCATTGCCAAATGTATTTCAGAAATGTAGGCTTTTCTTCACAAAAATATATTGCTAACTTTTACAGTTAGCACCTGATGAAAATGTACTTGTACCACTTCACTTGTATATAGTTTTATAACTATAAAGGTAATTCAATGGCATTATATGAACAGTTCCCAGCAATTCTGTTGCTTTGAATATCTCCAGATGGACTTCACCCCATTGATACAAAAACATCTGCCATGGGCTAGTAATATATTCTTGTCACATTATTTGTTTAATGTCAGGATGGACTTCATATTGAGCCACTGTTTTGTGCATGTCCGTGAAGGAGTTTCTATGTTGGATTAATTGAGATGGAAAGATCCGCCCTCATATAGGCAACACAATTTCCTAGGCTGGGGTCTTGGACTAAATATAAAGGAGAAAACAAGTTGAGCACCAGCTTTCATCATTCTTTGCTTCCTGACTGATGATTCAATGTGACCAGCTACCTCAAGCTCCTGTTACCGGGAGTTCCCTGCCATTATGAAGTCTACAGTCATAATGAGCCAAAAATAAATCCTTTTACAAGTTGCTCTTGACAGTCATTTTGTCACAGCAACAAGAACAGTGCTACTTCACCTATATTTTTGTCGATTAATTTCCTGTGGCTTGGCAATTTTTGCCCTTGGATGAAAGAGGTATTGAAAAGCAGAAAAGGAGTCCCTAAGCAACCAATTTCTGCCTTCATTTATTATAAGATAGGATTTGGGGCTCCCCCGTTTAACACACATAATTTCACAGGTCATTAGCTTCACAGAAGCTTACTTTGTAATAAAGGTTGTTCAGGACAAAAACGTGGCCATTCTATAATCAGAACTAAAAAAAGGAAAAAGCAGCCTGGCCCATGTGCCGGATCTCAGTCCTTTTTTGTTCCTCCCAACTGCCTGTCCACACGCCTGCCCCCCCAGCTTTGCCGAGACTCGCTCTTGGTCCTCTATCCCAGGTGAGTTACTCAGCCCCCAAGTTGCCCCTAGTCCCATGTCCTCCCACCTGCCAACCCGGGCAACACCCAGGCTGCCTCTGGTTTGCCTGGCCCACGCCTCCGCCTCAGCCCCTTTGTTCCTCCCACCCACTTGCCGCCAGACCCGGACAGGACTTACTCGCAGTGCTCCAATCCTGGAGCCTGGGTGGGCCACTAAGCCAAGTCTCAGGTCCCAGGTGAAAAGGTCTGCCATCACCATCAGCCCCTCTGCCCCTCCAGCCCACCGGGGACCTTTTGTTCATGCTCCACGGAGGACATATGGTACTCAGAATTCAACAGAATCCAAAGAAAACACAAGCAATGCTCTAAGCGACCATACATCTAAAGGCCATACATCTGAAGTCCTCTAAAATCATCCTACCACAGGAGAGAGATTCTTCACATCCAGCACAAAGATAAGTAGACCTCTTTTTTTTACCATACTAATCGTTTTTAGTATTAATCACTGTAGATTAATTTTTCCATAGAGCCACCCCAAAAATTATATACAACTCCAGGGATTATACCACTCACCCTCACATATCACCAAGATACTACATCATAAAAGTGCACTACCATACTAATATTCACCTCCTGTCTTCTTAAACTGACTTAACTGATGTACTAACAGCCTAATAGCCTCATGTAGCAAATAATACTAACAACAGACAAACATACCTAACTACAAGGCCAGCACTAGTAATAAATGCCCGAGAGTATAATACCAACTAAATCAGTTCAGTCAAAAAGACACAGAAACTGAAAGGTCTTAGGAGACAAAACAACAATGCCCAAGTCAAAGTGGAGATCCATGAGAAACAAAACCCAGGAAGACAAATTTGCCACCAAAAGAATTAACCCCATAATGAAGGATTCTAACCAGAACAAATTCACAGATAATAGCCAAGAAAGTCAGATCCAAGATAACGAGTTTCAAAGTATGATCATTACCATGATTAATACTATGAAAGAGGAAATCCAGGAGGAGTTAAACAACAGCATCAACCACTTTGAACAGGAACACAACGGACACTTGGAGGGGTTGAAAAAAAACAGCTTAAGAAACAAAAATAGGCATAGAGCAGTTAAAACAGTCTCAGGCAGAGTTTAAAATCGAACTAAAAGACAAGTTATCTTCAACCCAAAACTCAACAGAGAGTCTTATCAGCAGAACTAATGAAGCAGAAAATAGAATTTCAGATCTTGAAGACAACGTGGAAGAATTAAGCAACTCAGTGGAAGAGGTTCTTAAAGCCAAAAAGATACTTGAGAGGAATATTCAAGAGATATGGGACACCCTGAAGAAGCCTAACATGGGCATTCATGGAATATCAGAGCAAGAATCCCCAAATACCACACCTGAGGTAATTTTTCAAATTATCATAAATGAAAACTCCCCTCAACTGAAGAATGAGAGGCCCATCCTAATACAAGAGGCATTCCGCACCCCAAACAGATATGACCAAAATAGAAAATCGCCATGGCAGATAAGGAAACTGTGGTACATCTGTACAATGGAGTACTACTCAGCCATCAAAAATGATGAATTACTGGAATGGATGTCATTAGAAACAATTATATTAAGTGAAGTATTTCAAACCCAGAAAATTAAGCACCGTATGTACTCCCTAATAAGTGGATCCTAGTACCAAACTCACCCAGCCCACATTGAGACACTCAAAAGTAAACCTATGTAACACAGTAATTGCAAGGATTATGAACAGGAGGGATGGGGTAGGAGGGCCACACCAGAAACAAGGAGAAAGGGGACCATGTTACAGCAGAGAAAACAGGTCTCCATCAAGGACTCAAATAAGTAAATGAGACATGATTAAGTTCAAAGACTTTCGTTCCTGATCATTTACTACAGAGGGGGTATGATCTAACCACAAGAAGAGGGCATATAGTCTGGCAGATAAAAAGTAACCATTTTGCAAATGGGTGATTGACCCCTCCCTCACTGTGGTTTCCTACTTTTATTGCATCTACCTTTGAATGTGCTCTTATAAGAAGACTGTAGTTTAACAGCTTTTTGTCTCTGGCCAGGGGGTGACATACAATGCCCATCAGGATGGAGTGAAGGGCATTGCAAGAGCAGCAAAACTAAAAAGAAAATCAACAAACCACAATCCAGAACTTCAGGGGCTCTATATCAACCACCTAGAACTAGGCCAGACTAATCTCTCCCCATCCTGAAGTTCAGGGACATTTGAGGAAGACTGATATACCTGGCAAAACTATCCGTCATGAAAGAGGGAGAATGAAAAGATTTCCAGCACAAAGACTACTTGAAGGCTTACGTGTCTACCAAAGCAGGCCTTCAAAAATGCTAGAAATGATACTCAAGCTTGAAGGAAAAAAACAAGCGTATCCAGGAGGACAGAAGGGAAGTATAATGTCATCAAAACCTAAATGTCAAACAATACACTTAAAATAGCGACTACACATAAAAAATGTGCAGAATTAAAAATAATTTCTCTATTATATCATTAACTGTCAATGGTATTAACTCACCGATCAAGAAACACAGATTACAAATTTGGATTAAAAACCACAAACCATCAATCTGCTGTCTTCGGGAAACTCATCTCAACACAAAAGATAGGCACATCCTAGAAATAAAAGGCTGGTCAAAAATTCTGCAAGCTAATGGAACCAGGAAACAGGCAGGAGTAGCCATTATGCTGTCGGACAAAGTGGACTTCGAACCAAAAAAAAAATCATAAGAGACAAGATGGATACTACATTTTAGTCACAGGTACAATTCACCAGGAAGACTTCACAATACTGAACATATATGCACCTAATACGGGCCCCTTCACATTCATTAAGCAAACCCTACAGCATCTAAAGCGAGAAATGAACACCAAACAATAATTCTTGGGGATTTCAACACTGTCCTCTCAACGTGGGATACAGCAACAGGCCAAAAGCTTCACAGAGACACTTTGGAACTCAATCAATCCCTTAAAGAAACGGACCTTACAGATCTCTACCAAACTGTTCATCCACGCACCAAAGAATACACATTTTTGTCAGCAGCACATGGGACATTAACCAAAATAGATCACATATTTGGCCACAAAATGAATCTCCACATATACGGGAAAGTTGAAATTCTAGCCTGCATCCTATCAGACCATCATGGTCTAAAGCTTGACATCCACAACACAATAAACAACAGAAAATACACTAACTCCTGGAAACTTAACACTATGATGCTGAATGAGAATTGGATTCAGGAAGAATTTAAAAAGAAATTCAAGATTTCCTGAAAGGGAAAGATAATGAAAATACAACTTATCAAAATCTCTGAGACACAACGAAAGCTGTCCTGAGAGGTAAGTTCATAGCTCCTAATGCCTACATCAACAAAAATGGAAACATCACAAATAAATAACTTAATGATGCAGCTTAAAGCTTTAGACACACTGGAGCAATCTGATCCCAAAAGCAGTAGAAGAGAGGAGATTAGCAAAAAAAGGGAGAAATATCCAAAATTGAGATTAGGAAAATGATACAGAGAAACAACCAGTCCAAAAGCTGGTTCTTTGAAAAAATCAATAAGATTGATACACCCCTAGCTAAATTAACCAAAAGCAAGGGAGAAAAAAACACAAATTGACAAAATTAGAAATGAAAATGGAGTTATCACTTCTGATAACCAAGAAATCCAGAGAACTATAATGTCATATTTCAAAAACTTATACTCTGTGAAATTTGACATTACAAAAGAAATGGATGAATTCCTAAGTAAGCACAACTAACTGAAATTGAGTCAGGAAGTTGTGAATTATTTAAATACCCCTATAACATATGAGGAAATTGAGGAAGTAATCTCAAATCTTCCCACCAAGAAATGTCCTGGACCAGATGGATTCAGCACAGAGTTCTACAAGACATTTAAGGAGCTAATAACACCAATACTGCTTAAACTGTTCCATCAAATAGCAAAGGAAGGAACACTACCAGATTCTTTCTACAAAGCTAATATCATCTTAATCCCAAAACCTAATAAAGATACACTTAAAAAAGAAAACTATAGGCCAATCTCCTTGATGAACACAGATGCAAAAATTCTCAAGAAAGTCTTAGCATATTGGACTTAAAAACATATCAAAAAGATCATTCATGCGGATCAAGTAGCCTTTATCCCAGGCACACAAAGCTGGTTCAACGTACGGAAATCAATAAACGTAATACACCATATAAGCCAGTCTAAAATCAAAGAACACATGATTCTCTCGATAGATGCAGAGAAAGCTTTTGACAACATCCAACAGCCTTTTATGATCAAAACCCTAGAGACAGTTGGAATGGAAGGAACCTTGGTCAATATAATAAAAGCTGTATACAACAAGCCCACAGCAAGGATTATACTCAATGGGGAAAACTTGAAGCATTCCCGCTTCCATCAGGAACTAGACAAGGCTGTCCACTTTCACCACTTCTCTTCAACATAGAACTTGAAGTCTTAGCTGAAGCCATAAGACAAGAAAGGGAGATAAAAGGGATTCAGATCAGCAAGGAAGCAGTCTAGTTATCTCAATTTGCTGATGACATGATCTTATACCTGAGTGATCCCAAAAACTCCACCAGGAAACTCCTGCAACTAATACAGAAGTTCAGCATGGTGGCAGGATACAAAACAAACATACAAAAATTGGTGGCCTTCCTATATGCACAGAATGAAAGAAGTGAAAAAGCCCTGAAAGAAACAATCCCGTTTACTACAGCCACTATAATAATGAAATACCTTGGTATAAACCTAACCAAGGAAGTAAGTGACCTTTACAATGAAAACTCTAAAACCCTAAAGAAAGAAATTACAGAAGGCACTAGAAGGTCGAAAGACCTGCAATGTTCCTCGGTTGCCAAAATCAATGTCATGAAAATGACTATCCTACCAAAGGCAATATAGAGATTCAATGTTATACCAATTAAAACCCCAAAGCATTCTTTAAGAAATGTGGCCAAACAATCTCAAAGTTCATATGGAGGCACAAAAGACCCAGGATAGCAAAAACAATCCTGAGTAATAAAAACACTGTTGGAGGTATCACCATACCGAACCTTAGTCTATACTACAAATCCATAGTTATAAAAACATCCTGGTACTGGCTTCAAAATAGACAAACGGATAACTGGATAAGGGTTGAAGACCAAGATATAAGCCCACACAATTACAGCCATTTGGTCTTTGACAAAGGGGCCCAAAGAATCCAATGGAAAAAGAACAGCATCTTCACCAATTGGGCTGGCAAAACTGGATCTCCACATGCAGAAGATTAAAGCTGGACCCGTACTTGTCACCATGTACAAGACTTAATCCCAAATGGATCAAGGACCTCAATATAAGGTCAGAGACTATAAAAACCTTAGTTGAAAAGGAAAGAAACGCCTGGAGCTGATTGGGCTAGGCCAAGATTTCCTAATAAGAAATCGAATAGCGCAGTCAATACAACCAACACTCAGCAGATGGGACCTTATGAAATTAAAGAGCTTCTGTTCAGATAAAGAGATTGTAACTGGAGCACAAAGGCAACCCATAGAATGGGAGAAAATCTTCACTAACCACATGTCTGATAGAGCTTTATTATCCAGAGTGCACAAAGAACATAGAAAACTAAACACCAAGGAAACAAATGGCCCAATTAAAAAAGGACCTTGGAACTCAAAAGAAACTTTACCAGGGATGAAATTGAAATGTCTAACAAATATCTTTAAAAATGCTCTGTGTCCTTAGCCTCCAGGGAAATGAAAATCAAACCTCCCTGAGATATCATCTCACTCCAGTCAGGATGGCAAAAATCCACAATACAAACAACACCAAATGCTGGAGAGGATGTGGAGAGAAGGGAACTCTCCTACATTGCTGGTGAGAATGCAGGCTTATACAACCACTCTGGTGAGCCTGGAGATTCTTAAAGAAATTAAAGATTGAAATGCCATATTACCCTGTGATTCCACTTTTGGGAATAACCCCCCATACAGCAAAAATTCACCTCGATAGCACAAGCATGACCATGTTCATAGCAGCACTGTTTACAATAGCATCACTGTTTACAATCAAACCAAATGTCCAACAGTTGATGATTGGATAAGGAAAATGTGGTACATTTATACAATGGAATACTACTCAGCCATCAATAATGAGGAATTAATTAAATTTGCCCGGAAATGGATGGAATTAAAATCAACTATATTTAGTGAAGTATCAGACATGGAAAAGTAAACGCCGTATGTACTACCTAATAGGTGGATGTTAGTATCAACCCCACTTAGTGCCACACTCAAAGATAAATCTCTGCAATACCTACAGTAATTGCAAAGATTATAAATAGGAGGAAAGTGGAAGGAGGGCCCTGCTAGAAACAGGAGAGAAGGGATCATGCTACACCAGAGAAAATAGGCCATTATCAAGGACTGCAAGTAAGTAATGAGACATCTGGTTAAGCTCACAAACTTTCCTTCCTGGTCACTTGCAACTGATGGAGTTTGATCTCATCAGACAGGGAGGGCATAGGGTTAGAGAGATAGAAGGTAACCATCCTGCAAATGGGAGACTCACCGTGGTCTCCTACTCTTATTCCATCTACTGTTGGATCTACACTTATATTAAGACACTGTTTTAACAGCCTTTTATCTTTTGCTAGGAGGTGACATCCAATACCCATCAAGATGGAGCCAATGGCAGTGCAGGAACAGCAAAACTGGAAGAAAAAAACAACAAATCATAATTCAGAACATCAGAGACCATACATTAATCACCAGGATCCAGAATAGCCAAATCTCTCTCCATCCTAAAGCTCAGGGAAATTTTCAAAAAAGGGGGTGGTAAGATTGTAAGCACCTAAAGATGGGGAGGAGCAACGACATGCAAGATACTCAACATAAGTTAGTGCCACAGTAGCCCTACTCGGATTTTGCATGACCTGCACAATGACCAACATATCATTGACCCCCCCTCCCGCAAATTCTAGCATGGATCACAGGCACTAGGATCCTTAGAGGCAAGTGATTAACAGTCATATTAGTGTTCCCATTCTAAAGTGGAGCCCAACAAAGGGCTCTGGGCAATGCACTGAGTCCTTACACCTCACTAGAGTGGAGGACTCAGAGGGAAGTTTGACATTGACACAAAAGGATGCTCTAGGAAATAGAAGGGGAAAAGAGGGACCACTGGGACCTGGGGTGCGAACTCAGGACTTTATGTTTGTGAGATGGAGTCTTAACCCCTGAGCCATCTCTCCAGCCCAGAAGTCTTCTTTGAAGGATGGCCAATAGATGGCAAATGAAAGAACTTTTAGACTTTTTTTGTCTTTATGTAAGTTTAAATAAGAAAACAACTATAGTGAGAATGAAAGGCCATTGCGATGGCTAAATTTCATTGTCAAATTGACTGGATTTGGAATTGCTTGGGAGACACACCTCTGGGCGTGTCTGTGAGGTTATTTGGGCAACAAACACCATTACATGGGCTGGAGTCCTGAACTGAATAGAAAAGAACAAGGAGTAAGAAAGCTGAGCAATACCTTTCATCTTTCTACTCCCAGACTGCAGGCCTGTGACCAGCAGCCTGAGCCAAAATAAACCCATCACTTAAATTGCTTGCTGTCAGGTGTTTGTTCACAACAATAAGAAAAGTAACTAATATAGTTATTCTACTTCAAAGACCTCCAAAATCAAATTCTTAGACAAATTACAAGAAGCTTTTATAGTTGCAATCTCTTGATTCAAGAAAGGAGAAGGAATTAAGATAACATTGTGTGCTTTCTGGATGGCTGCCTGGTAGTGCCATAACATTTTTAAAGCCTTTTTATTCTTTGGCACTTTCATATACAAATTCAATGAATTTATGTTTTTTCACCTCTTACTGCCCAACCCCCTCTCTACTCCTGTCTTACTTCATATTTTTCCTTTCCAGCCAGTCTCCTTCCTACTTTCATGTCTTTTTTGCACTGTGGTCCCCTGGGCTTCATTTGGGATGTCTGTACTGCCTGTACAGTCATCTATGCAGGGGGATGAGTTACCAGTGGGTAAATCATTAAGAAGCTGCCATTCTCTCATCTGATATTAACATTCAATAATCTCTCCACTTGATCTTAGCCAAAAGGCCGAGAAGCGATATCAATAATCTCTCATGGAAATATTGTATTTCTTGAGGTCATTCCTTATCCATGGTGAATAGGCCAACCCTGATGCCAGTCTTATAAAAATGGACATCACAGCAGTGAATTCCTGGTTGTGTCAGCCTTGTCATGACCAGAGGACACTCTCTGTTAGTACCACCCTCATCTATAGGCTCTTACATTCTTATCACTCCCTCTTCTACAAGGTTCCCTGAGCCTTGGACTAGAAGGGCATTTTGACCCCCTGTTTAGAATCGAACACGCCACAGTCAGGTATGCTACACCTTTGGCTGGGATTCTCTGCTCTAAACACCTTTCACTGCAAAAGGACTTCTTGGCTAAGCGCTGAGAGTTTCTCTATTGATGTTAGAGTAAGTGTTTAGATGGCATTTTGCTAGTAATTACTTAGATTTGAACCACGCACGACCTATTTCTACTTCCACAGGTTCTAAAAGTTTAGAGTACCTGGTATGTGCTCCCTGCTAGCAAAGGGACCTTAAATCCACTGTGAAAGCAGTTGGCTACCCTTACCCCATACAGGCCACTATTGCATCAGTGGCCATGTAGGTACCATTAGAGTGTAATAGTTGGGGGGCGGTGGTGGCGCAGGCCAGAAAAGTCGCAAGTCGCTGGTGTCCCAGTCCAGCAGTGGCCACCACGGAGCCAGGCGCTGACAGGGGTGGGGGTGGGGACAGGGTCGGGCTCTGGCGAGCGCCAGTGGCCCCAGCAGCCTGAGATGCCCCGCAAAGGGAAGAGGCGGCGACGCTGGCCCCGGCCCCGCGCTGCTCCACACAGGGTGGAAGCAGGGGCCCAGCCTGAGGGGCCCGAGGACAGGGTGCAGCAGAGGCGAACCCACAGCTTCCAGGCGCGGTGCGAAGCCTTGAAGCTTATCGTGCCCGGAAGCGCGGAGTACTTGAGCTCGGAGGAGGAACTCTGGACCTACCTGTGCAGCCTCAGGGACCAGGACACCCCGCAAAACTTGCACAGCAAGAACGACTACAGCTGTACCTCGTGCCTGGCCCAGACGCCCGACCCCCGGGACCGTCGATGTCCAAAGGCGAAGCGCGCAGACCCGCCACGCGCATGCTAGCCAAGAGAAGGCACCACGGAACGTGGGCAATCGGGTGGAGCCGGCGGAAAAGGGCACTCCTGAGGCCATTGATCATCGGCGCCATCGCCCCAAAGGAGCGGTGTAAGGCGCATCCTGATGCCACCGCCTCCACTAGCTTAGGGGCCGACAACGTGGAGGAGACTTGCGGGGTGGACACCACGACACCGACCAGCTTCACCCCGGAAGAGCAGAATCCGGCCCAGCCAGATGCCGCCCCCGCCACTAGCTTCGGGGGCGACACCTTGGAGGAGATTTGCAGGGCGGACACCATGACACTGACTAGTTTCACCTGCAACGAAACAGGTCCTTCTCAGCCTGCCGCCGCCGCCACTACTAGCTTGGGGGGCGACACCCTGGAGGAGACTTGTGGGACGGACACCCTGACACTGACCAGCTTGACCGTCCACGTCGGTGATGACATGTGTGGCGAGAGCAACCTGGAGTCGTCCAGGCAGCCAGCGGGACAAGTGCTGCAGGTGGACCTGGACCCGGTGGTGCGGTTCTGCCGACTCCAGCAGTCGCGGGAGTGAGGTGGTGTCCCACGGCATCAACCCTGGCTGCTCAGGAAGGAGCTTCAGCGGACAGGACTGCCCACCCTTACCCCCCGCCCCCATGCATTTTATGCACGAAGATGTCCTAGGATGCTGCACTTACCCTTTTTCCCTTGAGCTGCCACGGGTCAGAACTGCTAGAGAGATGTGCCTGCAAGCTGCCAGCGGCGACCATGGGAGAGCAAGCAGTTATATATACACGAGACCTTATACAGCTTCCCGATAAGCTGTTCTCTTCATTATGATACTGCATTACTAAAAACCCTCGTGCGAGTAAATAAAAAATGAATTACAAGAAAGAATGTTAAATTACAGTTGTGTCATGGGAAACAGAGACATTCTTTTGGTTACTAACTTCCATTGCCAAATGTATTTCAGAAATGTAGGCTTTTCTTCCCAAAAATATATTGCTAACTTTTACAGTTAGCACCTGATGAAAATGTATTTATACCACTTCACTTGTATATAGTTTTATAACTAAAAAGTTAATTCAATGGCATTATATGAACAGTTCCCAACAATTCCGTGGTGAATAGGCCAACCGTGATGCCAGTCTTATAAAAGTGGACATCACAGCAGTGAATTCCTGGTTGTGTCAGCCTTGTTATGACCAGAGGACACTCTCCGTTAGTACCACCCTCATGTACAGGCTCTTACATTCTTATCACTCCCTCTTCTTCAAGGTTCCCTGAGCCTTGGACTAGAAGGTCATTTTGACCCCTGTTTAGAATCGAACACGCCAGTCATGTATGCTACACCTTTGGATGGAATTCTCTGCTCTAAACACCTTTCACTGCCAAAGGACTTCTTGGCCAAGAACTGAGAGCTTCTCTATTGATGTTAGAGTAAGTGTTTAGATGGCATTTTGCTAGTAATTACATACGACCTATTTCTACTTCCACAGGTTCCACAAGTTTAGCGTACCTGGTATGTGCTTCCTGCCAGTAAGGGGACCTTAAATCCAATGCGAAAGCAGTTGGCTACCCTTACCCCATACAAGTCACTGTTGCATCAGCGGCCATGTAAGGTAACATTTACAGTGTAATAGTTGGGGGGCAGTGGTGGCGCAGGCTGAAAAGTAGCAAGACGCCGGTGCCCCAGTCCAGCAGTGGCCACCAAGGAGCCAGGCACGGACGGGGCTGGGGTGGGGGGACAGCAGCGGGCCCCAGCGAGCGCCAGTGGCCCCAGCAGCCTGTGATGCCCGGCAAAGAGAAGAGGCGGAGACGCCGGCCACGGCCCCGCGCTACCCGGTGCGGGGCAGAAGAAAGGGCCCGGCCTCAGGGGCCCGAGGACAGGGTGGTGTACTATCGATCACAGCAGAGGCGAACCGACAGCTTCAGGTCGCTATGCGAAGCCTTGAAGCTTATCGTGCCGGGAAACGCAGAGTTCATGAGCTCGGAGAAGGAACTCTGGACCTACCTGTGCAGCCTCAGGGACCAGGACACCCCGCAATACAGCAAGGACGTCTATGGCTGTACCTCGTGCCTGGCCCAGGCGCCCGAACCCCCGGGACTGTCGATGGCCAACCGCCAAGTGTGCAGACCTGCCACGCGCGCGCTGGCCAAGAGGAGGCACCGCGGAATGTGGGCAATCAGGTGGAGCCGGCGGAGAAGACCACTCCTGAGACCATCGATCATCGGCGCCGTCGCCCCAAAGGAGCGGTGTCCGGCCCAGCCCTATGCCACCGCCTCCACTAGTTTGGGGGGCGACACCCTGGAGGAGATTTGCGGAGTGGACACTCTGACATCGACCCGCTTCACCCAGGACGAGCTGGGTTCGACCCAGCCTGACACCGCGACCACCACTAGCTTCGGGGGCGACACATTGGAGGAGGTCTGCAAGGCGGACACCCCGACACTGACCAGCTTCTCGATGGTCCATGTCGGGGACGACATGTGTGGCGAGAGCAACCTAAGCGCTGCAAGTGGACCTGGACCCGGTGGTGGGGTTCTGCTGCTTCCAGGAGCCGCGAGAGTGACACGGTGTCCCATGGCATCGACCCTGGCCGCCCACGAAGGAGCTTCGGCGGACAGGACCAGAACTACCCACCCTCTCCCTCCCACCCAACCCCCGCCCCCCGCCCTCCATGTACTTTATGCGCGAAGATGTCCTGGGATGCTGCACTTACCCTTGTTCCCTTGAGCTGCCACGGGCCGGGACTCCTGGAGAGGTGCGTCCGCAGCTGCCAGCAGCGGCCATGAGAGACCAAGAGGTTATATATACACCGAGACCTTATACAGCTTCCTGATAAGCTGTTCTCTTCATTATGATAATGAATTACTTAAACCCTCATGTGAGTAAATAAAAAGTGAATTACAAGAAAGAGTGTTAAATTACAGTTGTTTCATGGGAAACAGAGACATTCTTTTGGTTACTAGCTTCCATTGTCAAATGTATTTCAGAAATGTAGGTTTTTCTTCCCAAAAATATATTGCTAACTTTTACAGTTAGCACCTGATGAAAATGTATTTGTACCACTTCACTTGTATATTGTTTTATAACTAAAAAGTTAATTCAATGGCATTATATGAACAGTTCCCAACAATTCCGTTGCTTTGAATATCTCCAGATGGACTTCACTCCATTGATACAAAAACATCTGCCATGGGCTAGTAATATATTCTTGTCACATTATTTGTTTAATGTCAGGATGGACATCATATTGAGCCACTGTTTTGTGCCTGTCCATGAAGGAATTTCTATGTTGGATTAATTGAGATGGAAAGATCTGCCCTCATATAGGGAACACAATTTCATAGGCTGGGGTCTTGAACTAAATATAAAGGAGAAAACAAGTTGAGCACCAGCTTTCATCATTCTTTGCTTCCTGACTGATGATTCAATGTGACCAGCTACCTCAAGCTCCTGTTACCGGGAGTTCCCTGCCATTATGAAGTCTACAGTCATAGTGAGCCAAAAATAAATCCTTCCTTTTACAAGTTGCTCTTGACAGTCATTTTGTCACAGCAACAAGAACAGTGCTACTTCACCTTGATTTTTGTCGATTAATTTCCTGTGGCTTGGCAATTTTTGCCCTTGGATGAAAGAGGGTACTGAAAAGGAGAAAAGGAGTCCCTAAGCAACCAATTTCTGCCTCATTTATTATAAGATAGGATTTGGGGCTCCCCCGTTTAACACACATAATTTCACAGGTCATTGGCTTCAGAGAAGCTTATTTTGTAATAAAGGTTGATCAGGACAAAAACGTGACCATTCTATAATCAGAACTAAAAGAAGGAAAAAGCAGCCTGGCCCATGTGGCGGATCCCAGCCCCTTTTTGTTACTCCCGCCCACCTGCCCACCTTCCTGGCCGCCTGGCCGGGACAGGACTCACTCTTGGTCCTCCACCCCAGGTGAGTTACCCAGCCCCTAGGTCGCCCCTTGTCCCTGCTCCCCCCACCAGCCAACCGGGCAACACCCAGGCTGCCTCTGGTTTGCCTGGCCCACGCCTCCGCCTCAGCCCCTTTATTCCTCCCACCCTCCTGCCCGCCAGACCTGGACAGGACTTGCTCGCAGTCCTCCATACCTGGAGCCTGGGTGTGCCACTAAACCAAGTCCCAGGTCCCAGTTGAAGAGCTCTGCCATCACCCTCAGCCCCTCTGCCCCTCTGGCCCACTGGGGACCCTCGCTCATGCTCCATGGAGGACACAAAGCTACTCAGAATTCAACAGAATCCAAAGAAAACACAATCAAAGCTCTAAGCAACAAAGGCCATACATCTGAAATCCTCTAAATCATCCTATCATATGGGAGAGATTCTTCACATCCAGCCCAAAGATAAGTGTATTAGTTAGGGTTCTCTAGAGTCACAGAATTCACAGAACGAATATATATATATATAAAATATGTATAGGAAATTTATTGAGTTGGCTTACAGGTATGGCCGAGGTAGTCCAGTGAAGGCTGTCAGTATCCGAGGTAGTTCCAACGATGGCTGCCAACAACTAGCTGCTCAGTTCGGTAGTCAAGTAGGTGATGGCTGAAGGCTGGAGAACTCCTAGAATCTTAGTCTAGTGGAAGGTCAAAGGAACCGAGCGGCCGGAAGGAAGAAGGATTCCTAGCACAGCTACAAGAAGGGATCCTTTCTCCTTGGTGGCTCCTTTTTATATGATGCAGTACTGGGAGGATCCTTTGAGAGCTTTGGAAGTCCTGATAGGATCTAGGGTGGGTATAATCCTTCAAGTAGTCTCAGTTGATCCTTTCCAGACGTGGTCTCAGCCCAGCTTAGTTAATACCCTGTGTGTCAAGTTGACACCCAGGCTTAACTATCACAAGTCCACCCCTTGTCAACTTGACACCAAATCAAATTTCCTTAGACCATTAAAAATTCTCCAAATAAAAACAGTAAGATTCTGAGTTCCACCTAACATGATATAGCCATCCACGTACAACCGCACACGCATTATTTTTTCCAAGATCATTGACAATGCCCCTTAAGAAATGCTTAGTCTTAGTGTCCCATAACACAATATCATAATGTAGATTATAGCATTTCATATCATAACTACAGATTAACATTATATTACATTACATAAATATCTTCTTAGAGTATGTGCACATGCACAAGTCTATTCTTGACAGTCTAGACCAGAAGCACTCATGGCAATTATAATCCTTGTTTCTGTAACTGGTTACGTGGCCTTAGGTGGTATTTATAACTACCTTCTACTACCCATTCTGTATTTCCTCCACCTTCAGCAAGTACTTCTGCAGGTCTTGGCTCTTTACCTGGAGAGGTTATCCATACCTTCATTCCTGAAGGATCTGGACCATTTAGTGTCTTTCCTGTGTTGGGTTGCTGTAAATTCCCATTGACCTTAATCACAGGACATGGTAATACCAAGAGATGCCCTAGTGGGTCTCCTATACTCCAGACATATTCTTCCTTACCACCATTGTGGAGAACCAGTCCAATTTCTCCTTGGTGGTCTGGGTCAATCACCCCTCCTAATACTGTTATTCCTTTCTTAGCCTGTTGGCTCAAGGGCATCAGAAGTCCAAAATAACCAGGAGGAAGCCTTAGCTTCCAGTTCAAAGGAATAGTTGCTGTGTCTCCTGGCAGAAGCATTCCCTGCTCTGGACTCAAAACTTCTTTTTTTTTTTTATTTCAGCTCATACAAACTTATTAGGTACACCAGTTCCCTCCCTCCCTCCTCCTCCCCCGGTACCCCCTGCTCCCCCTCCGCACCTCTCTCCCTCCCCATCCCCCAGTGCCTCCCACCCCAATTCCCAGAGAGTCCTTTCTTGTGCATGTCTGATTTTCCTCTGGGCCCTCCTCTCCGATGACGTACAAGGACCCAGTGGCCTTTCCCGAACCCTTTCCCGTGTTCCCCTTAGGTATAGGAACACTGCTGTGGCTGCCAATCCTTTGCCTCCGAGGATCTTGGTGCCTTTAGCAGATGCTAGACTTTGTGAGGTCAACAGTGTGTTGGACAAGACGCAGGGCATGCAAAGTCCAATTATGATTGCTTCAGCCCTAACTAGTATAGAGTATCTTACATATCATTGCTCCTCCCCTCCTTATGCTCTTACACTCTTATCGCCCCCTCTTCCGCAAATTTCCCTGAGCTTCAAGATGGGGAGAGACTAAGCTGGCCTAGTTCTAGGTGGTTGATATAGATGGACTCAAAACTTCTAAGCCAGTAGAATACAGGCTTGCGGGAACAGGAAGCAAGAATTTTCCTAATGGGTCACTAGGAGTGATAGTAAGAGGAGCTATTCCTGTTTCCACCCCTTGATTCCTGGACCTGTGAATCCTGGCTATCGGAGACACAGTACCATATATTGGACGCTGGTTTAAGGCATATACTGCCTTCTGGAGAATTCTGCCCCATCCCTCCAGACTATTACCACCTAATTGACACTGTAATTGTGCCTTTAAAAGGCCATTCCACCGTTCAATCAAGCCAGCTGCTTCAGGATGTGGGGAACATGGTAAGACCAATGAATCCCATGGTCATGAGCCCACTGCCGTACTTCTTTAGCTGTGAAATGAGTTCCCTGGTCAGAAGCAATGCTGTGTGGAATTCCACGATGGTGGATAAGGCATTCTGTAAGTCCCTGGATGGTAGTCTTGGCAGAAGCATGATGTGCAGGAAAGGCAAATCCATAACCAGAATAAGTATCTATCCCAGTAAGAACAAAGTGCTGCCCTTTCCATCTTGGAAGTGGTCCAATGTAGTCAACCTGCCACCATGTTGCTGGTTGGTCACCCCGAGGAATGGCTCCATATCAAGGACTCAGCGTTGGTCTCTGCTGCTGGCAGATTTGGCACTCAGCAGCAGCTGTAGCCAGGTCAGCCTTGGTGAGTGGAAGTCCATGTTGTTGAGCCCATGCATAACCTTCATCTCTGCCACCATGTCCACTTTGCTCATGGGCCCATTGGGTAATGACAGGAATGGCTGGGGAAAGAGGCTGACTATCCACAGAACGGGTCATCTTATCCAAATGATTGTTGAATGTTTCTTCTGCCGATGTCCTCTTTTGATGAGCATTTACATGAGACACAAATATCTTTGTGTCCTTTGCCCATTGGGAGAGATCTATCCACATGCTTCTTCCCCAGATGTCTTTCTCGCCAATTTTCCAATTATGTTCCTTCCAAGTCTCTGACCATCCTGCCAAACCATTGGCTACAGCCCATGAATCAGTATACAGTCGCACATTTGGCCATTTTTCCTTCCAGGCAAAGTGTACAACCATGTGCATTGCCCCAAGTTCTGCCCACTATGAAGATTTCCCTTCTCCACTGCCCTTTAGGGTTGTTGCAGAAAAGGGTTACAGCGCTGCAGCTGTCCACTTCTGGGTGGCACCAGAATAGCGAGCAGAACCATCTGTGAACCAGACCCTAGTCTTCTCTTCTTCAGTTAGCTGATCATAGGGCACACCCCAGGAGGCCATAGGTGCATGCTTGGGAACAGGCATTGCAACAGGTTGGGGAACCATAGGCATTTGGACAACTTCTTCATGCAGCTTACTTGTGCCTTCAGGAACCTCTTGGGCCCTGTCTCGTATGTACCATTTCCATTTGATAATAGATTGTTGCTGTGCCCGTCCAACTTTATGGCTTGCTGGGTCAAATAACACCCAACTCATGATGGGTAACTCAGGTCGCATGGTAACTTGGTGACCCATTGTCAGATGTTTAGTTTCCACTAAGGCCCAATAACAAGCCAAGAGTTGTTTCTCAAAAGGAGAGTAATTGTCTGCCGATGCTGGCAGGGCCTTGGTCCAAAATCCTAAGGGTCTCCTCTGTGATTCACCTATGGGAGCCTGCGAGAGACTCCAAACAGCATCTTTATCTGCAACAGACACTTCCAATACCATTGGGTCTGCTGGATCATATGGTCCAAGTGGCAAGGCAGCCTGTACAGCAGCTTGAACCTGCTGAAGAGCCTTCTCTTGTTCTGGGCCCCACTCAAAGCTGGCAGCTTTCCAAGTTACTTGGTATATGGGCCTAAGTAACACACCCAAGTGAGGAATGTGCTGCCTCCAAAATCCAAACAGGCTCACCAAACGTTGTGCTTCTTTCTTAGTGGTGGGAAGGGCCAGGTGCAACAACTTATCCTTTACCTTAGAGGGGATATCTCTACATGCCTCACACCACTGAACTCCTAAAAATTTTTACTGAAGTGGAAGGTCCTTGGATTTTGGTTGGGTTTATTTCCCATCCTCTGTTGCACATATGCCTTACCAACAAATCCAAAATGCTTCCTACTTCCTGTTCACTTGATCCAATCAGCATAATATCATCTATATAATGGACTAGTGTGATACCTTGTGGAAGAGACAAGCGATCAAGATCACTGTGAACCAAGTTATGGCATAGGGCTGGAGAATTAATATACCCTTGAGGTAACACTGTAAATGTATACTGTTGGCCTTGCCAACTGAAGGCAAATTGCTTCGGATGATCTTTATGAATAGGTATGGAGAAAAAAGCATTTGCAAGATCAATGGCTGCATACCAAGTACCAGGAGATGTGTTGATCTGTTCAAGCAATGAAACCACATCTGGTACAGCAGCTGCAATTGGAGTCACAACTTGGTTAAGTTTGCGATAATCAACAGTCATTCTTCATGATCCATCTGTCTTCTGCACAGGCCAAATGGAAGAGGTAAAAGGAGAGGTGGTCGGAACCACAACCCCTGCATCCTTCAAGTCCTTTATGGTGGCACTAATTTCTGTAATTCCTCCAGGGATACGATACTGTTTCTGATTCACTATTTTCCTTGGTAGAGGCAATTCTAAAGGCTTCCATTTGGCCTTCCCAACCATAATGGCTCTTACTCCACATTTCAAGGAACCAATGTGAGGGTTCTGCCAACTTCTATGTATATCTATTCCAATTATACATTCTGGTACTGGGGAAATAACCACTGGATGAATTCGGAGACCTACTGGCCCTACTGTGAGTCGAACACTAGCCAAAACTCCATCAATCACCTGACCTCCATATGCCCCTACTTTAACTGGAGGACCACTATGCTTTTTAGGGTCTCCTGGAATCAATGTCAACTCAGACCCAGTATCTAGTAGACCCCGAAATGTCTGATTATTTCCTTTCCCCCAATGCACAGTTACTCTAGTGAAAGGCCTCAGATCCCTTTGTGGAAGGACAGGAGAAAGACTAATATTAAAGCTTTTCGCTATGGTATCAAGGTCCTTCCTTAAAGGGGCCTGGCCTCCCCTTCATTCAAGGGGCTCTGGATCTGTAAACTGGCTCAAGTCTGGAAATTGGTTGACAGGCCGTGATTCTCTGCTACTACGAGTAAAGGCAGCTTTTCCTTCATTTCTGTTAGAATTTTTCTGCTTTGTACAGGTCAAATAAGAACTTTGTAGACTTCTTATCTATTTTACTTTTGGGGACACCATGGTTAATTAGCCAATGCCAAAGGTCTAAGCGAGTGAGACCCTCATAAGTACTGTTCTGTCTAGGCTGCACATTATGGTTAGTATGCTTACTTTGCCATTGGCAATTCAGTGCTGCCACTTGGCCCCTACTACTCCTCGATCCACCTAGGCCCATTGAATTTAAGTCTTCCCACTGGGCGGCAGCATCTCCCATTGTTAGGTCTGGAACAAGGAGAAGAGCAATGATAGGAGCCTTCATATTTGGTGCTGCCCCTCTCACCAATTTATTAAGTACATTTCTGGTAAAAGGCATGTCATCTGGATTCTCCCATTGAGAATTGGATTTTAAAGAACGTATCCAGTCAAGCATACCAATTTCCCTGAGCCTCTTAATCCCATCGTCAACATTAAGCCAAGGAATGTCTGGAATCTCCAGTTCTTTTTCAGATGGCCAAACTTTAATAAATACTTCAGCTACTCACTCGAATAAACTTTTGGCACCATTTTTAACTCTATGAGTAGCAGTGTTAAACCTAGAATCTCTACTCAATGGGCCCATTTCTGTGAACTCACTTTTATCCAGTTTTATACTCCTTCCACCAGTATTACATTCCATTCCCAGGGGTATTCCCCAGATTGCTGCTTAAATGTGTTAGAAAAGTCATGGAGTTCTTTAGGGGTATAGTGCACCTCCTCATGGACCACAGTTTCTATTTCACCTTTAGGAGCCTGTTTAGCCTTGAGCCTAGTTATAGGCCTGGAAGCAATCACAGGTGCGCGTGATGTAACTTCAGTATTTACTCGTGGCAAAGATGAAAACAGCACTTTTGTAGAGGGTGGGTGTGAGGATTCATTCTGTGCTAAGGGTGGGGAGACCATTTCCTTAGGCAGAATAAATGCACCAGAAGTTGAGGGTTCAACATCCTCGTCCTCATCATCAGTTTGGTCTTCCCACACATTAGCATCCCACTTTTCAGGATCCCACTCTTTACCAATCAGTGCTTTTACTTTAACCGCCGACACCTTTTGAGGCTGGGAATTTAATTTACGTTGTAACTCAGCCACTCTAATAATCAAAGTTTGAGTTTGATTTTCAGCAATTCGAGCCCTATTGCTACTGGAGAGAAGATTCTCTTCTAGGGCACACTTAGAAACTTCTAAGTTGTTTATGCGCTTTCTGAGTTGGATATTTTCCTCGCTGAGATTTTCCTTTTCCATTTGTAGTTTAATGAGAGATGCTAGGAACAACCAGCCAGCATCATCATTTTCCTTATTCTTACTCATTTTTTGTAAAGTTCCATATACGGAATCGCTGAGCTTCTCAATCCTCACAAGAGGGGCATCAAGACTGTCCAACACACCTACTTTTACCAGTTCTAGAAACAGTTCACTCCAAACAGTGTTCCTCCATGCCACTAGGGGAGTCTTTAGCCACTGGCACTGGGTCAACAAGCCAGCTCCAGAAATCACAAAACTTGCCAGTAAAATTCATTCTTACAATTCTGCTTCTCTAGAACCACTTCTGGTACCAATTTCTGTATTAGTAAGGGTTCTCTAGAGTCACAGAATGTAAAATATATATAGGAAATTTATTGAGTTGGCTTACAGATATGGCCGAGGTAGTCCAGCGAAGGCTGTCAGTAGCCGAGGTAATTCCAACGATGGCTGCCAACAACTAGCTGCTCAGTTCGGTAGTCAAGTAGGTGATGGCTGAAGGCTGGAGAACTCCTAGAGTCTTAGTCTAGTGGAAGGTCGAAGGAACCGAGCGGCCGGAAGGAAGAACGATTCCTAGCACAGCTGCAAGAAGGGATCCTTTCTCCTTGGTGGCTCCTTTTAATATGATGCAGTACTGGGAGGATCCTTTGAGAGCTTTGGAAGTCCTGATAGAATCTAGAGTGGGTATAATCCTTCAAGTAGTCTCAGTTGATCCTTTCCAGACGTGGTCTCAGCCCAGCTTAGTTAATACCCTGTGTGTCAAGTTGACACCCAGGCTTAACTATCACAATAAGTAAACCTCTCTTTTTTTTTTTTTTTACCATACTGGTAATAATTGCCCGAGAGTAGTAATACCAACTAAATCAGTTCAGTCAAAAAGACACAGAAACTGAAAGGTCTTAAGAGACAAAAATAACAACGCCCAAGCCAAAGCGCAGATCCATGAGAAACAAAACCCAGGAAGACAAATTTGCCACCAAAAGAATTAACTCCATAATGATGGATTCCAACCAGAACAAATTCACAGATAATAGCCAAGAAAGCCAGGTCCACGATAACAACTTCCTTTCTTTTTTGTTTTTCCTTTATTTTATTTTATTTTATTTTCCTTTATTTTATTTTATTCTATTTTATTTTATTTTATTTTTATTTCTACTCATATAAACTTGACAGGTACACCGGTTCCCCCCTCCCCCCAAAGCCCTATCCCCCTGTGCCCTCCTCCCCTACCCTTCCTCCCCATCCCCCAATGCCTCCCCTTCCCATCCCCGGAGCATCCTTTAATGTGCATGCCAAACTCTCCTCTGAGTCCTCCTCTCTAATGAGGTGCAAGGACCCAGTGGCATTTCCCAGAACCCTTTCCTGTGTTCCCATTAAGCATAGGAACACTACAGTGGCTCTCAATCCTTTGCCTCCCAGGATGCTCGTGCCTTTAGCAAATGCTAGACTTTGTGAGGTCAATAGTGTGTTGGACATTGCGCAGGGCATGTAAAGTCCAAATATGATTGCTTCAGCCCTATCTTGTGTGGAGTATCTTGCATATTATTGCTCCTCCCATCCTTGTGCTCTTACAATCTTACCGCCCCATCTTCTGCAAATTTCCTTGATCTTCAAGATGGGGAGAAATTAGGCTGGCTAAGTTCCAGGTGATTGATATAGAGTCTCTGATGTTCTGGATTATGGTTTGTTGATTTTTTTTCAGTTTTGCTGCTCCCCCAATGCCCTTGGCTCCACCCTGATGGGTATTGGATGTCACACCCTGGCCAGAGATAAAAACCTGTTAAATTAGAGTCTTGTTATAAGAGTATATTCTAGGTAGATGTAATAAAAGTAGGAAACCATGGTGAGGGAAGGGTCAATCACCCATCTGCGAAATGGTTACTTTCCATCTCAAAGACTATACGCCTTCCCCTTCTGGTAAGATCATACCCCATCAGTTGTAAATGATCAGGAAGGAAAGTCTGTGAACTTAACCAGATGGCTCATTACTTACTTCCAGTCCTTGAAGGTGGCCTATTTTCTATGCTGTAACATATTACCCTCTCTCGTTACTGGTGTGGCTCTACTTACACTTCCGTCCTGTTCATAATCTTAGCAATTACTGTAGTTATTACAGAGATTTATCTTTGAGTGTCTCTAAGTGGGTTTGGTACTAGGAGCCACCTATTAGGGAGTACATATGGCACTTAATTTTCTGTGTCTGGTATACTTCACTCAATATAATTGTTTCTAATCCCATCCATTTCCTGGCACATTCCGTTAATTCATCATTTTTGAGGGCTGAGTAGTACTCCATTGTATAGATATACCAAATTTTCCTTATCGACTCGTCAACTGTTGGACATTTTTGATTCCATGACTTTGCTATTGTAAACAGTGCTGCTATGAACATGGTCGTGCTTGTGCTATCAAGGTGAATTTTGGCTGTATGGGGAGTTATTCCCAAAAGAGGAATCACAGGGTCACATGACATTTCAATCTTTAATTTCTTTAAGAATCTCCAGACGGCTCGCCAGAGTGGCTTGTATGAGCCTGCATTCCCACCAGCCATGTAGGAGAGTTCCCCTCTCTCCACATCCTCTCCAGCATTTGGTGTTGTTTGTACTGTGGATTTTTGCCACCCTGACCGGGGTGAGATGATATCTCAGGGAAGTGTTGATTTGCATTTCCCTGGTGGCTATGGATGCAGAGCATTTTTAAAGATATTTGTTAGTCATTTTAATTTCACAAGATAACAACTTTCAAAGAATGATCATTACCATGATTAATGCTATGAAAGAGGAAATCCAGGAGGAGTTAAACAACAGCATCAACCACTTTGAACAGGAACACAACGGACACTTGGAGGAGTTGAAAAAAACAGCTTAAGAAACAAAAATAGACATAGACCAGTTAAAACAGTCTTAGGCAGAGTTTAAAATCGAACTAAAAGACAAGTTATCTTCAACCCAAAACTCAACAGAGAGCCTTATCAGCAGAACTAATGAAGCAGAAAATAGAATTTCAGATCTTGAAGACAAAGTGGAAGAATTAACCAACTCAATGGAAGAGGTTCCTAAAGCCAAAAAGATACTTGAGAGGAATATTCAAGAGATATGGGACACCCTGAAGAAGCCTAACATGCGCATTCATGGAATACCAGAGCAAGATCCCCAAATACCACACCTAAGGACATTTTTCAAATTATCATTAATGAAAACTTCCCTCAACTGAAGAATGAGAGGCCCATCCTAATACAAGAGGCATTCCGCACCCCAAACAGATATGACCAAAATAGAAAATCTCCATGGCAAATAACAGTCAAAACACTCCACATTGAAGATAAAGAAAAGGTGCTGAGAGCTTCAAGGGGAAAAACAAAACAAGTCACTTTTAAAGGTAAACCTATTAAAATAACAAATGACTTCTCAGTGGAAACAGTAAAAGCAAGAAGAGCTTGGACAGACATACTTCAAGTATTGAATGAGCAAAAATGTCAACCCAGACTGATATACTTGGCAAAACTACCCATCATGATCGAGGGAGAATGAAAAGATTTCCAGCACAAAGACTACTTGAAGGCTTACATGTCTACCAAAGCAGGCCTTCAAAAATGCTAGAAATGATACTCAAGCTTGAAGGAAAGAACAAGCATATCCAGGAGGACAGAAGGGAAGTATAATGCCACCAAAACCTAAATGTCAAACAATACACTTAAAATAGCGACTACACATAAAAAATGTGCAGAATTAAAAATAATTTCTCCATTATATCATTAACTGTCAATGGTATTAAATCACCGATCAAGAGACACAGATTACAAACTTGGATTAAAAACTACAAACCATCAATCTGCTGTCTTTGGGAAACTCATCTCAACACAAAAGATAGGCACATCGTAGAAATAAAAGGCTGGTCAAAAATTCTGCAAGCTAATGGAACCAAGAAACAGGCAGGAGTAGCCATTATGCTGTCGGATAAAGTGGACTCTGAACCAAAAAAAATCATAAGAGACACAGATGGATACTACATTTTGACAGGTACAATTCACCAGGAAGACTTCACAATGAACACAGATGCAAAAATTCTCAACAAATTATTAGCAAATTGGATTCAAAAACATATCTAAAAGATCATTCACGGGGATCAAGTGGGCTTTATCCCAGGCACACAAGGCTGGTTCAACATATGCAAATCAATAAACGTAATAAAACATGTAAACCAGTCTAAAATCTAAGACCAAATGATACTCTTGATAAATGCAGAAAAAGATTTTTGACAATATCCAACAGCCTTGTATGATCAAAACACTAGAGACAGTTGGAATGGAAGGAACCTTGGTCTATATAATAAAAGATATATACTACATGCCCACAGCAAGGATTATACTCAATGGAGAAAAACTCGAAGCATTCTTGCTTCCATCAGGAACTAAACAAGGCTGTCCACTTCCACTACTTCTCTTCAATATTGTACTTGAAGTCTTAGCTGAAGCCATAACACAAGAAAGGGAGATAAAAGGGATTCAGATCGGCAAGGAAGAAGTCTAGTTATCTCTATTTTCTGATGACATGATCTTATGCCTGAGTGATCCCAAAAACTCCACCAGGAAACTCCTGGAACTAATACAGAAGTTCAACAGGGTGGTGGGATACAAAACAAACATACAAAAATCAGTGGCCTTCCTATATGCACAGAATGAAAGAAGTGAAAAAGCCCTGAGAGAATCAATCCCATTTACTACAGCTCCTATAATAATGAAATACCTTGGTATAAATCTAACCAAGGAAGTAAGTGACCTTTACAAAGAAAACTTTAAAACCCTAAAGAAAGAAATTACAAAAGACGCTAGAAGGTGGAAAGACCTGCCATGTTCCTGGTTGGCAGAATCACTATCATAAAAATGACCATCCTACCAAAGGCAATATGGATATTCAATGGTATACCAATTAAAATCGCAAAGCAGTTCTTTAAAGAAGGTGACCAAACAATCTCAACGTTCATATGGAGGCACAAAAGACCCAGGATAGCAAAAACAATCCTGAGTAACGGATCAGTGGATAAGGGTTGAAGACCCAGATATAAGCCCACACAACTACAGCCATTTGATCTTTGACAAAGGGGCCCAAAGAATCCAATGGAAAAAGAACAGCATCTTCAACAAATGGTGCTGGCTAAACTGGATCTCCACATGCGGAAGATTAAAGCTGGACCCGTACTTGTTCACCATGTACAAGACTTAATCCCAAATGGATCAAGGACCTCAATATAAGGCCAGAGACTATAAAAACCTTAGTTGAAAAGGTAGGGAACGCCTGGAGCTGATTGGGCTAGGCCAACAGTTCCTAATCAGAAATCAAATAGTGCAGTCAATACAACCAACACTCAACAGATGGAATCTTATGAAATTAAAGAGCTTCTGTTCAGATAAAGAGATTGTAACTCGAGCACAAAGGAAACCCACAGAATGGGAGAAAATCTTCACTAACCACATGTCTGATAGAGCTCTATTATCCAGAGTGCACAAAGAACATAGAAAACTAAACACCAAGGAAACAAATGGCCCAATTAAAAAAGGACCTTGGAACTCAAAAGAAACTTTACCAGGGATGAAATTGAAATGTCTAACAAATATCTTAAAAAATGCTCTGCGTCCTTAGCCTACAGAGAAATGAAAATCAAAACCTCCCTGAGATATCATCTTACTCCAGTCATGATGCCAAAAATCCACAATACAAACAACACCAAATGCTGGAGAGGATGTGGAGAGAAGGGAACTCTCCTACATTGCTGGTGGGAATGCCGGCTTACACAACCACACTGGCGAGCTGTCTGGAGATTCTTAAAGAAGGTAAAGATTGAAATACCATATGACCCTGCGAATCCACTTTTGGGAATAACCCCACACACAGCAAAAATTCACCTCGGTAGCACAAGCACGACCATGTTCATAGCAGCACTGTTTACAATAGCAAAATCATAGAATCAAATCAAATGTCCAACAGTTGATGATTGGATAAGGAAAATGTGGTACATTTATTCAATGGAATACTACTCAGCCATCAATAATGATGAATTAATGACATTTGCCAGGAAATGGATGAAAGTAGAAACAATTATATTGCGTGAAGTATCTCACACATGAAAAAGTAAACGCCGTATGTACTACCTAATAGGTGGATGCTAGTACCAACCCCACTTAGTGCCACACTCAAAGATAAATCTCTGCAATACCTACAGTAATTGCAAAGATTATAAATAGGAGGGAAGTGGAAGGAGGGCCTTGCTAGAAACAGTAGAGAGGGGATCATGCTATAGCAGAGAAATAGGCAACTATCAAGGACTGCAGGTAAGTAATGAGACATTTGGTTAAGCTCACAGACTTTACTTCCTTGTCACTTGCAACTGATGGGGTTTGATCTCATGACACAGGGAGGGTATATGGTCTGGCAGATAGAAGGTAACCATCCTGCAAATGGGAGACTCACCATGGTCTCCTACTCTTATTCCATCTACTGCTGAAGTTACTCTTATAATAAGACTCTATTTTAACAGCCTTTTATCTTTTGCTAGGAGGTGACATCCAATACCTATCAGGATGGAGCCAAGGGCAGTGCAGAAACAGCAAAAATGGAAGAAAAAAAAAACACAACAAATCATAATTCAGAACATCAGAGACCCTACATTAACAACCAGGATCCAGAATAGCCAAATCTCTCCCATCCTAAAGCTTGGGGAAATTTGCAGAAGAGGGGGTGGTAATATTGTAAGAGCCTAAAGATGGGGAGGAGCAACGACATGCAAGATTCTCAACATAAGTTAGTGCCACAGTAGCCCTACTCGGATTTTGCATGACCTGCACAATGACCAACATATCATTGACCACCCACCCCCGCAAAGTCTAGCATGGATCACAGGCACTAGGATCCTTAGAGGCAAGTGATTAACAGTCATAATAGTGTTCCCATTCTAAAGTGGAGTCCAACAAAGGGCTCTGGGCAATGCACTGAGTCCTTACACCTCACTAGAGTGGAGGACTCAGAGGGAAATTTGACATTCACACAAAAGGATGCTCAAGGAAATAGAAGGGGGGAAGAGGAGGCACTGGGAGAAAGGGAGAGAGGGGAGTGAAAGGAAAGGGAAAAGGGGGGAGGGTGCAAGGGGGACTGGGGAGAGGTGGAGGGAGGGAGGGAAGTGGGTACCAATTAAGCTTGTATTATTGGGAATAAATAAATAAATATAATAATAAAAAATGAATTAGTTCATGAAATCAATATAACTGAATAGTTACAATAAAGTAACTTTGGTGCAAATTAAATTATCAAACTGGCAACCTTAATTGCCATTACCTGGAATTATCAATTTTTGAAAAGAAAAGCAAATTTTTTTCTGATTGTCAAATTTTGTAGAATATAAATTTCTCAGGACACTTTTTTTGCCTAACCATACAAGCTCAATGAGCCCCGTGCCTCCTTTCTCTCCTCCCTCATTCTCCCCTTTCCTCCCCTTTCTTCCCCTCCCTTCCCCTCACCTGGTGCCTCATGCTTCTCTCCCATCCCCCAGAGCATCCATTTATTTGGGCACCAAACCTCCCTTTGAGTTGTCTACAGTAGTGAGGGTCTAGGACTCAGTGGCATAGTCCTTCTTGGGGCTGCCTACTAGCACAGAAAGTGTATTATGATTGTCAAATGCCTTGCCTATAAGGATCCTACTGCCTGAATCCTAATACCCTGTGGTCAGTGCAAGACTTTGGGGGGTCAATGACATGTCAGCCTTTGTGGAGGTCAGGCAAAGTACATTCACATTATTCCTATGTCCTGGCTGCTGCAGCCGTGACAAGATAAGCAAATACTATATTTGTTGTAAGTCTATCTTTTGGTTAGTTTATGGCTTCAGAAAACTTTTGGGGAAAGAGGTTTCCTCAAGTCAAAAGGGAATCTTCTTTTATTTTATTACTTTTTTCATACATGTACATGCATGTGTGTGTGTGTGTGTGTGTGTGTGTGTGTGTGTGTGTGTGTGTGTGTGTGTTTGTATCAGAGGGCACTGTGTGTCCCTGTGGCAGACCAAGCATATCTTTAGGATCATCCTGGAGTGTTTCTACCTCCTTCTTGCTTCACTGTGGGTTTTTCAGACTCTTCACATCAGGGCCAGAAGTGCAGGCTGCCACCATTTCGACATGGCATTTTTATGTGGGACCTGGGGTGCGAACTCAGGACTTTCTGTTTATGAGACAGAATCTTAACGCCTGAGCTATTTCTCCAGCCCAGAAGTCCTCTTTGAAGGATGGCCAATAGATGGCAAATGAAAGAACTTTTAGACTTTTTTTGTCTTTAGGTAAATTTACCTAAGAAAACAACTATAGTGAGAATGAAAAGTCATTGTGATGGCTAAACTTCATTGTCAACTTGACTGGATTTGGAATTGCTTGGGAGACACACCTCTGGGCGTGTCTGTGAGGTTATTTGGGCAACAAGCACCATTACATGGGCTGGAGTCCTGAACTGAATAGAAAAGAACAAGGAGTAAGAAAGCTGAGCAGTACCATTCATCTTTCTACTCCCAGACTACAGACCTGTGACCAGCAGTCTGAGCCAAAATAAACCCATCACTTAAAATGCTTGCTGTCAGGTGTTTGTTCACAACAATAAGAAAAGTAACTAATATAGTTATTCTAACTTGAAAGACCCCCAAAATCAAATTCTTAGACAAATTAAAAGAAGCTTATATAGTTGCAATCTCTTGATTCAAGAAAGGAGAAGGAATTAAGATAACATTGTGTGCTTTCTCAATGGCTGCCTGGTAGTGCCATAACATTTTTAAAGTCTTTTTATTCTTTGGCACTTTCATATACAAATTCAATGAATTTATGTTTTTTCACCTTTTACTGCCCGACCCCCTCTCTACTCCTGTCTCACTTCATATTTTTCCTTTCCAGCCAGTCTCCTTCCTACTTTCATGTCTTTTTTGCACTGTGGTCCCCTGGGCTTCATTTGGGATGTCTGTACTGTCCGTACAGTCATCTGTGCTGGGGGATGAGTTAACGGTGTGTAAATCATGGAGTAAAGAAGCTGCCATTCTCTCATCTGATATTAACATTCAATAATCTTTCATGGAAATATGGTATTTCTTGAGGTCATTCCTCATCCATGGGGAATAGGTCAACCCTGATGCCAGTCTTATAAAAGTGGACATCACAGCAGTGAATTCCTGGTCACCTAACATCTAACATGGTACTAACACTGTCTGTTAGTACCACTCTCAACTACAGGCTCTTACATTCTTATCACAACCTCTTCTATAAGGTTCCCTGAGCCTTGGAATAGAAGGGGATTTTGACCCCCTGTTTGGAATCGAACACGCCACAGTCACGTATGCTACACCTTTGGCTGGGATTCTCTGCTCTACACACCTTTCACTGCCAAAGGACTTCTTGGCCAAGCGCTGAGAGCTTCTCTATTGGTGTTAGAGTAAGTAAGTGTTTAGATGGCATTTTGCTTTTAATTACATACGACCTATTTCTACTTCCACAGGTTCCACAAGTTTAGAATACCTGGTATGTGCTCCCTGCCAGCAAGGGGAACTTAAATCCAATGTGAGAGCAGTTGGCTAGCCTTATACCCTTATACAGGCCACTATTGCATCAGCGGCCATGTAAGGTAACAACATTTACAATGTAATAGTTGGGGGGCAGTGGTGGCACAGGCTGAAAAGTAGCAAGACGCCGGTGCCCCAGTCCAGCAGTGGCGGCCAACGAGCCAGGCACGAACGGGGCTGGGGTGGGGGGACAGCAGCGGGCCCCGGCGAGCACCAGTGGCCCCAGCAGCCTGTGATGTCCGGTGAAGAGAAGAGGGGGAGACGCCGGCCACGGCCCCGCACTACCCGGCGCGGGGCAGAAGCAAGGACACAGCCTCAGGGGCCCGAGGACAGGGTGGTGTACTATCAATCGCAGCAGAGGCGAACCCACAGCTTCAGGGCGCTGTGCGAAGCCTTGAAACTTGTCGTGCCCGGAAACGCAGAGTTCATGAGCTCGGAGAAGGAACTCTGGACCTACCTGTGCAGCCTCAGGGACCAGGACACCCCGCAATACAGCAAGGACGTCTATGGCTGTACCTCATGCCTGGCCCAGGCGCCCGACCCTCGGGACTTTCAACGGCCAACGGCCAAGCGTGCAGACCTGCCACGAGCACGCTGGCCAAGAGAAGGCACAGCGGAACTTGGGCAATCAGGTGGAGCCGGCGGAGAAGGGCACTCCTGAGGCCATCGATCAGTTCCCAGCAATTCTGTTGCTTTGAATATCTCCAGATGGACTTCACCCCATTGATACAAAAACATCTGCCATGGGCTAGTAATATATTCTTGTCACATTATTTGTTAAATGTCAGGATGGACTTCATATTGAGCCAATGTTTTCTGCCTGTCCATGAAGGAGTTTCTATGTTGGATTAATTGAGATGGAAAGATCCGCCCTCATATAGGCAACACAATTTCATAGGCTGGGGTCTTGGACTAAATATAAAGGAGAAAACAAGTTGAGCATTAGCTTTCATCATTCTTTGCTTCCTGACTGATGATTCAATGTGACCAGCTACCTCAAGCTCCTGTTACCGGGAGTTCCCTGCCATTATGAAGTCTACACTCATAGTGAGCCAAAAATAAATCCTTCCTTTTACAAGTTGCTCTTGACAGTCATTTTGTCACGGCATCAAGAACAGTGCTACTTCACCTTGATTTTTGTCGATTAATTTCCTGTGGCTTGGCGATTTTTGCCCTTGGATGAAAGAGGGTACTGAAAAGGAGAAAAGGAGTCCCTAGGCAACCAATTTCTGCCTTCATTTATTATAAGATAGGATTTGGGGCTCCCCCGTTTAACATACATAATTTCATAGGTCATTGGCTTCAGAGAAGCTTACTTTGTAATAAAGGTTGATCAGGACAAAAACGTGACCATTCTATAATCAGAACTAAAAAAAGGAAAAAGCAACCTGGCCCATGCCACGGGTCCCAGTCTTTTTTTGTTCCTCCCACCCGCCTGTCCACACGCCTGTCCCCCCAGCTGGGCTGAGACTGGGTCCTCCATCCCAGGTGAGTTACTCAGCCCCCAAGTTGCCCATAGTCCCACGTCCTCCCACCTGCCAACCCGGGCAACACCCAGGCTGCCTCTGGTTTGCGTGGCCCACGCCTCCGCCTCAGCCCCTTTGTTCCTCCCACCCACTTGCCACCAGACTGGGACAGGACTTGCTCACCGTCCTCCAATCCTGGAGCCTGGGTGGGCCATTATGCAAAGTCCCAGGTCCCAGGTGAAAAGCTCTGCCATCACCATCAGCCCTTCTGCCCCTCCAGCCCACCAGGGACCTTCTGCTCGTGCTCCACGGAGGACATATGGTACTCAGAATTCAACAGAATGCAAAGAAAACACAAGCAAACTCTAAGCGAACATACATCTAAAGGCCATACATCTGAAGTCCTCTAAAATCATCCTATCACAGGGGAGAGATTCTTCACATCCAGCACAAAGATAAGTAGACCTCTTTTTTTACCACACTGCTCGTTTTTAGTATTAATCACTGTAGATTAATTTTTCTATAGAGCCACCCCAAAAATATATACAACTTCAGGGATTATACCACTCACCCTCACATATCACCAAGATACTACATCATAAAAGTGCACTACCATACTAATATTCACCTCCTGTCTACTTAAACTGACTTAACTGATGTACTAACAGCCTAATAGCCTCATGTAGCAAATAATACTAACAACAGACAAACATACCTAACTACAAGGCCAGCACTAGTAATAAATGCCTGAGAGTATAATACCAACTAAATCAGTTCAGTCAAAAAGACACAGAAACTGAAAGGTCTTAGGAGACAAAACAACAATGCCCAAGTCAAAGTGGAGATCCATGAGAAACAAAACCCAGGAAGACAAATTTGCCACCAAAAGAATTAACCCCATAATGAAGAATTCTAACCAGAACAAATTCACAGGTAATAGCCAAGAAAGTCAGATCCAAGATAATGAGTTTGAAAGTATGATCATTACCATGATTAATACTATGAAAGAGGATATCCCACAGGAGTTAAACAACCGCATTAACCACTTTGAACAGGAACACAACGGACACTTGGAGGAGTTGAAAAAAACAGTTTAAGAAACAAAAATAGACATAGAGCAGTTAAAACAGTGTCAGGCAGAGTTTAAAATCGAACTAAAAGACAAGTTATCTTCAACCCAAAACTCAACAGAGAGTCTTATCAGCAGAATTAATGAAGAAGAAAATAGAATTTCAGATCTTGAAGACAAAGTGGAAGAATTAACGAACTCAATGGAAGAGGTTCTTAAAGCCAAAAAGATACTTGAGAGGAATATTGAAGAGATATGGGACACCCCGAAGAAGCCTAACATGGGCATTCATGGAATATCAGAGCAAGAATCCCCAAATACCACACCTGAGGTAATTTTTCAAATTATCATAAATGAAAACTCCCCTCAACTGAAGAATAAGAGGCCCATCCTAATACAAGAGGCATTCCGCACCCCAAACAGATATGACCAAAATAGAAAATTGCCACGGCAGATAAGGAAACTGTGGTACATCTATACAATGGAGTACTACTCAGCCATGAAAAATGATGAATTACTGGAATTTGCCGGGAAATGGATGTCATTAGAAACAACTATATTAAGTGAAGTATCCCAGACCCAGAAAATTAAGTGCTGTATGTACTCCCTAATAGGTGGTTCCTAGTTCCAAACCCTAACAGCCCACCTAGAGACACTCAAAGAAAAATCTCTGTAACACCTACAGTAATTACAAGGATTATGAACAGGAGGGATGGGGTAGGAGGGCCACACCAGAAACAAGGAGAGAGGGGACCATGTTACAGCAGAGAAAATAGGCCTCCATCAAGGACTCAAATAAGTAAATGAGACATCTGATTAAGTTCACAGACTTTTGTTCCTGATCATTTACTACTGAGGGGGTATGATCTCACCAGAAGAGGAGGGCATATAGTCTGGCAGATAATAAGTAACCATTTTGCAAATGGGTGATTGACCCCTCCCTCACTGTGGTTTCCTACTTTTATTGCATCTACCTTTGAATGTGCTCTTATAAGAAGACTGTAGTTTAACAGCTTTTTGTCTCTGGACAGGGGGTGACATACAATGCCCATCAGGATGGAGTGAAGGGCATTGCAAGAGCAGCAAAACTAAAAAGAAAATCAACAAACCACAATCCAGAACTTCAGGGGCTCTATATCAACCACCTAGAACTAGGCCAGACTAATCTCTCCCCATCCTGAAGTTCAGGGACATTTGAGGAAGAGGGGGTGGCAAGAGTGTAAGAGCAAAAGGATGGGAGGAGCAATGATTTGCAAGATACTCCACACAAGTTTGGGACGAAGCAATCATAATAGGTTTTTGCATGTCCTGCGCAATGTCCAACACACTATTGACCTCACAAAGTCTAGCAAAAGCTAAAGGCACCAAGACCCTTAGAGGCAAGGGATTGACAGCCACAGTAGTGTTCCTATGCTTAAGGGGAACACGAGAAAGGGTTCAGGGAAATGCCACTGGGTCCTTGTACGTCATCGGAGAGGAGGACCCAGAAGAGAGTTAGGCATACACAATAAAGGACTCTCTGAGAATTGGGGGGGGAGGCGCTCGGAGATGGGGAGGGAGGGAGGGAGAGCAGCAGGTTCGGGGGAAGGAGGAGGGAGGGAGGGAACTGGTCTACCTATTAAGTTTGTATGAGCAGAAATAATAAAAAATGTATTAAAAAAAAAAAAGAAAATCGCCACGGCAAATAACAGTCAAAACACTCCACTTGAAGACAAAGAAAAGGTGCTGAGAGCTTCAAGGGAAAAAAAAAACAAGTCACTTTTAAAGGTAAACCTATTAAAATAACAAATGATTTCTCAATGGATACAGTAAAAGCAAGAAGAGCTTGGAGAGACGTACTACAAGTATTAAATGAGCAAAAATGTCAACCCAGATTGATATACCCGGCAAAACTATCCATCATGATCAAGGGAGAATGAAAAGATTTCCAGCACAAAGACTACTTGAAGGCTTACGTGTCTACAAAAGCAGGCCTTCAAAAATGCTAGAAATGATACTCAAGCTTGAAGGAAAGAACAAGCATATCCAGGAGGACAGAAGGGAAGTATAATGCCACCAAAACCTAAATGTCAAACAATACACTTAAAATAGCGACTACACACAAAAAATGTGCAGAATTAAAAATAATTTCTCCATTATATCATTAACTGTCAATGGTATTAAATCACCGATCAAGAGACACAGACTACAAATTTGGATTAAAAACCACAAACCATCAATCTGCTGTCTTTGGGAAACTCATCTCAACACAAAAGATAGGCACATCCTAGAAATAAAAGGCTGATCAAAAATTCTGCAAGCTAATGGAACCAGGAAACAGGCAGGAGTAACCATTATGCTGTCAGACAAAGTGGACTTCGAACCAAAAAAAAAATCATAAGAGACAATTCAACAGGAAGACTTTACAATACTGAACATATATGCACCTAATACGGGCCCCTTCACATTCATTAAGCAAACCCTACAGCATCTAAAGCGAGAAATGAATGCCCAAACAATAATTCTTGGGGATTTCAACACTGTCCTCTCAACATGGGATACAGCAACAGGTCAAAAGCTTCACAGAGACACTTTGGAACTCAACCAAACCCTTAAAGAAACGGACCTTACAGATCTCTATCAAACTGTTCATCCATGCACCAAAGAATACACATTTTTCTCAGTAGCACATGGGACATTAACCAAAATAGATCACATATTAGGCCACAAAATGAATCTCCACATATACGGGAAAGTTGAAATCCTAGCCTGTACCCTATCAGACCACCATGTTCTAAAGCTTGACATCCACAACACAATAAACAACAGAAAATACATTAACTCCTGGAAACTTAACACTATGATGCTGAATGAGAATTGGATTCAGGAAGAAATTAAAAAGAAATTCAAGATTTCCTGAAAGGGAAAGATAATGAAAATACAACTTATCAAAATCTCTGAGACACAACGAAAGCTGTCCTGAGAAGTTAGTTCATAGTCCCTAATGCCTACATCAACAAAAATGGAAACATCACAAATAAATAACTTAATGATGCAGCTTAAAGCTTTAGACTCACTAGAGCAATCTGATCCCAAAAGCAGTAGAAGAGAGGAGATTAGCAAAAAAAGGGAGAAATATCCAAAATTGAGATTAGGAAAACGATACAGAGAAACAACCAGTCCAAAAGCTGGTTCTTTGAAAAAATCAATAAGATTGGTACACCCCTAGCTAAATTAACCAAAAGCAAGGGAGAAAAAAACACAAATTGACAAAATTAGAAATGAAAACGGAGTTATCACTACTGATAACCAAGAAATCCAGAGAATTATAATGTCATATTTCAAAAACTTATACTCTGTGAAATTTGACAACACAAAAGAAATGGATGAATTCCAATCCAGAACTTCAGAGACTCTATATCAACCACCTAGAACTAGGCAAGCTTAGTCTCTCCCCATCTTGAAGCTCAGGGAAATTTGCGGAAGAGGGGGTGGTAAGAGTGTAAGAGCAAAAGGATGGGAGGAGCAATGATATGTAAGATACTCTATACTAGTTAGGGCTGAAGCAATCATAATTGGACTTTGCATGCCCTGCGTCTTGTCCAACACACTGTTGACCTCACAAAGTCTAGCATCTGCTAAAGGCACCAAGATCCTTGGAGGCAAAGGATTGGCAGCCACAGCAGTGTTCCTATACCTAAGGGGAACACGGGAAAGGGTTCAGGGAAAGGCCACTGGGTCCTTGTAAGTCATCGGAGAGGAGGGCCCAGAAGAAAATCAGACATGCACAAGAAAGGACTCTCTGGGAATTGGGGTGGGAGGCACTGGGGGATGGGGAGGGAGAGGAGTGGGGAGGGGGAGTAGTGGGTACGGGGGGAGGAGGAGGGAGGGAGGGAACTGGTGTACCTAATAAGTTTGTATGAGCTGAAATAAAAAAAAAGAAATAAATTAAAAACTAGTGCTGATCTATGTAAATTAAATAAAAATAAACAGAAAGATTTATTGTGGAAAAAAAAAAGAAATGGATGAATTCCTGAGTAAGCATAACTAACTGAAATTGAGTCAGGAAGTTGTGAATTATTTAAATACTCCTATAACATATGAGGAAATTGAAGAAGTAATCTCAAATCTTCCCACCAAGAAATGTCCTGGACCAGATGGATTCAGCACAGAGTTCTACAAGACATTTAAGGAGCTAATAACACCAATACTGCTTAAACTGTTCCATCAAATAGCAAAGGAAGGAACACTACCAGATTCTTTCTACAAAGCTAATATCATCTTAATCCCAAAACCTAATAAAGATACACTTAAAAAAGAAAACTATAGGCCAATCTCCTTGATGAACACAGATGCAAAAATTCTCAAGAAAGTCTTAGCATATTGGACTTAAAAACATATCAAAAAGATCATTCATGCGGATCAAGTAGCCTTTATCCCAGGCACACAAGGCTGGTTCAACATATGGAAATCAATAAACGTAATACACCATATAAGCCAGTCTAAAATCAAAGAACACATGATTCTCTCGATAGATGCAGAGAAAGCTTTTGACAACATCCAACAGCCTTTTATGATCAAAACCCTAGAGACAGTTGGAATGGAAGGAACCTTGGTCAATATAATAGAAGCTGTATACAACAAGCCCACAGCAAGGATTATACTCAATGGGGAAAACTTGAAGCATTCCCGCTTCCATCAGGAACTAGACAAGGCTGTTCACTTTCACCACTTCCCTTCAATATTGTACTTGAAGTCTTAGCTGAAGCCATAAGACAAGAAAGGGAGATAAAAGGGATTCAGATCAGCAAGGAAGCAGTCTAGTTATCTCAATTTGCTGATGACATGACCTTATACCTGAGTGATCCCAAAAACCCCACCAGGAAGCTCCTGGAACTAATTGAGAAGTTCAGCACGGTGGCAGGATACAAAACAAATATACAAAAATCAGTGGCCTTCCTATATGCACAGAATGAAAGAAGTGAAAAAGCCCTGAGAGAAACAATCCCATTTACTATGGCCCCTAAAGAAATGAAATACCTTGGTATAAACCTAACCAAGGAAGTAAGTGACCTTTACAATGAAAACTTTAAAACCCTAAAGATAGAAATTACAGAAGGCACTAGAAGGTCGAAAGACCTGTCACATTCCTGGGTTGGCAGAATCAATATCATAAAAATGACTATCCTACCAAAGGCAATATAGAGATTCAATGCTATACCAATTAAAATCCCAAAGCATTCTTTAAAAATGTGTCCAAACCATCTCAAAGTTCATATGGAGGCACAAAAGACCCAGCATAGCAAAAACAATCCTGAGTAACAAAAACATTGTTGGAGGTTCACCATACCGAACCTTAGTCTATACTACAAATCCATAATTATAAAAACAGCCTGGTACTGGCTCCAAAATGGACACACAGATCACTGGATAAGGGTTGAAGACCCAGATATAAGCCCACACAGCTACAGCCATTTGATGTTTGACAAAGGGGCCCAAAGAATCCAATGGAAAAAGAACAGCATCTTCAACAAAAGGTGATGGCAAAACTGGATCTCCGCATGCAGAAGATTAAAACTGGACTCCTACTTGTCACCATGTACAAGACTTAATTCCAATTGGATCAAGGACCTCAATATATGGCCAGAAATCATAAAAACCTTAGTTGAAAGGGTAGGGAACTCCCTGGAGCTGATTGGGCTAGGCCAACAGTTCGTAATCAGAAATCCAATAACGCAGTCAATAAAACCATCACTCAACAGATGCGACCTTATGATATTAAAGAGCTTCTGTTCAGATAAAGAGATTGTAACTCAAGCACAAAGGCAACCCACAGAATGGGAGAAAATCTTCACTAACCACATGTCTGATAGAGCTTTATTATCCAGAGTGCACAAAGAACGTCGAAAACTAAACACCAAGGAAACAGATGGCCCAATTAAAAAATGGACCTTGGAACTCAAAAGAAACTTTACCAGGGATGAAATTGAAATGTCTAACAAATATCTTAAAAATTGCTCTGCATCCTTAGCCACCAGGGAAATGAAAATCAAAACCTCCCTGAGATATCATCTCATCCTGGTCAGATGGCAAAAATCCACAATACAAACGCCACCAAATGCTGGAGAGGATGTGGAGAGAAGGGAACTCTCCTACATTGCTGGTGGGAATGCAGGCTTACACAACCACGCTGGTGAGCCGTCTGGAGATTCTTAAAGAAATTAAAGATTGAAATGCCATATTACCCTGTGATTCCACTTTTGGGAATAACTCCCCATACAGCAAAAATTCACCTCGATAGCACAAGCATGACCATGTTCATAGCAGCACTGTTTACAATAGCAGCACTGTTAACAATCAGCCCAAATGTCCAACAGTTTATGATTGGATAAGGAAAATGTGGTACATTTATACAATGGAATACTACTCAGCCATCAATAATGATGAATTAATGAAATTTGCCAGGAAATGAATGGAATAAGAAACAACTATATTGAGTGAAGTATCTCAGACATGGAAAAGTAAATGCCGTATGTACTACCTAATAGGTGGATGCTAGTACCAAACCCACTTAGTGCCACACTCAAAGATAAATCTCTGCAATACCTAGTGTAATTGCAAAGATTATAAATAGGAGGAAAGTGGAAGGAGGGCCCTGCTAGAAACAGGAGAGAAGGGATCATGCTACAGCAGAGAAAATAGGCCACTATCAAGGACTGCAAGTAAGTAATGAGACATCTGGTTAAGCTCACAGACTTTCCTTCCTGGTCACTTGCAACTGATGGAGTTTGATCTCATCAGACAGGGAGGGCATAGGTTCAGGCAGATAGAAGGTAACCATCCTGCAAATGGGAGACTCACCCTCCTCACCATGGACTTCTACTCTTATTCCATCTACCGTTGAATCTACTCTTATAATAAAACTCTATTTTAACAGCCTTTTATCTTTTGCTAGGAGGTGACATCCAACACCCATCAGGATGGAGCCAAAGGGAGTACAGGAAGAGCAAAACTGGAATAAAAAAATAACAAATCATAATTCAGAACATCAGAGACCCTACGTTAATCACCAGGATCCAGAATAGCCAAATCTCTCTCCATCCTAAAGCTCAGGGAAATTTGCAGAAGAGGGGGTGGTAAGATTGTAAGAGCCTAAAGATGGGGAGGAGCAACGACATGCAAGATACTCAAGATAAGTTAGTGCCGCAGTAGCCCTATTCGGATTTTGCATGACCTGCACAATGACCAACATATCATTGACCCCCCCTCCCGCAAAGTCTAGCATGGATCACAGGCACTAGGATCCTTAGAGGCAAGTGATTAACAGTCATAATAGTGTTCTAAAGTGGAGCCCAACAAAGTGCTCTGGGCAATGCACTGAGTCCTTACACCTCACTAGAGTGGAGGACTCAAAGGGAAGTTTGACATTCACACAAAAGAATGCTCTAGGAAATAGAAGGTGGGAAGAGGAGGCACTGGGAGAAAGGGAGAGAGGGGAGTGAAAGGAAGGGGAAAAGGGGGGGAGGGTGCAAGGGGGACTGGGGAGAGGTGGAGGGAGGGAGGGAACTGGGTACCAATTAAGCTTGTATTATTGGGAATAAATAAATAAATATAATAATAAAAAGGAATTAATTCATGAAATCAATATAACCAAATAGTTAAAATAAAGTAGCTTTGGTGCAAATTAAACTATCAAACTGGTGACCTTAATTGTCATTACCTGGAATTATCAATTTTTGAAAAGATAAGCAAATTTTTTTCTGATTGTCAAACTTTGTAGAATATAAATTTCTTAGAACACTTTTTTTGCCTAATCATACAAGCTCAATGGGCCCCGTGCCTCCTTTGTCTCCTCCCTCACTCTCCCCTTTCCTCCCCTTTTTTCCCCTCCCTTCCCCTCACCTGGTTCCTCATGCTTCTCTCCCATCCCCCAGAGCATCCATTTATGTGGGCACCAAACCTCCCTTTGAGTTGTCTACAGTAGTGAGGGTCTAGGACTCAGTGGCATAGTCCTTCTTGGGGCTGCCTACTAGCACAGAAAGTGTATTATGATTGTCAAATGCCTTGTCTGTAAGGATCCTACTGCCTGAATCCTAATCCCCTGCGGTCAGTGCTAGACTTTGGGAGGTCAATGACATGTCAGCCTTTGTGGAGGTCAGGCAAAGTCCATTCACATTATGTCTATATCCTGGCTGTTGCAGCCGTGACAAGACAAGCAAATACTATATTTGTTGTAAGTCTATCTTTTTTGGTTAGTTTACGGCTTCAGAAAGCTTTTGGGGAAAGAGGTTTCCTCAAGTCAAAAGGGAATCTTCTTTTATTTTATTACTTTTTTCATACATGTACATGCATGTTTGTGTGTGTGTGTGTGTGTGTGTGTGTGTGTGTGTGTGTGTGTGTCTGTATCAGAGGGCACTGTGTGTCCCTGTGTGTGTGTGTGTGTGTGTGTCTGTGTCTGTGTTTGTATCAGAGGGCACTGTGTGTCCCTGTGGATGACCAAGCGTATCTTTAGGATCATCCTGGAGTGTTTCTTCCTCCTTCTTGCTTCACTCTGGGATTTTCAGACTCTTCCCATCAGGGCCAGAAGTGCAGGCTGCCACCATTTCTGCTTGGCATTTTTATGTGGGACCTGGGGTGTGAACTCAGGACTTTCTGTTTGTGAGACAGAGTCTTAACCCCTCAGCCATCTCTCCAACCCGGAAGTCTTCCTTGAAGCATGGCTAATAGATGGCAAATGAAAGAACTTTTAGACTTTTTTTGTCTTTACGTAAGTTTACCTAAGAAAACAACCATAGTGAGAATGAAAGGCCATTGGGATGGCTAAATTTCATTGTCAACTTGACTGGATTTGGAATTGCTTGGGAGACACACCTCTGGGCGTGTCTGTGAGGTTATTTGGGCAACAAACACCATTACATGGGCTGGAGTCCTGAACTGAATAGAAAAGAACAAGGAGTAAGAAAGCTGAGCAGTACCATTCATGTTCTACTCCCAGACTGTAGACCTGTGACCAGCAGTCTGAGCCAAAATAAACCATTCACTTAAATTTCTTGCTGTCAGGTGTTTGTTCACAACAATAAGAAAAGTAACTAATATAGTTATTCTAACTTCAAAGACCCCCAAAATCAAATTCTTAGACAAATTAAAAGAAGCTTATATAGTTGCAATCTCTTGATTCAAGAAAGGAGAAGGAATTAGATAACATTGTGTGCTTTCTCAATGGCTGCCTGGTAGTGCCATAACATTTTTAAAGTCTTTTTATTCTTTGGCACTTTCATATACAAATTCAATGAATTTATGTTTTTTCACCTCTTACTGCCCAACCCCCTCTCTACTCCTGTCTCACTTCATATTTTTCCTTTCCAGCCAGTCTCCTTCCTACTTTCATGTCTTTTTTGCACTGTGGTCCCCTGGGCTTCATTTGGGATGTCTGTACTGCCTGTACAGTCATCTATGCAGGGGGATGAGTTATCAGTGGGTAAATCATTGAGTCAAGAAGCTGCCATTCTCTCTTCTGATACTAACATTCTATAATCTATCATGGAAATATTGTATTTCTTGAGGTCATTCCTTATCCATGGTGAATAGGCCAACCCTGATGCCAGTCTTATAAAAGTGGACATCACAGCAGTGAATTCCTGGTTGTGTCAGCCTTGTCATGACCAGAGGACACTCTCTGTTAGTACCACCCTCATCTATAGGCTCTTACATTCTTATCACTCCCTCTTCTACAAGGTTCCCTGAGCCTTGGACTAGAAGGGCATTTTGACCCCCTGTTTAGAATCGAACACGCCACACTCACGTATGCTACACCTTTGGCTGGAATTCTCTGCTCTAAACACCTTTCACTGCCAAAGGACTTCTTGGCCAAGCGCTGAGAGCTTCTCTATTGGTGTAAGAGGAAGTGTTTAGATGGCATTTTGCTAGTAATTACTTAGATTTGAACCACGCACGACCTATTTCTACTTCCACAGGTTCTAAAAGTTTAGAGTACCTGGTATGTGCTCCCTGCTAGCAAAGGGACCTTAAATCCACTGTGAAAGCAGTTGGCTACCCTTACCCCATACAGGCCACTATTGCATCAGTGGCCATGTAGGTACCATTAGAGTGTAATAGTTGGGGGGCGGTGGTGGCGCAGGCCAGAAAAGTCGCAAGTCGCCGGTGTCCCAGTCCAGCAGTGGCCACCACGGAGCCAGGCGCTGACAGGGGTGGGGGTGGGGACAGGGTCGGGCTCTGGCGAGCGCCAGTGGCCCCAGCAGCCTGAGATGCCCCGCAAAGGGAAGAGGCGGCGACGCCGGCCCCGGCCCCGCGCTGCTCCACACAGGGTGGAAGCAGAGACACAGCCTGAGGGGCCTGAGGACAGGGTGCAGCAGAGGCGAACCCACAGCTTCCAGGCGCGGTGCGAAGCCTTGAAGCTTATCGTGCCCGGAAGCGCGGAGTTCTTGAGCTCGGAGGAGGAACTCTGGACCTACCTGTGCAGCCTCAGGGACCAGGACACCCCGCAAAACTTGCACAGCAAGGACGACTACGGCTGTACCTCGTGCCTGGCCCAGACGACCGACCCCTCGGGACCTTCGACGTCCAATGGCCAAGGGCGCAGACCCGCCATGCGCGTGCTGGCCAAGAGAAGGCACCGCGGAACGTGGGCAATCAGGTGGAGCCGGCGGAAAAGGGCACTCCTGAGGCCATCGATCATCGGCGCCGTCGCTCCAAAGGAGCAGTGTCCGGCACATCCTGACGCCACCGCCTCCACTAGCTTCGGGGCCGACACCATGGAGGAGACTTGCGGGGTGGACACCCTGACACCGACCAGCTTCACCCCGGAAGAGCTGGATCCGGCCCAGTCCGATGCCACTGCTGCCACTAGCTTTGGGGGCGACACCTTGGATGAGAGTTGCAGGGCGGACACCTCGACCCTGACCAGTTTCACCCGCAACGAACCGGGTCCTTCTCAGCCTGCCGCCGCTGCCGCTACTAGCTTGGGGGGCGACACCGTGGAGGAGACTTGCGGGACGGACACCCTAACACTGACCAGCTTCGCCCCCCACGAGCCGGGTATGTCCCGTCCCGCTGCGGACGCTGCCACTAGCTTGGGGGGCGTCACCCTGGAGGAGACCTGCGGGTCGGACACCTCGACACTGACCAGCTCGACCGTCCACGTCGGTGATGACATGTGTGGCGAGAGCAACCTGGAGTCGTCCAGGCAGCCAGCGCGCCATGCGCTGCATGTGGACCTGGAGCCGGTGGTGCGGTTCTGCAGCTTCCAGGAGCCGCGGGAGTGAGGTGGTGTCCCACGGCATCAACCCTGGCCGCTCAAGAAGGAGCTTTGGCGGACAGGACCAGAACTGCCCACCCTCACCCCCGCCCCCATGCATCTTATGCACGAAGATGTCCTGGGATGCTGCACTTACCCTTTTTCCCTTGAGCTGCCAACGGGTCAGAACTGCTAGAGAGGTGTGTCCACAAGCTGCCGGTGGCGGCCAGGAGAACAAGCGGTTATATATACACGAGACCTTATACAGCTTCCCGATAAGCTGTTCTCTTCATTATGATAATGCATTACTAAAAACCCTCGTGCGAGTAAATAAAAAGTGAATTACAAGAAAGAATGTTAAATTACAGTTGTGTCATGGGAAACAGAGACATTCTTTTGGTTACTAGCTTCCATTGCCAAATGTATTTCAGAAATGTACGCTTTTCTTCCCAAAAATATATTGCTAACTTTTACAGTTAGCACCTGATGAAAATGTATTTGTACCACTTCACTTGTATATAGTTTTATAACTAAAAAGTTAATTCAATGGCATTATATGAACAGTTCCCAACAATTCCGTGGTGAATAGCCAACCGTGATGCCAGTCTTATAAAAGTGGACATCACAGCAGTGAATTCCTGGTTGTGTCAGCCTTGTCATGACCAGAGGACACTCTCCGTTAGTACCACCCTCATCTACAGGCTCTTACATTCTTATCACTCCCTCTTCTTCAAGGTTCCCTGAGCCTTGGACTAGAAGGGCATTTTGACCCCCTGTTTAGAATCGAACACGCCACAGTCATGTATGCTACACCTTTGGATGGAATTCTCTGCTCTAAACACCTTTCACTGCCAAAGGACTTCTTGGCCAAGCGTTGAGAGCTTCTCTATTGGTATAAGAGGAAGTGTTTAGATGGCATTTTGCTAGTAATTACGTACAACCTATTTCTACTTCCACAGGTTCCAGAAGTTTAGAGTACCTGGTATTTGCTCCCTGCCAGTAAGGGGACTTTAAATCCAATGTGAAAGCAGTTGGCTACCCTTACCCCATACAGGCCACTATTGCATCAGCGGCCATGTAAGGTAACATTTACAGTGTAATATTTGGGGGACAGTGGTGGCGCAGGCTGAAAAGTAGCAAGACGCCGGTGCCCCAGTCCAACAGTGGCCACCACGGAGCCAGGCACCGATGGGGCTGGGGTGGGGGGACAGCAGCGGGCCCCAGCGAGCACCAGTGGCCCCAGCAGCCTGTGATGCCCTGCAAAGAGACGGAGACGCCGGCCACGGCCCCATGCTACCTGGCGCGGGGCAGAAGCAAGGCCCGGCCTCAGGGGCCCGAGGGCAGGGTGGTGTACTATCCATCGCAGCAGAGGCGAAACGACAGCTTCAGGGCGTTGAGCGAAGCCTTGAAGCTTATCGTGCCCGGAAACGCGGAGTTCATGAGCTGGGAGAAGGAACTCTGGACCTACCTGTGCAGCCTCAGGGACCAGGACACCCCGCAAAACAGTAAGGACATCTACAGCTTTACCTCGTGCCTGTCCCAGGCTCCCGGGACCATCAACGGCCGAAGGCCAAGCGCGTGGACCCGCCACGCGTGCTGGCCAAAGGAGGCACCAGGGAACGTGGGCAATCGGGTGGAGCTGGCGGAGAAGGGCACTCCTGAGGCCATCGATCATCGGCGCCATCGCCCCGAAGGAGCAGTGTCCGGCCCAGCCCGACACCGCCGCCACCACTAGCTTCGGGGGCGACACATTGGAGGAGATTTGCAACCCCGACACTCACCAGCTTTCCCACGGTCCACGTCGGCTACAACATGTGCGACGAGAGCAACCTGGAGGTGTCGAGGCAGCCAGCGCGCAAAGCTCTGCAAGTGGACCCGGACCTGGTGCTGGGGTTCTGCCGCTTCCAGGAGCTGTGGAAGTGACACGGTGTCCCATGGCATCGACCCTGGCTGCCCACGAAGGAACTTCGGTGGACAGGACCAGAACTGCACACTCTCACCCTCCCCCACCCCCCTCCCACCCTCCATGTACTTTATGCACGAAGATGTCCTGGGATGCTGCACTTACCCTTGTTCCCTTGAGCTGCCGTAGGCCGGGACTCCTGGAGAGGTGTGTCCACAGCTGCCAGCAGCGGCCATGAGAGACCAAGAGTTTATATATACATGAGACCTTATACAGCTTCCTGATAAGCTGTTCTCTTCATTTTGATAATGAATTACTTAAACCCTCATGTGAGTAAATAAAAAGTGAATTACAAGAAAGAGTGTTATATTACAGTTGTTTCATGGGAAACAGAGACATTCTTTTGGTTACTAGCTTCCATTGCCAAATGTATTTCAGAAATGTAGGCTTTTCTTCACAAAAATATATTGCTAACTTTTACAGTTAGCACCTGATGAAAATGTATTTGTACCACTTCACTTGTATATTGTTTTATAACTAAAAAGTTAATTCAATGGCATTATATGAACAGTTCCCAACAATTCTGTTGCTTTGAATATCTCCAGATGGACTTCACTCCATTGATACAAAAACATCTGCCATGGGCTAGTAATATATTCTTGTCACATTATTTGTTTAATGTCAGGATGGACTGCATATTGAGCCACTGTTTTGTGCATGTCCATGAAGGAGTTTCTATGTTGGATTAATTGAGATGGAAAGATCCACCCTTATACAGGCAACACAATTTCATAGGCTGGGGTCTTGGACTAAATATAAAGGAGAAAACAAGTTGAGCACCATCATTTACCATTCTTTGCTTCCTGACTGATGATTCAATGTGACCAGCTACCTCAAGCTCCTGTTACCGGGAGTTCTCTGCCATTATGAAGTCTACACTCATAGTGAGCCAAAAGTAAATCCTTCCTTTTACAAGTTGCTCTTGACAGTCATTTTGTCACTGCAACAAGAACAGTGCTACTTCACCTTGATTTTTGTCGATTAATTTCCTGTGGCTTGGCAATTTTTGCCCTTGGATGAAAGAGGGTACTGAAAAGAAGAAAAGGAGTCCCTAAGCAACCAATTTCTACCTTCATTTATTATAAGATAGGATTTGGGGCTCCCCTATTTAGCACACGTAATTTCACAGGTCATTTGCTTCAGAGAAGCTTACTTTGTAATAAAGGTTGTTCAGGACAAAAACGTGGCCATTCTATAATCAGAACTAAAAAAAGGAAAAAGCAGCCTGGCCCACGCCCTGGGTTCCAGCCCATTTTTGTTCCTCCTGCTCACCTGCCCACCGGCCTGCCCACCTGGCTGGTAAGGGACTCGCTCTGGGTCCTCCATCCCAGGTGAGTTACCCAGCCCCCAGGTCGCCCCTTGTCCCAGCTCTTCCCACCAGCCAACCCGGGCAACACCCAGGCTGCCTCTGGTTGCCTGGCCCACGCCTCCGCCTCAACCCCTTTGTTCCTCCCACCTGCCTGTCTGCCAGACCTGGACAGGACTTGCTCGAGGTCCTCCATCCCTAAAGCCTGGGTGGGCCACTAAGCCAAGTCCCAGGTCCCAGGTGAAGAGCTTTGCTATCACCATCAGCCCCTCTGCCCCTCCGGCCCACCAGGGACCTTTGCTCGTGCTGCATGGAAGACACATTGCTGGTCAGAATTCAACAGAATCCAAAGAAAACACAAGCAAAGCTCTAAATGACAAAGGCCATACATCCAAATTCCTCTAAATCATCCTATCACATGGGAGAGATTCTTCACATCCAGCCCAAAGATAAGTAAACCTCTTTTTTTTTACCATACTGCTCATTTTTAGTATTAATCACTGTAGATTAACTTTTCCATACAGCCACCCCCAAAATATATACAACTCCAGGGATTATACCACTCACCCTTACATATCACCAAGATACTAAATCGTAAAACTGCACTACCATACTCATATTCACCCCCCGTCTACTTAAACTGATTTAACTGATCCACTAACAGCCAATAACCTCATCTAGGAAATAATACTAACAACAGACAAATGTACCCAACTACAAGGCCAGCAGTAGTAATAACTGCCGGAGAGTAGTAATACCAACTAAATCAGTTCAGTCAAAAAGACACAGAAACTGAAAGGTCTTAAGAGACAAAAACAACAATGCCCAAGTCAATGCACAGATCCATGAGAAACAAAACTCAGGAAGACAAATTTCTGACAGAAAGAATTAACTCCATAATGATGGATTCCAACCAGAACAAATTCACAGATAATAGCCAAGAAAGCCAATTCCAAGATAACAACTTTCAAAGTATGATCATTACCATGATTAATACTATGATAGAAGAAATCCGGGAGGAGTTAAACAACCGCATGAACCACTTTGAACAGGAACACAATGGACACTTGGAGGAGTTGAAAAAAACAGCTTAAGAAACAAAAATAGACATAGAGCAGTTAAAACAGTCTCAGGCAGAGTTTAAAATCAAACTAAAAGACAAGTTATCTTCAACCCAAAACTCAACAGAGAGTCTTATCAGCAGAACTAATGAAGCGGAAAATAGAATTTTGGATCTTGAAGACAAAAGTGGGAGAATTAACCAACTCAATGGAAGAGGTTCTTAAAGCCAAAAAGATACTTGAGAGGAATATTCAAGAGGTATGGGACACCCTGAAGAAGCCTAACATTTGCATTCATGGATACCAGAGCAAGAATCCCCAAATACCACACCTGAGCAAAATTTTCAATTTATCATTAATGAAAACTCCCCTCAACTGAAGAATGAGAGGCCCATCCTAATACAAGAGGCATTCGCACCCCAAACAGATATGACCAAAATAGAAAATCGCCATGGCAAATAATAGTCAAAACACTCCACATTGAAGACAAGGAAAGGTGCTGAGAGTTTCAAGGGAAAAAAAAAAAAAAAACAAGTCACTTCTAAAGGTAAACCTATTAAAATAGCACATGACTTCTCAATGGAAACAGTAAAAGCAAGAAGAGGTTGGAGAGATGTACTTCAAGTATTAAATGAGCAAAAATGTCAACCCAGACTGATATACCCGGCAAAACTATCCGTCATGATCCAGGGAGAAAGAAAAGATTTCCAGTACAAAGACAACTTGAAGGCTTACATGTCTACCAAAGCAGGCCTTCAAAAAATGCTAGAAATGATACTCAAACTTGAAGAAAAAAGCAAGCATATCCAGGAGAACAGAAGGGAAGTATAATACCAGCAAAACCTAAATGTCAAACAATACACTTACAAAAGCCACTACACATAAAAAATGTCCAGAAATAAAAATAATTTCTCCATAAAAACATTAAATGTCAATGGTATTAACTCATCGATCAAGAGACACAGATTACAAACTTGGATTAAAAACCACAAACCATCAATCTGCTGCCTTCAGGAAACTCATCTCACCACAAAAGATAAGCGCATCCTAAAAATAAAAGGCTGGTCATAAATTCTGCAAGCTAATGGAACCAGGAAACAGGCAGGGGTAGCCATTATGGTATCGGACAAAGTGGACTTTGAACCAAAAAAATCATAAGAGACACAGATGGATACTACATTTTAGTCACAGGTACAATTCACCAGGAAGACTTCACAATACTGAACATATATGCACCTAATACAGGCTCCTTCACATTCATTAAGCAAACCCTACAGCATCTAAAGCGAGAAATGAACACCCAAACAATAATTCTTGGGGATTTCAACACTATCCTCTCGACATGGGATACAGCAACAGGCCAAAAGCTTCACAGAAACACTTTGGAACTTAACCAAACCCTTAAAGAAATGGACCTTACAGATCTCTATTGAACTTTTCATCCACGTTCCAAAGAATACACATTTTTCTCAGCAGCACACGGCACTTTCTCCAAGATAGATCACATATTGGTCCACAAAATGAATCTCCACATATACGGAAAAGTTGAAATTCTAGCCTGTACCCTATCAGACCACCATGGTCTAAAGCTTGACATTCACAACAGAAAATATACTAACTCCTGGAAACTAAACACTGTGATGCTGAATGAGAATTGGATTCAGGAAGAAATTACAAAGGAAATTCAAGATTTCCTTAAAGGGAATGATAATGAATATACAACTTATCAAAATCCATGGGGCACAATGAAAGCTGTCCTAAGTGGTAAATTAGAGCTCTTAATGCCTACATCAAAAAATGGAAACATCACAAGTAAGTAACTTAACAATTTTAAGGCTTTAGAGACACTAGAGCAATCTAATCCCAAAAGCAATAGAAGAGAGGAGAATAGAAAATGAGGGGAGAAATATCTGAAATTGATATTAGGAAAACGATACAGAGAATCAACCAATCAAAAAGCTGGTTCTTCGACAAAAAAAACAATAAGATTGATACACCGCTAGCTAAATTAACCAAAAGCAAGAGAGAAACAACACAAATTAACAAAATTAGAAATGAAAATGGAGTTATCACTATTGGTATCTAAGAAATTTGTGAAATTTGACAACAAAAAAGAAATGGATGAATGCCTAAGTAAGCACAACTAACTGAAATTGAGTCAGGAAGTTGTGAGTTATAAAAATAGCCCTATAAAATATGAGGAAATTGAGGAAGTAATCTCAAATCTTCCCACCAAGAAATATCCTGGACCAATTGGATTCCCCACAGAGTTCTACCAGACATTTAAGGAGCTAATAACACCAATACTCCTTAAACTGTTCCAACAAATAGCAAAGGAAGGAACACTACCAGATTCCTTCTATGAAGCTAATATCGTTTTAATCCCAAAACCTAATAAAGATACACTTAAAAAAAAACTATAGGCCAATCTCTTTGATGAAAACAGATGCAAAAACTCCCAAGAAAGTGTTAGCAAATCAGATTCAAAAACATATCAAATAGATCATTCACAAGGATCAAGTAGGCTTTATCCCAGGCACACAAGTCTAGTTCAACATATGCAAATCAATAAACGTAATCCACCATATAAACCAGTCTAAAATTCAAGACCACATGATACTCTCTATAGATGCAGAAAAAGATTTTGACAAGATCCAACAGCCTTTTATGATCAAAACCCTAGAGACTGTAGGAATGGAAGGAACCTTGGTCTATATAATAAAAGCTGTATACAACAAGCCCACAGTAAGGATTATTCTCAATGGGGAAAAACTCAAAGCATTCCCGCTTCCATCAGGAACTAGACAAGGCTGTCCACTTTCACCACTTCCCTTCAATATTGTACTTGCAGTCTTAGCTGAAGCCATAAGACAAGAAAGGGAGATAAAAGGGATTCAGATAGGCAAGGAAGCAGTCTAGTTATCTCTATTTGCTGATGACATGATCTCATACCTGAATGATCCCAAAAACTCCACCAGGAAACTCCTGGAACTAATACAGAAGTTCAGCAGTGTGGTGGGATACAAAGCAAACATACAAAAATCAGTGGCCTTTCTATATGCACAAAATGAAAGAAGTGAAAAAGCCCTGAGAGAAACAATCCCATTTACTATGGCCCCTAAAAAAATGAAATACCTTGGTATAAACCTAACCAAGGAAGTAAGTGACCTTTACAATGAAAACTTTAAAACCCTAAAGAAAGAAATTACAGAAGGCACTAGAAGGTGGAAAGACCTGTCACATTCCTGGGTTGGCAGAATCAATATCATAAAAATGACCATCCTACCAAAGGCAATATAGAGATTCAATGCTATACCAATTAAAATCCCAAAGCATTCTTTAAAAAAGGTGACCAAACAATCTCAATGTTCATATGGAGGCACAAAAGACCCAGGATATCAAAAACAATCCTGAGTAACAAAAACATTGTTGGAGGTATCACCATACCGAACCTTAGTCTATACTACAAATCCATAGTTATGAAAACATCCTAGTACTGGCTCCAAAATAGACACACTGATCACTGGATAAGGTTTGAAGACACAGATATAAACCCACACAACTATTGCCATTTGATGTTTGACAAAGGGGCCCAAAAAATCCAATGGAAAAAGAACAGCATCTTCAACAAATGGTGCTGGCAAAACTGGATCTCCACATGCAGAAGATTTAAACTGGACCCGTACTTATCACCATGTACAAGATTTAATTCCAAATGGATCAAGGACCTCAATATAAGGCCAGAGACCATAAAGACCTTAGTTGAAAGGGTAGGGAACTCCCTGGAGCTGATTGGACTAGGCCAACAGTTTCTAATCGGAAATCCAATAGCGCAGTCAATACAACGAACACTAACAGACTGGACCTTATGAAATTAAAGAGCTTCTGTTCAGATAAAGAGATTGTAACTCAAGCACAAAGGCAACCCACAGAATGGGAGAAAATCTTCACTAACCACATGTCTGATAGAGCTCTATTATCCAGAATGCACAAAGAACATAGAAAACTAAACACCAAGGAAACAAATGGCCCAATTAAAAAAGGATCTTGGAACTCAAAAGAAACTTTACCAGGGATGAAATTGAAATGTCTAACAAATATCTTTAAAAATGTTCTGCATTCTTAACCATCAGGGAAATGAAAATCAAAATCTCCTTGAGATATCATCTCACTCTGGTCAGGATGGCAAAAATCCACAATACAAACACCACCAAATGCTGGAGAGGATGTGGAGAGAAGGAAACTCTACTACATTGCTGGTGGGAATGTCGGCTCATAGAACCACTTTGGTGAGCCATCTGGCAATTCTTAAAGAAGGTAAAGATTGAAATACCATATGACCCAGCTATTCCACTTTTGGGAATAATTCCCCATACAGCAAAAATTCACCTCGATGGCACAAGCATGCCCATGTTCATAGCAGCACTGCTTACAATAGCAAAGTCATGGAATCAACCCAAATGTCCAACAGTTGACAAGTGAATAAGGAAAATGTGGTAGATTTATACAATGGAATACTACTCAGCCATCAAAAATGATGAATTAATGAAATTCGCTTGAAATGGATGGAATTAGAAACAATTATATTGAGTAAAGTATCCCAGATACCGAAAATTATGAACTGTATGTACTCCCTAATAGGTGGATCCTAGTACCAAGCCCACTCAGAGACACACTCAAAGATAAGTCTCTGCAATACTTACAGTAATTGCAAAGATTATAAACACGATAGAAGGGGAAGGAAGACTCTGCCAGAAACAAGGAGAGAGGGGATCATGCTACATCAGAGATAATAGGCCACCATCAAGGACTGCAAGTAAGTAATGAGACATCTAGTCAAGCTTACAGACTGTCCTTCCTGGTCACTTGCAAGTGATGGGGTATGATCTTACCAGAAAGGCAGGGCATACAGTCTGGTAGATAGAAGGTAACCATTTTGCAATGGGAGACTGACCCACTCCTCACTGTAGTCTCCTACCCCTATTCCATCTACCTTTGAATCTATTCTTATAATAAGACTCTATTTTAACAGCTTTTTATCTCTGGCCAGGGGGTGACATCCAATTCCCATCAGGATGGAGCCAAGGGCATTGCAGGAGCAGCAATACTGAAAAAAATCAACACACCATAATTTAGAACATCAGAGACTTTATATCAACCACCTGGAATCAGGCCTGCCTAATCTCTCCCCATCCCGAAGCTGAGGGAAATTTGTGGAAGAGGGGGCGGTAAGATTGTAAGAGCACAAGGATGGGAGGAGTCATGATATGCAAGATACTCCACACAAGTTAGGGCCGAAGCAATTATAATAGGACTCTGCATGATCTGCGCAATGACCAACATATCATTGACCCCTCAAAGTCTAGCATGGACTCAAGGCACTAGGATCCTTAGGAGCAAGGGATTAACAGTCACAATAATGTTCCTGTACTTAAGTGGAACACAAGAAAGAGTTCTAGGAAATGCCACCGAGTCCTTATACCTCATCAGAGAGGAGGACCCAGAGAAAAGTTTGACATACACATTAAAGGATGCTTCAGAGATGGGGGGAGGGGAGAACTGGGAGAAAGGGAGGGAGGAGGGAAAGGAAGGGGAAAAGGGGGGAGGGAGCAGGGAGGTCCAGATAGGGGTGGAGAGAGGGAGGGGACAGGGGTACCTATTATGTTTGTATGAGCGGGGGTAAAAAAAAAGAATCTTAAAAAAATAAAAAAGAAGTACTGTAATACATATGCAAATAAAAAAATCTGAAATGTAAACAAAAAAAGGAAAAAGCATAAAGATACCTAAGTCACAAAAACTCCCAAACGTCCTCCTGTCTTGTCTAATACAAATGCTATAATTTTCCTAGTTGTATATTTATCCACATTCTAGTTTTCCATTCTTATAGATAAAATTAATTGAAACTCAGAAAAATAAATTTCTTCCACTTTCTAATAGGATCCAATCTGTCATGAATGCTCACTTCCTTTATTATTTTATTTTATTTTTATTTATTTATTTATTCATTTTTATTTTAGTAACATTTGGTTACTGGTAATGTTGTGATTGTTAATTATTAATAATTACTGGTTATACACAAATGTATAATTTGAAAATTCATCTGTCTATATACTTACAATTTATGCATTTTTCTGTTTTTTTCTTTTGTTCTCTTTTTTGTGTGCGTGTGTGTGTGCTTGTCTGCTTGTGGGTGGGTGGACATGTGCATGAAGGCATACGTGTTGCAAGAGGGTACTTGAGTGTGTGTGTGTGTGTGCATGTGTCTGTAGAGACCTAAGGAAAACATCAGGAATCATCCTAAATTTCTTTTCCACCTTATTACTTGCTTTGGGTTTTCCTAGACTCTGCCTTCTAGGACTGGAATTGCAGATTTCTGCCATATCTGTGTGACAGTTTTACACGGAATCTGGGGATCTGAAGTTGGATCCTTTTGTTTGCAAGACAAAGATTTTAACCACTGAGCCATCTCCCCAACCCTTTATGCATAATTCTGTAGAAATGTTTTATTTTAATAAAAAAAAATGAGGAAAGAGAAAAGATTAACCTGATCTATTCCAAAATGCTACGTGGAAATTTTTCTAGTTGATGAGAACATGATTTTTTCTAACAAGTTTTATTATGCTCTTGTATATTCCAACTTAATAATAATAATCATATTTTATCATTTCAGCTTAAATAAAGAAACTTTGCAATGCTGACAATAAAACCCTGGACCTTGTTCATGTTATATAAATATTCTGTTAGTAAGGTGTAATCTCAGCTCACTGAATATATCTGCTAAAAATGAACTGAGTTTAGTCAATCATTGTAATTTTAGACATAAAGGAAATAGACATTATGAAATTTAGAGAGTAACTAAATTATATTCATACAATATCATTCAGTAATAAATGAGATTTTATATATGTAAATTTTCAGCATAATTATATTATTCCTTTGAATAACAGCCCTTTAAAAAAGCTCTATGAATATTCTAGATTCAGAATCATATAATATATACTTATCCTCTTGAATAAAAGTCAATTTTCCTTAATAAGTCTAGGTCATTAATTATACAATACAGTGAAGTATTTAAGGACAATTAAGACATCTACCTTTTTTTGTCCTTGCATCAAGTGCTCTAATATAATTGCAATGTTTTATTCTACTGTTAGCTTTGGGTATTGTTTTCATTTCTTTATCACTTATCAGTTTTTACTATCTTCTAGATTCTCATCCATGTTAACTGTCTGCCTTCCATTGACCTGAAAAGTAAATTCACAGTTTTATTTGAAAAGTGGTTGCTACAACTAGCCTGCATGTTGTTGATACATTCATGACCAAACAACTTAATTGGGGAGTAAGGGGCTTCATTTTTATTTATGATTGTTTGGGAAGATCTCTTAGTCCAGTTTGACAGGAAAATTCATACCAACACCAGGGGCCAAGAGAACTGGCCACATCATATCCATGGGACATCCGTAACCAACTCTCTCTATCAGACTATCTCTTGCAGGCTTGTTCAGGGCTTAACTTAATTACTATTTGTTTTTACTAATGTACACAGAATTCAAACCTTTGATTGTCAAGTTGACACCTCTATCTAACTATAATGGTGGTATTAAGATATAAATAAAGGAAAAGATACCACAATGACATAACTTAGTACATCTACCCAAGTCTTTACAATTAAAAAGAATAATAATAACAAACACAGACAAGAATATAGAACAATGACTTTTGGACCCAGGGCCTATGAAAGGCACTCCCCTAGGTTCTGGGACACCAGCAGGCATTGGTGAACTGGATTTCCTCTTTCCATGGGGACCAGTGCAAGGTAGCCAATAATAGAACCTCCAAGATTTTAACAGAGTTCACAGGTACCAGAAACCTGGGACCAAAGCACCAGTACCTTGCTACTGAGGATCCTAAAGCTACTTCCATAGAACAGAAGGGAATCTTTACATCCAACCTTAACACAAGTAATCCTTTTTATTTTCCTTCTCTTCACAGTTAAACAGTCACCTCTGCATCAGACCTCTGTAGGACACACCCCAAACCCCACACATTCACCCCTTAGGGCATTAATTATTCGCCCTCTGAAATCTGGAAGGTACTAAAAGCTGTCATAGTACTCTAAGCTCTAATCCCTGACTACTAAACCCACCCTATTTCATAACATAAAGCTGATCTAATACTTAACCCAAACCACACATAACACCCCAATCCCAAACATCCAGGTAAATCTAGACCTAAACTCTGTCATCCCCAGAACACTTTTTATTTTTTGGTAACGTATCACTTTTCCCATAAAATAACAGCAAGGAACCCTAGACTATGACCTTGAACACTTAGGTGAACAATAGCAATAACAGTCCAAATGCAGCAATTTTGTCTTACTCATAACAGTCATAATCACTCATGTAGAAAGATTCTGGAAACCAAACAAGAAATGACCAAGTCACACCACAAATCCATAAGAAACAACAAAAACCATGACAACTCCCCCACAAAAAACATTGACCCCATAAAAATGGATCCCTACTAGAATAACCACTCAGATATTAGTCAAGAATTCAATAACCAAGACAAGGATTTTCAAAGCATGATATTTACTTTGATGAAAACAATGAAAGAGGAAATCTGAGAGTAGTTAAGTAGCTACATAAGCCAATATGAACAGGAGCACATCAGGAACCTAGATAAAATGAAAAAGGCAGTTGAAGAAACAAAAGTAGGCATAGAACAGTTGGAAGAAACTCATATAGAGATATCATCAAAAACTTGACAGAAAGTCTTCCCAGCAGAACCAACAAAACAGATAATAGAATAACACAACTAGAAGACAAGATGGCAGAACAAATTGCTTCAATTAAAGAGGTTTTAAAAAGCCAAAAAAATATACTGGAGAGGAATATTCAAGCGTTATGGGACTCTGTGGAGAAGCCGAACATATTCACTCATGGAATACCAGAAAAAACCCATAAAGCCACTTAGGAATAGATTTTTGATGCTATCATTAATGGAAATTTTTCATATTTAAGGAAAGACATCCCCACTCAAATATAAGAGGCATATCATGCACCATTCAGATATGACCAAAATAGAAACTCGCCATGACAAATTATAGTCAAAATAACATAGATACATGAAAAACTCAATGTGCTGAGAGCATCAAAAGAAAAAAAATTAAGGCACATTTAAAGGTAAACCTATTAAAATAATAGTTGATCTTTCAATTGAAACAGTAAAAAGCCAGAAGAGCTAGGAAAGATATACTTCAAGTCATGAATGAGCACAAATGCCAACCCAGACCAATATACACATCAAAACTATGAGTCATGATTGAGAGTGAAAGAAAAATCTTCCACCTTAAGGACAAGCTGAAGGCTTACATGAACACCAAACCAGGCCTACAAAAGATGCTAGAAAAGATACTGAAGCTCAAAGAAAATGACAACCATATCTGAGAGGACAGAATGGAAAAATAATACTAACACAACTTCCTAGCAAAGAAATACCCACATAAAAACTACAAAACACAGAAAATGACAGGAACCAACAAGCATTTATCAATTATAACCCTAAATGTTAAAGGAATTAACTCTCCAATCAAAAGGCATAGATCATAAAAATGAATCAAACATCACAACCCAGCAATCTCCTGCCTTCAGGAAACACATCTCACCATGAAAGATAGGCACATTCTCAGAGCAAAAGGCATGTCAAAAGTACTGCAAGAAAATGGTAAAAGGAAACAAGCAGGAGTAGCAATTCTGATATCTGACAAACAGACTTCAAACCAAAAGAAATCATAAAAGACATGGAAGGACACTTCATATTAGTCAACGGAACAATTCATCAGGACGATTTCACGATACTGAACATATACACGCCTATTACAGGCTCAGTCATATACATTAAATACACATTGCAATATTTAAAATGACAAATCAACCCAAACGATAATAGTAGGGAACCTCAACACCCCACTCTCACCACTGGATAGGTCAACAAGCCAAAAACTGAACAGAGACATACTGGAGCTTTATCAAACCATAACCCAAATGGACCTGACTGACCTATACCAAACCTTCCATCCCAACAATAAAGAATACACATATTTTTCAGAAGCCTACGGAACATTCTTCAAAATAGACCATATATTGGGACACAAAGCAAACTTCCACATATACAGGAAAATTGAAATAATATCCTATACCATGTTTGACCACCAAGGAATAAAGCTAGACATCCACAACAAAGAAACATCAGAAATCCACAAAGTATTGGAGATTAAACACCATGATACTGAATAAGGAATGGGTTCAGACAGAAGTTAAAAGGCAAATTCAAATTTTCCTAGAAATAAATGATAATGGAAATACAACATATCAAAATATTTGAGATATCATGAAAGCAGTCCTAAGAGGAAAGTTTATAGCACTCAATGCCTATATAAAAAAAAATGGAAATATCAGAAGTAGACAAGTTAACAATCAAATTAAAGCTTTAGAGAAACAAGCCTTTACACTCGCAGTCCCAGCAGGTTTCTCACTCTTTGTGGTAAGGTCATGGCCACCAACAGGCAACGCCCCAGACCCTAGGATATTGGTGGGTCCCGCTATCCAGTTAGCCCTTTCCACTCCAGGTCCAGCAGGCTCCATGCTCCTCGCAGTAAGGTTGCAATAGCTGCATGTGCAGCAGCTTCCACCAAGACACCTACACACCCTCCTGTAGTATTCTGTTTTTCCTCCTCCTGCTTTCTGTCTCTCTCTCTCCTTCCCCCATCCCTATAATCATTAAAGAACTTTAAAGTTTTCAAGAATTCAACAGAGTTCAGAGAAAACCCAAGCAATGGGTTAGGGGACCAACACTATACATTTGAGGAATTCTAAAATCACCCCTATCAAATGGGAGAGAATCTTCACTTCCAGCTCTAAGATAAGTAAACCCTTCCTGTTACTCTCGATTGTTAGTCACCATAGTTATAGTTTAATATTTCCATATAGCCCACCCGAAAACCCATATAACTTCAGGGACTATACCATTCACCCTCAAACATCGCCAAGGAAGTAAACATAAAAGTGCACTATCATACTAATCTTCTCTCCTTGTCTATTAAACCCACCTTAATTGATATACTAACAGTCCAATAGCATCATCTAGGAAACAATACCAGTCAACACCAGACACATCCAACTCCAATGCAAAACACTAGCAATAGCTGCTCATGTGAAGTAATACTGTCTAATTCAGGTCAGCCAAAAACACACATCAAGAAGGACAAAAGAGATAAAACATTGCATGTTAGTAATGGGACATCTGGTGCAGCTTTCTCTCACTTCCCCTTCCTGCTTACTTGGGACTGAACATGTTTGATCTCACCAAACAGGGAAGGTATAGGGACTGGCAGATAGACAGTAACCATCCAGCAAATAGGACACTAACACCCCTCCTCCACTGCTGTGTCTTACTCCTATTCTTCCATCTACCTTAGAGTCCCTTCTTATAGTAAGATCTTCATTTAAACAGTCTTTTATCTTTGGTTAGGAGGTGACCTTTGATACCAATCAAGATGCAGCCAAGGGAGTGCAGGAATTGCAAAACTGAAAACAACAACAAACCATAATTCAGAACACCAAAAACCTTACATTAATCACCTGGAACCAGATCAGCTAAATCTCTCCCCACCCTAAATCTCAGAGAACCTTCTTGAAGAGGGGGCAGCAAGATTATAAGAGCCTAAAGATGAGAAAGACCAATGGTATACAAGATACTCCACACAAGTTAGGGCTACAGCAGACAGGATTGGATTTTGCCTGACCTGCACAATGGCTGACATGTCAATGCCCCCCCCTCAGGGTAGCAAGGATCAGGGGAGAAAGCTCCAAATAGTAGGATCCTTAGAGACAAGGGATTAAACAGTCATAATAGAGATTACATACTAATAGGGGGCCCAGAATGGGCCCTGGGCTATAACACTGAGTCCTGAACCTTCACTAGGGTGGAGGACTCAGAGGAAGGTTCAGAGCCCACATAAATGGATGCTCTGGGGGATGGGAGGGAGGAAGGGGGAGGCAGTGGGAGAGGGGGAGGAAGGAAGAGGGGTTAAAGGAAAAGAAGAAGGGAGAGAGCACAATGGGGAACCACAGGGGAGGGGATGGAGGAGGGAGAGGATGGCATTACCTATTAAGCTTATATGATTAGGAAAAAAATAAAATATGGAAGGAGAAAAAAAGGGAGATAAAACAAAAAATGCCTGAGTAACAGCACAAATCCATGAGAAACAAAAACAAAGACAACAAATCTCCTACAAAAAGAATCAACTCCATAATGATGGAATCCAACCAGAACAAACTCACAGAAAATAGCCAAGAAAGCCATACCCAAGATAATGATTTTCAAAGCCTGATTTTTACTAGGATTGAAACAACGAAAGAGGCTATCCAGTAGGAGTTAAATAACCACATCAACCAGTTTAACAGGAATACAACAGGTACTTGGAGGAGATGAGAAAAGCAATTGAAGAAACAAAAATAGGCATAGAGCAGTTAAAACAGTCTCAAGAAGTTTAAACTCGAACTAAAAGAAAAGCTATCTTCAACTCAGAACTTAACAGAGAGACTTATCAGCAGAACTAATGAAGCAGAAAATAGAATATCAGATCCTGAAGGCAAAATGGAAGAACTAACCAGTTCAATCGAAGAGGATGTTAAAACCAAAAAATACTTGAGAGGAATATTCAAGAGTTATGGGACACCTTGAAGAAGCCTAACATGTGCATTCATGCAATATCAGAACAAGAATCTCAAAATACCACACCTGAGGAAATTTTTTAAATTATCATAAAGGAACACTTTAAACATAAATTAACACAAAGAAACACAGGCCTATACAAAAAAAAAAGCAGCATATCGCATCCCAAATAGTAAGATCAAAATAAAAACATACCATGGGAAATAATAGTCAAAACACTCCACATACAAAACCAAGAGAATGTGCTAAAAGATTCAAGAGAAAAAACAAGTCATTTTAAGGATAAACCTATTAAAATAACAACTTAATTTTTAATGGAAATAGTAACAGCCAGAAGACCCTGGAGAGACATACTTCAAGTATTAAGTGAGCAAAAATGTCAACCCATACTGATATACCCAGCAAAACTATCCGTCATGATCGAGGGGGAAAGAAAAGTTTTCCAGCACAAAGACAACTTGAAGGCTTACATGTCTACAGAAGCAGGCCTTCAAAAAATGCTAGAAAAGATACTTAAGCTTGAAGAAAAGAACAAGCATATCCAGGAGGACAGAAGGGAAGTATAATACCACCAAAACCTAAAAGCAAATAATACACTTATGAAAGCCACTAAACACGAAAAATGTCAGGAATTAAAAATAATTTCTCCATTATAACACTAAATGTCAATGTAATTAACTCACTAATCAAAAGACAAAGATTACAAACATGGATTAGTAATCAAAACCCATCCATCTGCTGCCTTCAGGAAACATCCCACCACAAAAGATAGGCACATTCTAAAAGTAAAAGGCTGGTCAAAAATACTTCAAGTTAATGGAACAAGGAAACAAGCAGGGGTAGCAATTATGGTATCTGACAAAGTGGAATTCAAACCAAAGAAAATCATAAGAGATATGATATTTTGTCACAGGAACAATTCACCAGGAAGACGTCACAATACTGAACATATATGTGCCTAATATGGGCTCCTCCACATTCATTAAGCCAACACTGCAATGTCTAAAACAAGAAATCGATCCCAAAACAATAATACTTGGGGATTTCAATATTGCCCCTTCAACGTGGGATAGGTCAATAGGCCAAACACTCAACAGAGACACGTTGGAACTAAATCAAACCTTTATAGAAATGGACCTAACAGATCTCTATTGAACTTTCCATCCAAGCACCAAGGAATACACATTCTTCTTAGCAGCCCAAGGAACTTCATCCAAAATAAACCACATACTGGGCCACAAAACAAATCTCCACATATACAAGAAAGTTGAAATTTTAGCCTGTATCCTATCAGACCACCATGTTCTAAAGCTTGACATCTGTAACACAACAAACAGCAGAAAATACATTAACTCTTGGAAACTAAACACTATGATGCTGAATGAGAATTGGGTTCAGAAAGAAACCAAAAAGGAAATTCAAGACTTCCTAGAAACGAATGATAATGAAAATACAACATATCAAAATATCTGGGACACAATGAAAGCTGTCCTAAGAGGTAAGTTTATAGCTCTCAATGCTTATATCAAAAAAATAGAAATATCACAAGTAAATAACTTAGCAATACAGCTTAAAGCTTTAGAGACACAAGAGCAATCCAATCCCAAAAGCAGTAGAAGAGAGGAGATTAGCAAAATAGGGGGAGAAATATCCAAAATTGAGATAAGGAAAATGATACAAAGAATCAATCAGATGAAAAGCTGGATCTTTGAAAAAAAATCAATAAGATTGATACACCCCTAGCTAAATTAAACAAAATGAAGAGATTGAGAAAACCCAAATAAACAAAATTAGTGATGAAAATGAAGTTATTACAACAGATATCCAAGAAATTCAGAGAATTATAAGGTCATATTCAAAAACTTATACTTCATGAAATTTGATAATTCAAAAGAAATGGATGAATTTTTCAGTAAGCACAACTTACCTTACCTAAATTGAATCAGGAAAATTCATATTAAATAGTCCTATAACAAATGAGGAAATTGATGAAGGAATCTCAAATATTTCCACCAAAAATGTCCTGGACCAGATGGATTTAGCGCAGAATTCTACCAGACATTTAAAGAAAAACTAACACCAATGCTCCTTAAACTATTCCATAAAATAGCAAACGAAGGAACACTTACAAATTCTTTCTATGAAGCTAATGTCATACTAATCCCAAAACCTAATAAAGATACACTTAAAAAAGAAAACTATAGGCCAATCTCTTTGATGAACACAGATGTAAATATGCTCAACAAAATCTTAGCAAATTAGATTAAAAAACATATCAAAGATCACTGAGATCAAGTAGGCTTTATCTCAGGTACACAAGATTGGTTCAACATATTTGAATCAATAAATGTAATCCATTATATAAACCAATCAAAAGTCCAAGACTTCATGATACTCTTAACTCAATAGGTGTAGAAAAAGCTTGACAAGATCCAACATCCTTTTATGCTCAAAACCCTAGAGACAGTTGGAAAGAACTTATATCAACATAATAAAAGTTATACACAGGAAATCAACAGCAAGGATTATACCGAATGGGGATAATCTTGAAACATTCCCACTTCTATCAGGAACTAGACAAAGCTGTCTACTCTCATCACTTCTATTCAATATTATAATTGAAGTTTTAGCTAGAACCATAAGACAAAAGAAAGAGATAAAAGGGATTCAAATCAGAAAAGAAGTCAAGATACCTCTATTAGCAGATGACATGAACACATATCTGAGAGATCCTAAAAACTACTGGAACTAATACATAAGTTCAACAGAGGGGCAGATTACGAATCAATGTGCAAAAATCAATGGCCTTCCTATACAAGGATGAAAAAGTGAAAAAGTCCTAAGAGAAATAATTCCATTTACTATGGCCTCTAAAAAATGAAATACCTTAGTATAAATCTAGCCAAAGAAGTGAGAGAAGTTTACAAAGAAAAAATTAAAATCTTAAAGAAAGAAATTACAGAAGACACCTGGAAATGGAAAGACCTCCCATGCTCCTGGACCAGCAGAATTAACATCATAAAAATGACCATCTTGGCAGAGGAAAGCTGAATCTACACCTTCCCGACGCGCCGTAGCAACTGCAGAAGTGGAGGAGACAATCTTTCTTTTTTTTTTTTTATTTCAGCTCATACAAACTTATTAGGTACACCAGTTCCCTCCCTTCCTCCTCCTCCCCCCGTACCCCCTGCTCCCCCTCACCACCCCTCTCCCTCCCCATCCCCCAGTGCCTCCTGCCCCAATTCCCAGAGAGTCCTTTCTTGTGCATGTCTGATTTTCCTCTGGGCCCTCCTCTCCGATGACGTACAAGGACCCAGTGGCCTTTCCCTGAACCCTTTCCCGTGTTCCCCTTAGGTATAGGAACACTGCTGTGGCTGCCAATCCTTTGCCTCCAAGGATCTTGGTGCCTTTAGCAGATGCTAGACTTTGTGAGGTCAACAGTGTGTTGGACAATGCGCAGGGCATGCAAAGTCCAATTATGATTGCTTCAGCCCTAACTAGTATAGAGTATCTTACATATCATTGCTCCTCCCATCCTTTTGCATCCTTACACTCTTATCGCCCCCTCTTCCGCAAATTTCCCTGAGCTTCAAGATGGGGAGAGACTAAACTGGCCTAGTTCTAGGTGGTTGACATAGAGTCTCTGAAGTTCTGGATTGTGGTTTGTTGATTTTCTTTTGCAGTTTTGCTGCTCCTGCAATGCCCTTCACTCCATCCTGGTGGGCATTGTATGTTACCCCCTGGCCAGAGACAAAAAGCTGTTAAACTAGAGTATTGTGATAAAAGCACATTCAAAGGTAGATGTACTAAAAGTGGGAAACCATACTAAGGGAGGGGTCTACCACCCATTTGCAAAATGGTTACTTTTTATCTGCCAGACTATATGCCCTCCTCTTCTGGTGAGATCACACCCCCTCAGTAGTAAATGATCAGGAACAAAAGTCTGTGAACTTAATCAGATGTCTCATTACTTATTTGGGTCCTTGGTGGAGGCCTATTTTCCCTGCTGTAACATGGTCCCTTCTCTCCTTGTTTCTGGTGTGGCCCTCCTACCCCATCCCTCCTGTTCAAAATCCTTGCAATTACTGTCTCTAGGTGGGCTGGGTGGGTTTGGTACTAGGAGCCACCTATTAGGGAGTACATACAACGCTTAATTTTCTGGGTCTGGGATACTTCGCTTAATATAATTGTTTCTAATGACATCCATTTCCCGGCAAATTCCAGTAATTCATCATTTTTGATGGCTGAGTAGTACTCCATTGTATAGATGTACCACTTTTTCCTTATCCACTCGTCAACTGTTGGACATTTGGGCTGATTCCATGACTTTGCTATTGTAAACAGTGCTGTTATGAACATGGTCGTGCTTGTGCTATCGAGGTGAACCTCTGCTGTATGGGGGGTTATTCCCAATAGTGGAATAGCAGGGTCATATGGCATTTCAATCTTTAATTTCTTTAAGAAATTCTTTAAGAATCTCCAGACGGCTTGCCAGAGTGGCTGTATGAGCCTGCATTCCCACCAGCAATGTAGGAGAGTTCCCCTGTCTCCACATCCTCTCCAACATTTGTTGTTGTTTGTATTGTGGATTTTTGCCATCCTGACCGGGGTGAGATGATATCTCAGGGAAGTTTTGATTTGCATTTCCCTGATGGCTAAGGAAGTGGAGCATTTTTTCAGATATTTGTTAGACATTTTAATTTCATCCCTGGTAAAGTTTCTTTTAAGTTCCAGGGCCCATTTTTTAATTGGGCCATTGGTTTCCTTGGTGTTTAGTTTTCTAAGTTCTTTGTGCACTCTGGAAAGCAGAGTTCTATCAGATGTGTGGTTAGTGAAGATTTTCTCCCATTCTGTGGGTTGCCTTTGAGCTCGCGTTACAATCTCTTTATCTGAACAGAAGCTCTTTAATTTCACAAGATCCCAACTGTTAAGAGTTGGTAGCAGTGACTGTGCCATTGGATGTCTGTTTAGGAACTGTTGGCCTAGCCCAATCAGCTCAAGGGAGTTTCCTATCCTTTCAACTATGGTTTTTATAGTCTCTGACCTGATATCAAGGTCCTTGATCCATTTGGAATTAAGACTTGTACATGGTGACAAGTACAGGTCCAGCTTTAATCTTCTGCATGTGGAGATCCAGTTTTGCCAGCACCATTTGTTGAAGATGCTGTTCTTTTTCCATTGGATTCTTTGGGCCCCTTTGTCAAAGACCAAATGGCGGTAACTTTGTGGGCTTATATCTGGGTCTTCAATCCTTATCCATTGATCTGTGTGTCTATTTTGGAGCCAGTACCAGGCTGTCTTTATATGGATTTGTAGTATAGACTTAGATTTGGTATGGTAATACCTCCAGCTGTGTTTTTGTTACTCAGGATTGTTTTTGCTATCCTGGGTCTTTTGTGCCTCCATATGAACTTTGAGATTGTTTGGTCAACTTCTTTGAAGAATTGCTTTGGGATTTTGATTGGTATAGCATTGAATCTGTACATTGTCTTTGGTAGGATGGTCATTTTTACGATGTTGATTCTGCCAATCCAGGAACAAGGGAGGTCTTTCCACCTTCTGGTGTCTTCTGCTATTTCTTTCTTTAGGGTTTTAAAGTTTTCATTGTAAAGGTCTTTTATCTCCTTAGTTAGGTTTATACCAAGGTATTTCATTTTTTAAGGGCTATAGTAAATGGTATTGTTTCTCTCAAGGCTTTTTCACTTCTTTCATTCTGGGCATATAGGAAGGCCTCTGATTTTTGCACATTTATTTTGTATCCTGCCACCCTGCTGAACTTCTCAATTAGTTCCAGGAGCTTCCTCGTGGAGTTTTTGGGATCACTCGGGTATAACATCATGTCATCTGCAAATAGGGATTGCTTGACTTCTTCCTTGCCGATTTGAATCCCTCTTATGTCCCTTTCTTGTCTTATGGCTTCAGCTAAGACTTCAAGTACAATATTGAATAGAAGTGGTGAGAGTGGACAGCCTTGTCTAGTTCCTGATCGAAGTGGGAATGATTCCAATTGTTCCCCATTGATCATAATCCTTGCTGTGGGCTTGTTGTATAGAGCTTTTATTATATTGATTAAGGTGCCTTCCATTCCCACTGTCTCTAGCGTTTTGATCATAAAAGGCTGTTGGATCTTGTCAAAATCTTTTTCTGCATCTATCGAGAGTATCATGTGGTCTTGGACTTTGGACTGGTTTACATGATGAATTACATTTATTGATTTGCATATGTTGAACCAACCTTGTGTGCCGGGGATGAAGCCGACTTGGTCCCCATGAATGATCTTTTTAATATGTTTTTGAATCCGATTTACTAAGACTTTCTTGAGAATCTTTGCGTCTGTGTTCATCAGGGAGATCGGTCTATAGTTTTCTCTTTTAAGTGAATCTTTATTAGGTTTTGGGATTAAAACGATATTAGCTTCATAGAAGGAATTTGGTAGTGTTCCTTCCTTTGCTATTTGATGGAACAGTTTAAGGAGTATTGGTGTTATTGACTCCTTAAATGTCTGGTAGAACTCTGTGCTGAATCCATCTGGTCCAGGACATTTTTTGGTGGGAAGATTCGAGATTACTTCCTCAATTTCCTTATATGTTATAGGACTATTTAAATAATTCACAACTTCCTGATTCAATTTAGGTAAGTTGTGTTTACTTAGAAATTCATCCATCTCTTTTGTGTTGTCAAACTTCACAGAGTATAAGTTTTTGAAATATGATGTTATAATTCTCTGGATTTCTTGGGTATCAGTAGTGATAACTCCATGTTCATTTCTGATTTTGTTAATTTGGGTTTTCTCTCTCTTGCTTTTGGTTAGTTTAGCTAGGGGTGTACCAATCTTGTTGATTTTTTCAAAGAACTGGTTGATTTTTTCTATCGTTTTCTTAATCTCGATTTCAGATATTTCTCCCCTTATTTTGCTAATCTCCTCTCTTATACTACTTTTGGGATCAGATTGCTCTAGTTTCTCTAAAGCTTTAAGCTGCATTGTTAAGTTGTTTATTTCTGATGTTTCCATTTTTTTGACGTAGGCATTAAGAGCTATGAACTTACCTCTTAGAACAGCTTTCATTGTGTCCCAGAGATTTTGGTAAGTTGTATTTTTGTTATCATTCACTTTCAGGAAATCTTGAATTTCCTTTTTAATTTCTTCCTGAATCCAGTTCTCATTCAGCATCATAGTGTTAAGTTTCCAGAAGTTAGTGTATTTTCTATTGTTTGATGTGTTGTGGATGTCCAGCTTTAGGCCGTGGTGGTCTGATAGGGCACAGGTTAGAATTTCAACTTTCTTGTATATGTGTAGATTCATTTTGTGGCCCAATATGTGATCTATTTTGGAGAAAGTTCCGTGTGCTGCTGAGAAAAATGTGTATTCTTTGGTGGGTGGGTGAAAAGTTTGGTAGAGATCTGTAAGGTCCATTTCTTTCAGGGTTTGATTAAGTTCCAAAGTGTCTCTGTTAAGCTTTTGACCTGTTGATCTATCCCATGTTGAGAGGGCGGTGTTGAAGTCCCCAAGAATTATCGTTTGGGGGTTGATTTCTTGCTTTAGGCGCTGTAGGGTTTTCTTAATGAATGTGGAGGGGCCCATATTGGGTGCATATATGTTCAGTATTGTGAAGTCTTCCTGGTGAATTGTACCTGTGACTAAAATGTAGTATCCATCCGTGTCTCTTATAATTTTCTTTGGTTTGAAGTCCACTTTGTCTGATAGCATAATGTTTACCCCTGCCTGTTTCCTGCTTCCATTTGCTTGTAGAATTGTTGACCAGCCTTTTATTTTTAGAGCGTGCCTATCTTTTGTGGTGAGATGGGTTTCCTGCAGGCAGCAGATTGATGGATTGTGATTTTTAATCCAAGTTTGTAATCTGTGTCTCTTGATCGGTGAATTAAGTCCATTAACATTTAGTGTTATAATGGAGAAACTATTAATTCCAGACATTTATTATGTTTAGTAGCTTTTGTAAGTATATTGCTTCACTTTTAATGTTGTTATATTTGCCTTCTGTTCTCCTGGATATGCCTGTTTTTTTCTTCACGCTTGAGTATCATTTCTAGCATTTTTTGAAGGCCTGGTTTGGTGGACATGTATCCCTTCAAGTTGTCTTTGTGGCGGAAAATTTTTCTTTCTCCCTCGATCATGACAGATAGTTTTGCAGGATAAATCATCCTGGGTTGACATTTTTGCTCATTCAATACTTGAAGTATGTCTCTCCAAGCTCTTCTTGCTTTTACTGTTTCGACTGAGAAGTCATTTGTTATTTTAATAGGTTTACCTTTAAAAGTGACCAGCACCAGTTCTTTATCTTGAATGTGGAGTGTTTTAACTATTATTTGCCGCGGCGTGCTTCTGTTTTGGTCATATCTGTTTGGGGTGCGGAATGCCTCTTGTATATGGATGGGCCTCTCTTTTTTATATGAGGAAAGTTTTCCTTGATAATCGTTTGAAAAATTTCCTCAGGGGTGGTATTTTGAGATTCTTGCTCTGGTATTCCATGAATACGCATGTTAGACTTCTTCAGGGTGTCCCATATCTCTTGGATATTTCTCTCAAGTATCTTTTTGGCTTTAACAACCTCTTCCATTGAGCTGGTTAGTACTCCCACTTTGTCTTCAAGGTCTGAAATTCTGTTTTCTGCTTCGTTAGTTCTGTTGATAAGAATGTCTGTGGCATTCTGGGTTGAAGATAACTTGTCTTTTAGCTCAGTTTTATACTCTGCTTGAGTTTGTTTTAACTGCTCTATGCCACTTTTTGTTTCTTGCACTGTTTTTCTCAACTCCTCCAGATGTCTGTTGTGTTCCTCTTCAAAGCGATTGATTCGATTATGTAATTCCTCCCGGATTTCCTCTTTCATAGTATTGAACATGGTAATGATCATATTTTGAAAGACCTTATCCTGGGTCAGGCTTTCTTGGCCTTTTTCCGCGGGTTTGTTCTGGTTGGAGTCTAACATTATGGGATTAATTTCTTCAGTGGGAAATTTGTTTACTTGAGTGTTGCTTCTCATGGATTTGCACTTTGACTTTGGCATTGTCGTTTTAACTCTTAAGATCTCTCAATTTCACTAAACTGAATTATTTGGCCTGGGGTCCTGGTGGGTGGACGGGGGCGGAGACTTACCAAGGGCGTGGGGTGAGGCCCGGCTGGACCACGCATGCGCATCCCAACCGGGGGAGCGGGTTGTGGTGTAAAGGAGGATGGGGGCGTCGGCGTGGAGCTATTTAACCTGAGGGCAGCTGGGGCGAGGCCCGGGCGCAGGGGGAGGTCCTCCTTGTCCCTGGGCCCCCACGCGCGGCTCTGGCTGTATGGTGGGAGTCGGAGCCGGGTCCCTGTGGGCTTACCTGGGGTCCTAGGGTGCTGGGTGAGGCCCGGCTGGACCGCACGCGAGCGTCCCGACCGGCGGAGCGGGGTGGAGTAAGGAGACAATTTTTCTAGACCCGGTGAAGAGGAGCGAGTGTGGGCAGAGGGGCGCCTGCTGCAGTCCACACCTCCGGGACGGTGTTGCGTGTGGACCCGCTAATCTAGGACGACTGTTGGCCAGAAGAGATGTTTGGTTTTCACAAGCCAAAGATGTACCGGAGCATAGAAGGTTGCTGCATCTGCAGAGCCAAGTCCTCCAGCTCTCGCTTCACAGACTATAAACGTTATGAAAAGGACTTCCAGAGCTTTTTTGGGTTACAAGAAACCCACTCAGGATTAAAAATCACAATCCAGCAATCTGCTGCCTGCAGGAAACCCATCTCACCACAAAAGATAGGCAAGCTCTAAAAATAAAAGGCTGGTCAACAATTCTACAAGCAAATGGAAGCAGAAAACAGGCAGGGATAGCCATTATGTTATCAGAAAAAGTAGACTTCAAACCAAAGAAATTTATAAGAGACACGGATGGATACTACATTTTAGTCACAGGTACAATTCACCAGGAAGACTTCACAATACTGAACATATATTCACCCAATATGGGCCCCTCCACATTCATTAAGAAAACCCTACAGCGTCTAAAGCAAGAAATCAACCCCCAAACGATAATTCTTGGGGACTTCAACACCGCCCTCTCAACATGGGATAGATCAACAGGTCAAAAGCTTAACAGAGACACTTTGGAACTTAATCAAACCCTGAAAGAAATGGACCTTACAGATCTCTACCAAACTTTTCACCCACGCACCAAAGAATACACATTTTTCTCAGCAGCACACGGAACTTTCTCCAAAATAGATCACATATTGGGCCACAAAATGAATCTACACATATACAAGAAAGTTGAAATTCTAACCTGTGCCCTATCAGACCACCACGGCCTTAAACTGGACATCCACAACACATCAAACAATAGAAAATACACTAACTCCTGGAAACTTAACAATATGATGCTGAATGAGAACTGGATTCAGGAAGAAATTAAAAAGGAAATTCAAGATTTCCTGAAAGTGAATGATAACAAAAATACAACTTAGAAAAACCTCTGGGACACAATAAGAGCTGTTCTAAGAGGTAAGTTCATAGCTCTTAATGCCTACATCAAAAAAATGGAAACATCAGAAATAAACAACTTAACAATGCAGCTTAAAGCTTTAGAGACACTAGAGCAATCTGATCCCAAAAGTAGTATAAGAGAGGAGATTAGCAAAATAAGGGGAGAAATATCTGAAATCGAGATTAAGAAAACGATAGAAAAAATCAACCAGTCAAAAAGCTGGTTCATTGAAAAAATCAATAGGATTGATACACCCCTATCTAAATTAACCAAGAGCAGGAGAGAGAACACCCAAATTAACAAAATCAGAAATGAACATGGAGTTATCACTACTGATACCCAAGAAATCCAGAGAATTATAACATCATATTTCAAAAACTTATACTCTGTGAAGTTTGACAACACAAATAGTCCTATAACTTATAAGGAAATTGAAGAAGTAATCTCAAATCTTCCCACCAAAAAATGTCCTGGACCAAATGGATTCAGCACAGAGTTCTACCAGACATTTAAGGAGCTAATAATACCAATACTCCTTAAACTGTTCCATCAAATAGCAAAGGAAGGAACACTACCAAATTCCTTCTATGAAGCTAATATCGTCTTAATCCCAAAACCTAATAAAGATTCACTTAAAAAAGAAAACTATAGGCCAATCTCCCTGATGAACACAGATGCAAAGTTTCTCAACAAAGTCTTAGCAAATCGGATTCAAAAACATATTAAAAAGATCATTCACGGGGACCAAGTAGGCTTCACCCCTGGCACACAAGGTTGGTTCAACATACGCAAATCAATAAATGTAATTCATCATGTAAACCAGTCCAAAGTCCAAGACCACATGATACTCTCGATAGATGCAGAAAAAGATTTTGACAAGATCCAACAGCCTTTTATGATCAAAACGCTAGAGAGAGTAGGAATGGAAGGAACCTTTACCAATATAATAAAAGCTCTATACAACAAGCCCACAGCAAGGATTATGATCAATGGGGAACAATTGGAATCATTCCCACTTCGATCAGGAACTAGACAAGGCTGTCCACTCTCACCACTTCTATTCAATATTGTACTTGAAGTCTTAGCTGAAGCCATAAGACAAGAAAGGGACATAAGAGGGATTCAAATCGGCAAGGAAGAAGTCAAGCTATCCCTATGCAGATGACATGATCTTATACCTGAGTGATCCCAAAAACTCCAGCAGGAAGCTCCTGGAACTAATTGAGAAGTTCAGCAGGATACAAAATAAATGTGCAAAAATCGGAGGTCTTCCTTTATGCCCAGAATGAAAGAAGTGAAAAAGCCTTGAGAGAAACCATCCCATTCACTATAGCCCCTAAAAAAATGAAATACCTTGGTATAAACCTAACTAAGGAGGTAAAAGACCTTTACAATGAAAACTTTAAAACCCTAAAGAAAGAAATAGCAGAAGACACCAGAAGGTGGAAAGACCTCCCTTGTTCCTGGATTGGCAGAATCAACATCGTAAAAATGACCATCCTACCAAAGGCAATATACAGATTCAATGCTATACCAATCAAAATCCCAAAGCAATTCTTCAAAGAAGTTGACCAAACAATCTCAAAGTTCATATGGAGGCACAAAAGACCCAGGATAGCAAAAACAATCCTGAGTAACAAAAACACAGCTGGAGGTATTACCATACCAAATCTAAGTCTATACTACAAATCCATATAAAGACAGCCTGGTACTGGCTCCAAAATAGACACACAGATCAATGGATAAGGATTGAAGACCCAGATATAAGCCCACAAAGTTACCGCCATTTGGTCTTTGACAAAGGGGCCCAAAGAATCCAATGGAAAAAGAACAGCATCTTCAACAAATGGTGCTGGCAAAACTGGATCTCCACATGCAGAAGATTAAAGCTGGACCTGTACTTGTCACCATGTACAAGTCTTATTTCCAAATGGATCAAGGACCTTGATATCAGGCCAGAGACTATAAAAACCATAGTTGAAAGGATAGGAAACTCCCTTGAGCTGATTGGGCTAGGCCAACAGTTCCAAAGCAGACATCCAATGGCACAGTCACTGCTACCAACTCTCAACAGTTGGGATCTTGTGAAATTAAAGAGCTTCTGTTCAGATAAAGAGATTGTAACGCGAGCTCAAAGGCAACCCACAGAATGGGAGAAAATCTTCACTAACCACACATCTGATAGAACTCTGCTGTCCAGAGTGCACAAAGAACTTAGAAAACTAAACACCAAGGAAACCAATGGCCCAATTAAAAAATGGACCCTGGAACTTAAAAGAAACTTTACCAGGGATGAAATTAAAATGTCTAACAAATATCTGAAAAAATGCTCCACTTCCTTAGCCATCAGGGAAATGCAAATCAAAACTTCCCTGAGATATCATCTCACCCTGGTCAGGATGGCAAAAATCCACAATACAAACAACAACAAATGTTGGAGAGGATGTGGAGACAGGGGAACTCTCCTACATTGCTGGTGGGAATGCAGGCTCATACAGCCACTCTGGCGAGCTGTTTGGAGATTCTTAAAGAAATTAAAGATTGAAATGCCATATGACCCTTCTATTCCACTTTTGGGAATAACCCCCCATACAGCAGGGGTTCACCTCGATAGCACAAGCACGACCATGTTCATAGCACCACTGTTTACAATAGCAAAGTCATGGAATCAGCCCAAATGTCCAACAGTGGATGAGTGGATAAAGAAACTGTGGTACATCTATACAATGGAGTACAACTCAGCCATCAAAAATGATGAATTACTGGAATTTGCCGGGAAATGGATGTCATTAGAAACAATTATATTAAGTGAAGTATCCCAGACCCAGAAAATTAAGCGTTGTATGTACTCCCTAATAGGTGGCTCCTAGTACCAAACCCACCCAGCCCACCTAGAGACAGTAATTGCAAGGATTATGAACAGGAGGGATGGGGTAGGAGGGCCACACCAGAAACAAGGAGAGAAGGGACCATGTTACAGTAGAGAAAATAGGCTTCCATCAAGGACCCAAATAAGTAATGAGACATCTGATTAAGTTCACAGACTTTTGTTCCTGATCATTTACTACTGAGGGGGTGTGATCTCACCAGAAGAGGAGGGCATATAGTCTGGCAGATAAAAAGTAACCATTTTGCAAATGGGTGATAGACCCCTCCCTCACTGTGGTTTCCCACTTTTATTACATCTACCTTTGAATGTGCTTTTATCACAGGACTCTAGTTTAACAGCGTTTTGTCTCTGGCCAGGGGGTGACATACAATGTCCACCAGGATGGAGTGAAGGGCATTGCAGGAGCAGCAAAACTGCAAAAGAAAATCAACAAACCACAATCCAGAACTTCAGAGACTCTATATCATCCACCTAGAACTTCCCCCATCTTGAAGCTCAGGGAAATTTGCGGAAGAGGGGGCGGTAAGAGTGTAAGAGCCAAGGATGGGGGGAGCAATGATATGTAAGATACTCCATACAAGTTAGGGCCGAAGCAATCATAATTGGACTTTGCATGCCCTGCGCATTGTCCAACACACTGTTGACCTCACAAAGTCTAGCATCTGCTAAAGCCACCAAGATCCTTGGAGGCAAAGGATTGGCATCCACAGAAGTGTTCCTACACCTAAGGGGAACACGGGAAAGGGTTCAGGGAAAGGCCACTGGGTCCTTGTACGTCATCAGAGAGGAGGGCCCAGAGGAAAATCAGGCATGCACAAGAAAGGACTCTCTGGGAATTGGGGCAGGAGGCACTGGGGGATGGGGAGGGAGGGGGGAAGGGAGGGGAAGCAGGGGGTACGGGGGGAGGAGGAGGGAGGGAGGGAACTGGTGTACCTATTAAGTTTGTATGAGCTGAAATAATAATAAAAATATATTAATAATAATAAAAAAAAGAAATCCGCTCAGGAGACATCTGTAATGCTTGTGTGCTGCTCCTGAAAAGATGGAAGAAGTTGTCTGCGGGATTGAAAAAGAACTGGAATCATGTGGTAGATGCAGGACCCAGTCTAAAGACGACATTGAAACCAAAGAAAGTGAAAACTCTTTCTGGAAACAGAATGAAAAGCAACCAGATCAGCAACCTGCAGAAGGAATTTAAACGCCACAATTCTGATGCTCACAGCACCACTTAAGTGCCTCTCCAGCCCAGTCTCCGTGTTACAGCAACCAGTCAAATGATGGCTCGGACATAGCAATGGCTTCTGGCTCCAAGAGAACACCGGTTTTTTCCTTTTTAGATCTTACATACTGGAAAAGACAGAAAATATGCTGTGGAATCATCTGTAAGGGCCGCTTCAGGGAGGTCCTCATCGACACCCACCTGTTCAAGCCCTGCTGCAGTAGGAACGCAGCTGCAAAGTCCGAGGAGCAGGACCCGTCTGAGCTCAGGGCCGAGGCGCCCCTCTCCACTGAGGAGTTGGGACTCAGGTCCATGTGGAAGGGAGCAGAACAGGAATTGACATTTTGCAGAGACCACAAAGCAACAAGCTCACTCTCCTATTTTTGACTCGGATACTCGCTATTCTGCCAAAAGACATTTTCTAGAATAGTTTTGAATGGGTTGTTTCCTCAGTTCCACAAACTGAAGCCAGTGTCTAGCTTACTGCAAGAAAAGGAGAAGTGTACATAATAGTTAAGATGCTGAGAATCTCATAGGAAGTTGAATGCTGCTGTAAAGTGCTCTTTACATCTTTTTGCAATCCCCTTCTAATGAATGACATTAGGGGAATCAGGGGACAGAGATGGGATTTGTTGTATGATAAACCGTATGTAGTTTTAGTCCTTCTGTGTGGAGAGGCAGTGGTTGAGGGTTTAGGATGGCTGGCTACACTTGTTTCCTCATGATGATAATTCGTCATAACATAGATAGTTGACACATGCTGCGGTCTTGCTGTGGCTCTGATGGTTCAGACTTTTACTACTGACTGTTTGCAGGACAGACCCGACTTCCTGGTGCAAGTAGCTTGAAGGAGGAAATAGTTTCCGAGCACAGGTGGTCCCTGTGCACAATGCAACGATGCAGCCTGTGTCTCCTCCCTTTACCTGACATGTGATGAAAGATGTGAATCTTGTCCAGCTGAACCAGAGGTCCTGGGGAGAGGCCTGTAGGATCCCGTGTGGATAGACCAAAGCATCATATGCAGTTAGAAACGGTAAGCTTGAAGCGTAGGGAGCGCAAGTCCTGGAAGTGTGAAGCCAGGTGGACCCTCACACAATTTCTAAAGGGTTTGCAGTGTGTAAATAGTTCACGTTTGTGTTACACCACTGTCTGGAAGCTTCACTGTAATCTGCACAATTCAGTGTTAGCTCTGGATTACCTCAGTTGACCTTTGTGGAGGTTTAGAGTAGCTATTTGACATGTTAGAACCTATTAGGGTTTGGGCTTTAAAAAATTTTTTTTCACCATTTAAAGTTGACACATTGACAAGAGGTATGCGTTAAGCTAAGTCTATCGGTTTGGGTTTGACTTCTTTGAGTTGAATTTCTGAGCACGGAGATTAGCCAAGTCCTCACTACACCCTTCCCAGTTGAACCCAGACCAAAGTTCCTTGGTCGCCTCCTCTTTAAAGTTCAGGAAAAATAGAAGTGCCACTTGTACTTCTGATCAAGGGATAGGATGAGCTACCTTAGGATGCCAGGATCTGTGCTTCTTTAAAAACTGGATTTTTAATTTGCAAAGTATATCACAATAAAGAGTGAGCCACTTTTTACGGCACCCTAGAGTTTTATATTCTTAGTCTATAAACATTTTGTATCTCTTCCTTTTGGGGAAAAAACCTACCTAGTACAAACCACCATCTGCACAGACTAACCAGTAGCCGGCTGGCTCACCACAGCCCTTGAGGTCAGTACAAGAGTCCAGCCGGCATCCCAAGTTGTTAACATGGGCTTTTTCTGTGCGTGTTGGCTGCAGTGGGTGGTAGCATAGATGGACCATCTCTACTTCTGTATTTATTTATTTATTTATTTATTTATTTATTTATTACTAGACCTCAACCACGCTTCTTTCCCTTCTACTCTCTGCCTGTAGGAAGTACTGTATGTAGTCATGCACTTTGTATTAACATATTAGAAATCTACAGATATGTTTTGCACTTTTTATACTGTTGGATACTTATAATTAAAACTTTTACTAGGCTATTGAATAAATTTAGTCTTACTAGAAAAAAAAATGATCATCTTACCAAAAGCAATATACAGATTCAATGCTATACCAATTAAAATCCCAAAGCAATTCTTTAAAGAAATTGACCAAACAATCTCAAAATTCATATGGAAGCACAAAAGGCCCAAGATAACAAAAACAATCCTGAGTAACAAAAACACTGCTGGAGGTATCACCATACCAAACCTAAGTCTATATTACAAATCCATAATAATAAAGGCAGCATGGTAGTGGCTCCAAAATAGGCACATAGATCATTGCATAAAGGTTGACGACCCAGATATAAGCCCACACAATTGCAGCCATTTGATTTTTGACAAAGGAGCCCAAAAAACTAAATGGAAAAAGAACAGCATCTTAACAAATGGTGCTGGCAAAACAGAATATCTACATGCAGAAGATTAAAACTGGACCCATACTTGTCACCATGCACAAAAATCAACTCAAAATGGAAAAAGGATCTTAATATTATGCCAGAGATATAAAAACACTAGTTGAAAGAGTAGGAAACTCCCTCGAGTGGATCGGGCTAAGCCAGCATTTCCTAACAGAAACCCAATAGCACAGACACTAGAACCAACATTCAAAGAAAGGGATCTCATGAAATTAAAAAGCTTCTGTTCAGCTAAGAGATTGTAAACTCAAGAAAAAGGCAACCCACAGAATGGGAGAAAAATCTTCACTAAGCACACATCTGATAGAGCTCTATTATCCAGGGTGCACAAAGAATTAAAAAAAATTAAACACCAAGAAGATAAGTAGCTCAATGTGCCTGGGAACTCAAAAGAAACTTTTCCAGGGATGAAATTGAAATGTCTACCAAATGTCTTAAAAAACGTTCCAAATCCCTAGCCATCAGGGAAATGCAAATCAAAACTTCCCTGAGATATCATCTCACTCTCTTCTGGATGGTGAAAATCCACAATACAAACAACATCAAATGCTGGAGAGGATGTGGAGAGAAGGGAACTTTCTTACATTGCTGTTGAGAATACAGGCATGTACAACCATTCTGGAAATCAGTATGATGATTTCTAAAAACAAAGTTAAGGATTGAAATGCTATATGATCCTATTATACTAGCACTGGAAATAATCCCCCAAATGTCATCAATTCACTACAGTGACACGAGTACAACCATGTTCATTTCAGCACTATTCACAATAGCAAAGTCATGCCCAACAGTTGACAAATGGATAAGGAAAATGTGGCACATTTATACAATAGAATACTACTCAGCCATCAAAGAAGATGAATTAATGACATTTGCTGTGAAATGGATAGGATTAGAAGAAATTATATTGAGAGAATTATCCCAGACACAAAAAGTTAGGTGCTCTTTGTACTCCCTAATAAGTGGTTTCTAGTTGCAAACTCACTTATTGACATACTCAAAAGTAAATCTCTGTAATGCCCACTATAATTGCAAAGGATTATAAATAGGAGAAGGGGAAAGAAGACCACAAAGGAAAGGAGACAAAAGAACACACTTCAATAGAGAAATTAGGCCACATTCATGTACTGTATGTAAGTAGCAAGACATCTGATGCAACTCACTGTCACTTCCTATTCAGGTGGGACTGAACAGGTTTGATCTTCCCAGTCAGGGAGAGTATAGGGACTGACAGTTAGATTGTAATCACCGACAAATGGGAGACTGATCCCATTCACTGCTGTGTCCTACTCCTATTCTTCATCTACCTTTGAGTCTCTTGTTATATTAAGATCTTCCTTTAAACAGTCTTTTATCTTTGGTTAGGAGATGAGCTTCAATCCCAATTGGGATGCAGTCAAGGGCAGTGCAGGAACAGCAAAACTGAAAACAACAACAAACCATAATTCAGAACACCAAAGACCCTACTATATTCACTCAGAACCAGACCAGCCAAATCTCTTCCCATTCTAAAGCTCAGGGAACCTTGGGCACGATGGGGCAGCAAGATTGTAAGAGCCTAAAGATGGGAAGGACCAAAGATATGCAAGATCCTTCACAGAAGTCAGGGCTGCAACAGCTAGGATATAGCCAGGATATATAACTGGAGCTTGCTAGACTATGGCTGACATGTCAACAACCCCCCAAAGTCTAGTTAGGATTTCATAGGGGAGGCTTCAGGCAATAGGATCTTTAGAGGCAAGGGGTTAAACAGTCATAATAGAGTTCCCATGCTAGCTGGCAGCCCAAGAAGGGATCCCAAGCTATGCCATTGAGTCCTGAACTCTCACTGTGCAGAGGACTCAGAGGGAAATTCAGCACCTACATAAACAAATGGTTTAGAGGTTGGGAGGGAGAAAGCAGGAAGCAACAAGAGAGGAGAAGGGAAGGAAAAGTGGTGAGAGGGAGGGGGAGAGTGGGATGGGAGGGAGAGTGTAATGTGGGACAAGATGGGGGAATGGAGGAGGAGGAGAGAAAAAGGGGGTTACCTATTGAGCTTGTATAACTAGGCAAAAAAAATTTAATTAAAAGAAACTTTAGAGAGACAAGAACAATTAATCCCCAAAGCAGTAGACAAGCAGAAATTAGTAAAATCAGAAGAGAAAGGTCAGAAATTGAGATAAGAAAAATAATACAAAGAACCAATCAAGTAAAATCTATTTCTTTGAAAAAGTCAAGAAGATTATCCAAAGCATAAAAGGAAAAACCACAAATTATAAAATTAGACATAAAAATTGAATCATTACAACTGACATGAAGGAAATTCAGAGAAGCATAAGAACATACTTTAAAAATGTATACAATACAAAGTTTGACAATCAGAAAGAAGTGGATGAATTTCTTAATATACACAACTTAACCATAGTTGAATCAGAATGAACTGAATTATTTAAACAGTCTCATAATAAGTGATGAAATTAAAGAAGTAAATGCAAATCTTCCCACCAAAAAAATGGATTCAGTGTAGAATTCTACCAAACATTTGAACAACAACTAACACTACTACTCGCTAAACTATTCCATAAAATACCAAAGGGAGGAAAACTCTAAAATCCTTTTCACCAAGCTAATATCAAACTAATCCCAAAACCAAAAAAAAATACAATAAAAAAGAAAACTATAGGTCAATCTCATTGATGAACATAGATGCAAAGATCCTCAACAAAATTTTAGCAAACTGGATTCAAAAACATATCAAAACAATCATTCACTATGATCAAGGAGGATTTATTCCAGGTTAATAAGATTCGCTTGCCATAAGCAAATCAATAAATGTAATCTATCATATAAATTCAAGGAACAAAATCACATCATTCTCCTGATAGATGCAGAAAAACCTTTTGACAAGATCCAACATCCCTTTATGATCAAAGTCCTGGAGACAACTGGAATGGAAGGAACATACATATAATAAAGGCTATATACAAGAAACCTTAGCAAGGATAATTTTAAATGAATTCTAGAAGCATTCCCCCTTTGATCAGGAACTAAGCGACATTGTCCACTCTCACCACTATTATTGGATATTGTATTGGAAGTCTTAGCTAGAGCTATTAGATGAGAGAAGGAAACCAAAGCGATAAAATAGGAAAAGAAGAATTAATTTGTTACTATTTGCAGACAATATGATTCTTTATATAAGGAACCCCAAAGCTCTACCAGGAAACTTAAGTTCAGCAGTGGCAGGTTACAAAATAAATGTGAAAAAAATCAGTGGCTTTCTTATATAAGGATGAAAAAAGTGAGAAAGTCCTAAGAGAAACAATTCCATTTATCATAGCCCCTAAAAAATGAAATACCTTAGTATAAATCTAACCAAGGATGTGAGAGATCTGTACAATGAAAACTTTAAAACCCTAAAGAAATTTATTTCAGAAGACACCATAAGGTAGAAAGACCTTTCATGTTTCTGGATTGGTAGAATTAAGATCATAAAAAAATGGCCATCTTGGGGCTGGAGAGGTGGCTCAGGGGTTAAGCCTCTGCCTTGCAGGCGGAAGGTCCTGAGTTCAGATCCTAGACCCCACATATAGATGCTGGGCGGAAGCAGGGGCGGCCTGTGTGTCTGGTCCTGGTAGGCGGAGCCTGTGAATCCTGGGACAGAGTAAATAAGGAGGAGGTGGAGGCAGTCCATGGTGATTCCCAAATTTGCCCGTGGTTCTACACACACACACACACACACACATACACACACACTCATGTGTACACATGCACAATTGAATTAAAATTTAAAAAAATGACCATCTTACCAAGAGCAATATACAAATTCAGTATTAATACAACTCAAAATTCCAAGGCAAATCTTCACAGAAATTGATAAAGCAATCTCAACATTCATATGGAAGCACAAAAGGTGCCAGATAGCTCATCTAATCCTGAGTATTAAAAACTATGCTAGAGGAATCACCATGCCTGACCTTAATCTATACTACAGATCCATAGTAATAAAGAAAGCATGGTACTGGCTCCAAAACAGAAACATAAATCAGTGGATAATAGTTGAAGACCCAGAAATAAGCCCCTATGCATATAGTCATCTGATTTTCGACATAGAGGCTCAGAAAATTCAATAGCAAAAGAACAGTCTCTTTAACAAATGATGCTGGTAAAACTGGATATCCACATACAGAAGATTGAAACTAGACCCTTACTTGTCACCAAGAATGAAAATCAACTCCAAATGTATCAGAGACTTTAGACTGGAGAACAAAGACGTAGGTAATTCCCTTGAACTGCATGGCCTAGGCCAACACTTTTTAAACAGGATCCCAATAGCTCAGGAAATAGAAGCAACGGTCAACAAATAGGATCTCATGAAATTAAAGAGCTTTTGTTCAGTTAAAAACACTGTCAACTGGGCAAAAAGACAACCCACAGAATGGGAGAAAATCTTCACTAACCACACATCCAGAATACAGAACTGAATACAGAATACTGGCAACCCTACAATGATCACCTGAAACCAGGCCAACCAAATCTCTCCCGATCCAGTGGTTCAGGGAACATTGTGGAAGAAGGGGCGGTAAGACTGTTAAGAGTCTAAGATGGAGAGTTCCGTTGCTAGACAGGTAAGTCCACTCAAGGTAGGGCAGCCATAGCCCAGAACTCATCAGCCCTGCACAGTGGTGAACATGTCAGCATGCCCCCATGGACTGGCATGAATCTCAAGAGAAATAGTTTAAGGAAGTGGGAATCTTAGGGGAAAGAGGTCAGAATTACCCATATCAGTCTGCCACCCAAGGAAAAGCCTCTCTGTCTGCCACAGAGGCCTGAACTTCCATGAGAACAGATGACACAGAGGGAACCCCAGGATCCATAGAACCAAAGGATAGGAGGGAGTAGACTGGGCCCAGGTAAGTAGGGGAGGCAGGCTGGGATGGGATGGGAGTAGGAGGGAAGGGAGTAGGAGGAGAAAAAGAGGAAGGAAGGGAGGGTGGAACGAGGGAAACAAGGAGCATATATATAAAAATTCTAATTTAATAAATTTATTTTTAGTAGAAAACTAAAAAAAAGAATATAGAACAATGAAAGTTTTCTTGTATTACTGGAGGGAGTATAAATAGGTACAAGGATTTCATAAAGTTCTCTGATAGTAGTTATGAAAAATAAAAAATGCATTAGCCTTAATAACAGTCTCTGGCTTAAATACATGCAGTAATTTTTAAATTTTTAAAATCTTTTTATTATTTATTCAATTGTGTGTGTATGTGTGTGTGCACGTGTGTGTATGTATGTGTGTGTGTAAAGCCACAGATGAATTCAGGAACCACCATGGACTGCCTCCACCTTCTCCTTGTTTACTTTGCCCCGGGATTCACAGGCTCCGCCCTACCAGGACCAGAAACGCAGGCCGCCCCCACTTCTGCCTGGCGCCTATACGTGGGGTCTAGGATCCGAACTTGGGACCTTCCACCTGCAAAGTAGAGGCTTAACCCCTGAGCCACCTCTCCAGCCCCTACATGCAGAAATTTTGCAATAGCATTGTTTCATATAATATGGTATGAACTATTCAAAAGTCCAACAATAGTTGATGTGGTGCCGAGGAGATGGCTCAGTGGTCAAAGCTCTTGCCTAGCAAGTAAAAGGATATGAGTTCAGATCCCCAGATATATGTAGAAGTGCTCTGCAGTAGTGGCAACCCTCTTGCAATTCCAGTTCTGGGATGCAGATGCGTGGAATCTTTGAGCAAGCTGGCTAGCCAAAGTAGCCCTAATGGAATACTATGGGTTTGATTAGAGAACCAAGCTCACAATAGGGAGGAAGAATGATTGAGGATGATTCCTAATATCAGTCAACAGACACACACACAAACACACACAAATATTCTTATGTACATACACCTGAACACACATGTACACCTACACACATGCTAAATAGAAATAGAGACAGACAGAGAGAGAGAGAGAGAGAGAGAGAGAGAGAGAGAGAGAGAGAGAGAGAGAGAAAGAGAGAGAGAGAAAGAGAGAGAAAGTGAGAGAGAGAGAGAGAGGAGGAGGAGGAGAAGGCTCATACACATGTACATTCTCATGGTTAGAATATTAGTTGTCTCTCACAGGGTCATGTGTTTGAATTCTTTGTTGATGTTGGTGTTTGGGAAGGTCATGGCACCTTGGGGAGGTGGAGTTTTGCTGGAGGACAGCACATAAAAGGGGATGGGCCTTGTGGTTGGTTAGCCCTGCCCTGCTTTCACTAGTAGTCTGTAGCATGCTCTCTTAGTCTCCATGATGGATATGACCTAGACTACCATGCCTTCTGCTATGGGATTCCCACCTATAATGGCCAGTATCTGCCCTCTAGAACCATAAGCCAAATAAATATTGCTTTCTCCACTTAAGTGGCTGCTTGGTTGACTGTTGTCTCACAGCAGCAGAAAGAGTAGCTGCAACATGCATGAAAAAGAAAAAAGTCAATAGGGTATGTTCTAGTAAATGTTCATACAATGGTAAGCTACATAGTGAAAAACCAACTACTGTTGTACACAACCTAGATAAATAAACGATACATTAGAAGCTATTGGGAAAAGAGAGATCCAAATACATATATTCTATATAATTTTATTATGTTATTACTTTTTAAAAATTTTCTCCCACATTTTATTTTTTCCTAATCATATAAGCTCAGTAGGTATCCCTGTCCTCTCCCTCCCTCCTTCCTCCTCTACTAGTGCCTCCCCCTTCCTCTATCCCATCCCCTGGATGAAGCATCCATTTATGTGAATGCCAAACCTCCCTCTGAGTCCTCCACCCTAGTGAGGGTTCAGTACTCAGTGGCATAGCCTGGAGTGCCTTCTTGGGCTCCCCTTTAGTGTGGGAACTCTACTATGACTGTTTAATCTCTTGTCTCTAAAGATCCCACTTCCTGGAGCCTTCTCCCCTGTAATCCATGCTAGACTTTGGGGGTTGTTGACATGTCAGCCATTGTGCAGGTCAGGCAAAGTTCAATTCTGGCTACTGTAGCCCTAACTTGTGTGGAGTATCTTGCATATCATTGGACCTCCCCATCTTTAAGTTCTTATAGTCTTGCCGCCCCCTCTTCCACAAGGTTCCCTAAGCTTTAGGATGGGGATAGATTTGGCTGGTCTGGTTCCAAGTGATTAATATAAGGTTTTCGGTGTTCTGTTGTTGTTTTCAGTTTTGAGATTCCTGCACTGCCCTTAGCTGCATCCCGATTGATATTGAATGTCACCTCCTAACCAAAGATAAAAGACTGTTTAAATGAATATCTTAATATAAGAGGAGACTCAAAGGTAGATGGAAGAACAGGAGTAGGACACAGCAGTTGGGGGAGGGTCAGTGTCCCATTTGCCCGATGGTTACTGTCTATCTGCCAGTCCCTATATCCTCCTTGATGAGATCAAACCTGTTCAGTCCCAAGTGACCAAGAAGGGAAGTGAGCGTCCTGATCAATTTTATTATATTATTAAATGTTCTAATACAGATAACATGAATATGTAATACTAGAGGTCAGTATAAGGATTTTTTTTCTTAGAGCAAATGACAAGGAAGAGATTAGTAGAATGTGCCATGGGAACTTCTGAGATGCTGGTAATGCTCTATTTCTTAACTAAAACCATGATCACATGGTACACTAAATGTGCCGTAATTTACCAAGTTCTATATTTGTGATTTAGATACTGTATTCTGTTTATATTCCTGTAATCAAGTGAAGTACCTCATAAAATTATACTGAAGATAAAGTAGTATAGAAAAAAGTTCACATTATCTGCATGCACCTGTGTGTATTATGTGCACGCACCATATATGTACATGTATATGTGGGTGTGTTACAAGAGAGCACTTGAGTGTGTGTATCTGTGTGGACCCACAGGAGACATTGGGAATTATCCCGAGTCACTCTTCCACCATATTGCTTTGCTCTGGAGTTTCAAAGTCATGCTCTTTTGCTTGTGAGGCAAAGGCTTTAACGTTTAAGCCATCTCTTCACCCTAATATTTATCTTTTCAAAATGTGTAAAAAATTTAATGTATCAAAAAATTTGAAATGAAGTGCATGAGTCAATCTTTTCACATTCCCATTGATGTTATACCAAGCATGGCTCTTTCACTGTTAATTTATCAGTTACCAGAAATCTTTGGAGACCTGTGGAATAGAAGAATAGTTGAGGCAAGAAGTGAGGCAGAGTGTAGTTAAGGACTTGACTTTGTGGAAGGATTTCAGGGGAATACTGAGGGAAATAGAGACCTGGGTAAGGACAAATTTGTTAAGAAATTGAATGCTCTTAAATAGGATTCGTTATGTCATTTTATAGGTAAGATGCTGTCATTCAATGCTTTTTTTCCCTTATGAGAAGGGGGAGGGAGTAATAAGTCCAATTTTCAGACTGTGAGCCTATTTCAAGGAGAAATAGATCTGTTTTCACTTATAAAAGACTAAATTCATGTCTTTCTCTGAGAAGTCTCCATCTAAGACAAGAAATGCAGAGCCCTTCTAAAGAAAGGGAGATACCAGAGTAAGAGACTCCATTACAGCTGACCTGGGTCATAGCAGGTTGAAGCAGCTTACAAAGGGTATTGCTTTCCCCAAGATTCTCCCTAGGAATAATCATCATGAGACATATGCTTCCGCTTGTAGAATATGGACATTCATTTGTATAAGCATAGATCTCTTTTGCTCAGTTTGGCCACATGTGTGATCCTAAGCTTCTTGGGTTGCTATTGTAGCAAGCACCTGCAACATAAAACATGTCATACACAGATGTCACAGTGAGTGACTGCCAGGACACAGGATTCCTGAATGTAAGAAGCAATCATTAACTATGGTTTTAAGAATCATACTCATCACAATCTTAATTCAAAAATGAATTAAATAAATAAACTTTGCTAGAAAGAAATGAATAACTTGAAAAGTTCAATCACTCAAAACTGAAATGCGTTTTCCAGATATGTTATATACTGTAAATTTTATTTCTATGGTTGTATTTTCCAGATATGTTACATACTATAAATTATGTTCTTTGGTGGTTTGTGGTGCATTTTTGAACCTTTCATTATGAAGTTTTCATGACAATCTAGAGATACAGGTATGATTGATTACTCTAGATTTATCATCCCTGAAACAGGAGATAAGGACTATAAAATGAATTTTGACTTGTATGTCCTGTACACCCATGAATAAGGAAAAATGAACTAAGATTCTCAGGTTTCTAGATGCTCTCTTTTGACTAGAATCTTCTGCAGAGGAAAAGATAAACAGAGATAGGTCACATTCTAAAGCATAGGCTTTTGGGTTGGGGGTGTCAGAAGTGAGGGTAACCCAGTGAGGTCACTCTCACATCACATGTACCTGTCAAGTTGAAGCAACTTCACAGGAGACTGTAATAGTTCTTTGTGTTTATCAACAAACCAGTCCTGAATGATCCCCACTGACATTTTATCTAGGAAAATATTTGTGCAGTAGCTCAGCATTTGGGAGACTGAGGCAGGAGGTAACATATTGAGACCTCAAGCATGCTCACATGCATGAGACCTAAGCAGGGTAGGTCCCAACACAGTACACAACAAACAAAGGAGAAATTTTGGCAATCCGTCCTTCTGGGAGTGACCACTTACATTCGCAGCTGGCCACCAGAAGAGGCCCTTTGTCTTTCAGGAGTACACCTACTAAAATACTGCCTGTGCCATAGCAGATACAAGAAGAGATATGCCTATGGAACTAACTCAAAGAGACACATGCATAGGAAGGAACATTGGGGTGGTAGGAAACTTGTCAGGAAGAAAACTGCTTGCGGGGGGTAAAGTAGGATAATGGAGGGGAGAAAACAACAAAAATCCCTTGAACTTTTAAATAACTTAAATAAATGTTGAAAAAATTCTATATGACAGCCTCTAAAAACATTAAGTGGATAATTCAACTGATACTCATATATACACACCTCCAACTTGGAAAGTGCATGACTCAGTTCGTAAAAGTTTGTGTGTTCCCTGGGTGTAAAACCATGAGATCTATGAGGTGTGGGTCACTTGCTCCCATGGGACCAGGGACTCTCTAAGCCCTCTGTGAACAGGATTCTCCTCACAGTCACCAATGAACATCCTTTTGAGGTAAGACCCTACTTAGCATGTGCCCAAACCTACAATTTTCTGAAGGAAACCTGAACTCAAGAAATCTGCAGAGAAACATAAATGTAGAAGATACACACAGCTCTTCTCATCTTCTCACAAAGACCACAACTAAACAAAGTATCTTTCTAAAAGTACAAGTCTCTAATTCTAATGTTCCAAAATATTATGATAAAAGGCCAAATGTCTCTAATTATCAGACTCAGAGATTAACTCTCGATCTAACACATATTCAAGTTATTAAACACAAGGCTGACATCTAAAGACCATAATTAATTTCTCTTAAGTGTCCCATATCTCTAGAGTACATGTTGTACATATTCTTAGGATAATACTGATGCGTGTAAGTAAATATATTAAAACCTGTGTTTTTAAATGCTTCTATTTATTTTTCAAAAGATAATGAATTGATAATAATTGGTATTATAAACTATGAAATAGTTTTACTAGAGATACATCAAATGAATAACAAAAACTACCTACTCATAAAGTTAGTCCCTTTGTGGCTTAATAAAATTTCATTGCATATATGTGCCAAACAAAAAAGAAGCAATCATTATCATTGAGAACTTGAAAAGATTTCAACTGTGGTTGTAGATGCCAGCCTTACATGTAAATTTTCTTTTATAATGCTCCACTACATTCCTAGATTACAACAAAACTGTAGTCCAACTATTATGGCAGAAGTCCTAGAAGACAGAGCCACCAACTCTTCAGAGATTATGTATCTACAAGTATGTATGCGCACCTACACACACAAACATAAACAAGACCTAAATGAACAAGCCCTATTCTGGAGTTGCCATTCTCAAACTGTGGCCCTAGGCCAATTCTGATATAATACTAAATGAAAAACAGGAGAAAAATCCAATCCTCCCTGTCTAGCCAACCTTCATCCTTGCCTCCCAGCACATTCTAGCTCTAGCCACCGTGGATGACTGGCAGTTTTGCAAACTTAGCTTGTACTTTCATACCTCTGGATCTTTTCAGTTCACATTCCTTAAAGCTATTCTTTGCTAAACTGTAAGCCTTTCCCATCCTTTCCACTGCTTGGAGCTCAGCTACTCTTTGACACTTACTCAGCAATGACCACCAGTCCAAGACAGCCTAAACAAAATGGTTATTTGCTATTTACTGTGCTTGTAGTATATGCAAATTGACTCTCCAGGAAACCACATATTTTTATCTTTTATGAGCCATTTTCTTTTTATTTTAACTTTATTTGTTTGTTTGTTTGTTTGTTTAATGTGTGTGTGTGTGTGTGTGTGTGTGTGTCACAGGGCACTGTGTGTCCCTGTGGAGGACCAAGGGTAACTTCAGAAATCATCCTGGATTGGTTCTTCCTCCTTTTTGCTTTGCTCTGAGATTTTTCCAGGCCCCGCCCACTAGTTGTTTTTACGTGGGACCTGGGATCTGAACTCAGGACCTTCTGCTTGGAAGGCTGAGTCTTAACCCCTGAACCATTTTCTAGCCCTTTATGAGGCATTTTCGGATACTTTGGAACGGGATACTTTGAAGGTCAGATGGTGCGAGAGAAACTTCTTATGTTTGGGACTCTGCCACACTTTGGTTCACATCCTGACATCTTCACTGTGTAGCTGCCTAACGCTTCTCCCTGACCCAATTTCCTGTCTGTGAAGCATATTCTATCAACAGGAAGTATCCCCTAACTAAGATTAAGTGATTTTAATATGAGAAAAGGTGAACCCCAGAACCAATACTTCTCTCATGGGAAATGCAAAGGGTTAATGTTCTTTACCATTAACCCACCCAGGAAGTACTGTAAACTGCACCTGGAAAGGAAATGTTTGCTGTCTCATATACTTCTCTAATTCCGTGCCAGACAGTCTGTCAAAATGAGGGGATTGACTAATTTTAAAATAATTATCCCTAATCTCCCTCTGTCCTTTGAATTCTCTGCCGGGTATTGCCACAGTGCGTTGAACTCCACAGAAAAATTTCATAATGTGGCGTCACTGTATACCACCTGTTACTTGATTCTCTTATTTTATCTCTGTAATTCTTGGTGTGTGTGTGTGTGTGTGTGTGTGTGTGTGTGTGTGTGTGCGTGTGTGTGAATTCTCTTCTCTACCAAGTTCAAGTCCTGCAGTAACCAGCCAGCCCCGCCTATACTGCCTAGGTGGGAGGGAGCGGGAGTGGAGCGGGGCGGGTTCACCACGTCGCAGAGCCTGACTGCGCCTGCGTAGGCTGCGGCACGGCTCCCTCTGTTAGGCTTTGGCTCACTGCTGGCTAGGGCTTGTGTAAAAAGATCGCCCTTCTTACCAGCTCTCACTTTTGATCCGACCGGCTCCCTCCAGGGTCTCGGGCTTCGGCTCTGGGCTGAGGCGCCAATACACCAACCACCCTCTCTGCGAAGAATCGCTGACTTCTCTGGTCCTGTCCCGGTCTCCTGGAACCATGTCTCTGGTAAGCCAGAACGCGCGCCACTACAGCGCGGAAACCACTGCAGATAACAGTGATAACCGGGGTGAAATGCAGGCTACTAATGCCTCTGGGCCTCCCATCTCACCGCTAGTCTCCGATGTCCCCCAGGATTCTCAGATTCCAATCCACCCTCAGAGTGCCAGCGCTTCCCAGGCAGCGCAGGACCCTAATGACATAGAGGTCCTCATCGACGAGCAGTCCCGACGTTTGGGGGCGCTCAGGGTCCACGACCCTCTAGAAGACAGGTCGATTGCTTTGGTGAATTTCATGCGAATGAAAAGCCAAACCGAGGGGTCTATCCGGCAGTCAGACATGCTGGAGTTTCTTAGAGAATATTCAGATCAGTTTCCTGAGATACTCAGACGAGCCTCAGCTCATTTGGATCGGGTCTTTGGGTTGAACCTGAGAGTTCTTGATCCTCAGAATGACACCTACAACCTAATCAGCAAACAGGGTCCCCAGACCACTGAACGGCTAGCAGAGACCCTGGACATGCCAAAGGCAGGTCTTCTGGCCCTGGTCCTAGGCCACATCCTTCTGAATGGCAACCGGGCAAGAGAGACCTCCATCTGGGACCTGTTGCTAAAAGTGGATGTGATGGATGAGCCTCAGAGGATCAACAACCTCTTAGGCAACACGAGAAACCTCCTTACAACCGACTTTGTACGTATGAGGTTTTTGGAGTATTGGCCAGTGTATGGCACTAATCCCCTCGAATTTGAGTTCTTGTGGGGCTCCAGAGCCCACAGGGAAATCACAAAGATGGAAGCCCTGAAGTTTGTAGCAGAGGCCCATGATGAAGAGCCCTGGAGCTGGCCTGAAGAATATAACAAGGCCCTGGAGGCTGACAAAGCCAAAGAAAGAAGTCAGGCTGCTGGCTTAGAGTTCTGGTCGGAGGACGCTATGAATGATAAGGCAAATGATCTGGTCCAGTTGGCCATTAATGTCACTGAGGAGTTGCTGCCTATACACCAGGATGAGCTTTTGGCTCACACCGGCAAAGAATTTGAGGATGTGTTCCCGAATATCCTCAGTCGAGCCACCCTAATCCTTGATCTGTTCTATGGGTTCTCTCTGATTGAGGTTGATACCAGTGAACACATCTATCTTCTTGTTCAGCAGCCAGAATCAGAAGAAGAGCAAGTAATGCTAGAAAGCCTGGGCAGACCCACTCAAGAGTATGTGATGCCCATCCTGGGTTTAATCTTCCTGATGGGCAATCGTGTCAAAGAGGCCAACATCTGGAACTTACTTCGGAGGTTTAGCGTGGATGTGGGAAGAAAGCATGCCATCACCTGTAAGCTTATGAGACAACGCTACCTAGAATGTAGGCCACTGTCCTACTCTAATCCTGTTGAATATGAGCTGCTTTGGGGCCCTCGGGCTCACCTTGAAATCACCAAAATGAAAGCCTTGGAGTACATGGCCAGACTGTACAGGAAACAACCACAGGACTGGCCAGAGCAGTACAGGGAGGCTGTGGAGGATGAGGAGGCCAGAGCCAGATCTGAGGCAACTGCCATGTTTTTCTTTGGCTCCATGTGAAGTTTAGAGAACTTATATTACTTTGGTTCAGTGGTATCAGTTAAAGGAGTCTTTGGGAAATGAGTACTGGTGTCCTACATCAGTAATCGGGGAGGGTTGGAGTAGAGAGTATATCTTGTGTTTACTGTGTTCAAGTTCTAATAGTATTTCCTTCCTTCCTTCCTTCCTTCCTTCCTTCCTTCCTTCCTTCCTTCCTTCCTTCCTTCCTTCCTTCCTTCCTCCCTCCCTTCCTTCCTTCCTTCCAGTATATCCCCGAGTTGGCTTTGTGATCAGTGTTTATAAATGAAATTACTCATTTGTTCTTCTTGTCTTGTTTCAGTATAAAAGTTCGAGTGACTATGTAAAATGTATCTGTAATAGTTCAATCTTTGAAATAACCAGTAAGATATGAGCTAAATAACAATAACATACACACAACAAAACACAAAACTATTCAGTTGTGGTTTTGTTCTCCCTTTGTGTTTAATGTGTTAAAAGAAAAAAAAAACTGTCACCTGTATTTGCTTTGCTGTTACAGAGTGCGTAGTGAAAAATAAAATTATGATAAATTAGATGCCATGCTTATGCATTCATTTATTCAATAAACATTTCTCAAACACCTGTATGTTCTTGAACACAAGGTTATTTACTGGAAATGTAAGGGTAAAAAAACACTAGCTGGGCCCCAGAACTTCCTTCTAACGGGGAAGAGCCACTGAAGTAAATCAGTGATTATGCTGTGGCAAGTGGTGTAACCAAGAAAATGGAGAGGGGTGGGTGAGGTGTGGGATGGCAGTGTGTGGGGGTGAGGGTGAAATCTCTCCCAGTTTGAGGTTTTGGGAGGGCAGTGGAAGAGGCCATGCAGTCCTGGGAAGGTGGAGAAAGGTCATGACTATTAATGGGGGGGGGGTGAGGGAACAGTCTGGGGAGGTGGTGGAAGGGCAGGTGGAATGGAGAACCTGGAACACGATGTGCTTTAGTGATATTTTGGGAGTGGTACCTGACATTGGGAAGAGGATGAAAAGGAGGAACTGGTGAATATAGGAATATAGGAGCAGTGTGTAAAATAGCATGGAGGAGATTTGAAAGTAATCTGCAAAGACAATGTTGAGTTGGGCAAGTGAATGGGATCCTCTGTGGCAGAGGGTAACAAAGGTCCTATCCTCAGAGAGTGGCTCTTACAAAACAGTAATGACCTTTTCAAAAACCAAACAATCCACCTGAAAGAGTTCTGCTCAGATTCCTGCCAGCACTGTTTATTTCAACACCCCAGCTGCTAAAGTGAAAGTGAACATGTGGGGGATCTCTTCATCCTGATTCCCCTCACAGCTTTTAAGGAGGCTCACAAGCCTTCCTTAGATAGCCTTCAGGTAACAATTTCTGTGAAGCATCCTTGGTACCTCCAGAGAAGTGCTGCATGCTGGATGTGTTTGCATCTCCTGACATCCTCAAGCTTTCTGCTCTTTGCATCCTTTTAGTCACCAGGGGCTACTCCCACCTTCCACCTTCCAGATGCAGTTAGCAGATATTCTTCACATTTTTGTGAGCCTTGGGGTAGGGAGGGACGATGACAAAACAATCTTCCAGCTTGGAGAGTGCAAAAGGGGAGGAGAGCTATACCTTTTTGCATCCCCCCCCACCAAGTCTGACCTGCAGCCTAATTAGAGCAGACTGTTTGAAAGAGCCACTGCGCAGGTGCACTCTGTGGTTGCCAGGGAGATACAACCCCGCTGGGTTTCAGTAATCTCCACTATAGTAGCATTTCAAGAACTAAAGGCAGAGGCAAGGATTTCCAGTGATGAGAAAATTAATGCCTGGAGAGGCTGAGCTGATAATTTGCTGGAAAATAGGGTGGGGTGAGTGTGGAAGGAGGGAGAGTATCCAACCCAAGCCTGGACCCTTGTAGTGGGGACCTACTACAAAACCGTGAGGCTTTCATTATCTTCCCTGTAACACTAATAAATCTGTTGATGGAGTGAGGGAGGGAAAGAAGGCAATTTGATTAAGGTACCAAGTGTCTCTTGCTCTGACTTTTTAAATTGATGCACTTTTCGGAACCCTAAACACATCAGTTTTTTGGCGGTCTTTCATAGAGAGAAACCTACCAAGCAGAAGGTGTGGTGTCTGGACAGACCAACAGTCATCAGAGTAAACCTACTACTTGTTTCAACACTAAATATGTGTTGAGAACTGTGTTGAATTTTTCATGTTCTTAACTCTAATCTTTCCATCAGTTTTTAAAAATATTTTATTTATTTATTCAATTGTGCTTGTGTGCATGTATGTGTGTGTGTATGTGTGTGTAGAACCACGGGTGAATTTGGGAACCACCATGGATGCCTCCACCTCCTCCTTGTTTACTCTGCCCGGGGATTCACAGGCTCCGCCCTACCAGGACCAGAAGCGCAGGCCGCCCCCGCTTCCGCCCGGCGTCTATACGTGGGGTCTAGGATCCGAACTCAGGACCTTCCGCCTACAAGGCAGAGGCTTAACCTCTAAGCCACCTCTCCAGACCCTCCATCAGTTTTTAAAGAAGCTTTTTAATAATCACTAAAGTAAACTGAGGCTTAACTAATATGCTAAATATCATATGGACATCAATGAGTGACAGGCTTGGAATCCAAAGGGCCCAACCACCTTCTGGCCTGTCTCAAGTTTGCTGGCTCTGGAGATATGACAAAGTGTAACCTGTCCAGGGTGGAAAAGCAAGACAATATCCTTTAAAAAAGGTTGGAAATAAAGATGTATTTTCTCCAGGTTCTATGACTAGGAATTCATGGAGCTGTCCAGGGATATAACATGTTTCTGTGTAGTATCCTTTTTCCTATGATTCTTCTCCAGTCTATTCCTCTGTAAGTATATCCAACTGTATCTGCTGCCTTTTCCCCAGGAAAGAGTTAAGAATCACCATTTCTGGCCTTTCGGAATATTCAATGATTTTTTTTCAACTCTGAAGGAATAATGACCCAAGAGAACTCCTGACTTATCCAGATATGCTCAAACACACAAATGAAAGTGGGTAATAACCCTGTGCCACAGATGCCATATACGAATTTCCAGAATTGGCACATATGAGATTTCCAGGTCACGTGCATATGGCATGGGAAAGCATATAATATCTCTGTGGTTGTAGTCATTCTTTTGACTACCAATGTATACCCAGGGACTCTCATCTATTAGCCACCAACTTGGAATTGTCATTCCTAGGGGTTGAAATAGGTTTCTGGTAAACAAGACTTACAGAGGGCACTGCAAGAATTACCCCAATGTATAATCACCATTCAGGATCTAGAACACCAAATTAAATATATTTGTCAATATGTGTGAATTAATTTGAAAAAAAAATAGAATGTGGGGTTAAAACTTAGTTGACATGGGGCTGGAGAGGTGGCTCAGGGGTTAAGCCTCTGCCTTGCAGGCAGAAGGTCCTGAGTTCGGATCCCAGATCCCACGTATAGACGCCAGGTGGAAGCGGGGACGGCCTGCGCTTCTGGTCTTGGTAGGGCGGAGCCTGTGAATCCCAGAGCAGAAGGAGGTGGAGGCGTCCATGGTGGTTCCCGAATTCATCCGTGGTTCTACACACACAGACACACGTGCGCGCACACACACACATACATACGCACATACACACAATTGAATAAATAATTTGAAAAAATTAAAAAAAAAAAACTTAGTTGACATGATTTTGCCTTGCAAACATGAGTTCCCAACATTGATTCTTAGCACTTGTGTAAAAAGCTAGGTATGGTGGCTTACAATCTTATCACTGGGGAAGTAGAGACAAGAGTATTCCTGGATTTCATTGGCAAGCCAGTCTCCCCTAATTGTTAAGCTCCAAGTCAATAAGAGATCCTATTTCAAAGGAGGTTGTCATGGTTCGAAATATGTTCCCCACAGTCTTATGTGTTTGGAAAGGTCATGGCACCTTTGAGTGGTTGACCCTTGCTGGAGGAAGGTGGTCATAGGAGGTGGGCCTTGAGGTAGATTAGTTCCACTTTACTTCCTGGAGAAGTCTGTTTTTGCTGCATGGAGTCTTGAAACTCCCAGCTTCTAAGATGTATGCAGTAACCTTGGCCTCCTCTAGCTTCTGCCAGCCAGCCATACCACATCTGCCATGAAAGAACTATTTCTCCCATCTGGAACTGTAAGCTGAATAAATCTCTCCTTGTCCCTTAAGTTGCTTGACTTTGGGTGTTCTCTCACACAACACACAAGAGTAGCCAATACAGAAATTGGTACAGAGAAGTGGGGAATGCTGTAAGATTAAGAGCACCTGATACCACAATATGAAGTGTTTTGAAGTTGGGAGAAATTGGTATCAGAGAAGTGGGGTGTTGCTATGAAGACTAAAATCTCATACCAAAAAGTGAAGCTGTTTGTGAAGCTGAGAGAAGTTGGTACTCAATGCTGTGATGTGCCTAGTGTGCCTTTGGAACACTAGATAGAAATATGGAGAACTTTGGAACTTTGTGCTGGGAAATTCTTTGTGTCTTGGTGATCAGTCCAAATGGGCCTTTCTTGTGAGAGCTCAGAAGACAGCAATACTGTGATAGACACAGGTAGTGTAAGCCCAGCTTATAATGGTCCAGAGGGGAATAAAGACTGTGTTTGGAACTGAATGAGGGGCAAATAGAGCCATGTGTTAGTGGAGAGTTTAGTGAAGTTTTGCCCACCTCCTAAGAGCTTGCCTGAAGTTAAAGTCCAGTGCTTATTGGAGGAAATTTCAAGGCATTGTAGTCTTGACAATTGATATGGCTACCTTTTATCTCTCTAATTCAGAGTTATGAAAAAGAGCCAGGAATCAGGCAGAAAGAAGCAAAAACTGTGAGGTCTGATGAGGAAAAATACAATGGCAAACTTACAGAGTTAAACTAGAAAGAAGCAGAGAGCAAAATGTCTGCTATTAAACAGAGATGCTCCATTAGCAAGTCAAAGTTGGCTCTTCATTTGGATCAGAGGAGAGGCCCTACCCTGAGGGCAAGATTGTCAGAAAAAGCTCCCACTCATAAGAATGCAAATTCTTTTGGAAAGAATGAGCTAAAGCATGCAGTTCCAAAGCAAGAATCTGTTATTCCCCTAAAGCCCAGGATAAAGAGATTTTTTTCCTATAGTCAGCAAAGAAAAACTCAGTAACTGTGATTTGAGGGAGTCAGTCTTCAACCAAGGTTATAAAAAAAACTTGACAAAGTTGTCTACCTGGTTCTGACTTTAGAGGCATCAAAGATGCAAGAGGGAATAGGTTGTGGATCAATCCTTCAAGGTTTCAAAGAATGACAGAATCCAGGGGGCATATGGCAGAAAGCCTGTAGTTTAGAGGCTCAAGAAAGGCAGTTTGTGCTTTGAAGTTAAAGCTTGGTTTTCCATTGAGAAGTGAAAGTGTTATAGATGCCAAAGACAACATGGGACATCTGCCAGGGAGAGATACATACTCTGGGAGAAGCCCGCCCAAGAGAATGATGTGCTCTATGGGCTGCTGCATTGGAGGGGTGGAACAGAAGCCCTTTGGAACTGAGATAATTTCAATGAGAGGCTTACCTTTTGGACTTGGAAATACAGGATTTGGAGTTTGTCTTGTTTTTCAGTCTTGTTATGGACCATTCTTTCCTGATATGCCTCCATTGCTCCCTTTTGGAATGGGAATGTTTATTCTGTGCCATTGTGTGTTGGAAGTGTGTAACGTCTTTTGATTTTACAGGAGACTTTGGAGTTTTGGACTGTGTTTGGACTACTGATGTAGTCTGTACTGAGACTTTTATAGTTGGACTGAGTATGGTTTGCATACTGAGATGGCAATAAGCCTGTGGGGCTAGGAGTGGAGTAGACTTTGGGTGTTCTCTCACAGCAACAGATAAGAGTAACTAGTACAGAGATGGACAGTTTTTCTGAGCTTAACAATTTTAGTTACTCTTTGGCCTCCATACACATGTATTCAAGCACTTACACACATACAGAGAGAGAGAGAAAGAGAGAGAGAATAAATGAATACAATCAACACCTACTTAATATTGATGTTTTGTCCAAATTATGGCTTACTAAATGGGTGTTGGTGAATTTTGCGCTCGTCTTATATATACAATACCACCTGAAATCCTCTTTGACCTGTGATTGGGATCATTTCTGGGGAAAGAACTTAAAGAATATATTCATCTTCAGTAGCTTTGGCCCAGGAGAACACTCCTCTGGAATTAATGGAGGCTCTTTCTAACCTTTTAGAATATTCACTAGTGGCCTGGAGAGATAGCTCAGGGGTTAAGAGTCTGCTTAGCAAGCAGAAGGTCCTGAGTTCAGATCCCAAGTCCTACCTACACTTCCAGCCCTGATGGAAGAAGCCTGGGAAATCCCAGACCAAAGTAAAGAGGTAGAAGCAATCCAGGATGATTCACGAAGCCACTCTTGGTCTCACAGGGATACACACAGTCCCTTCTGACATACACACACACATACACATACACACTAAATGAAATATTAAAAACAAAATGTCCATTAGCTTCTGCATACACACAGAAGTCACCAAAAAATGACCATATACTTCAGGGAAAATTAAGTTAGACTGACAAATGTGAATTTCAAGGCAATTTCTCCATTCCCAAGAACCGTTGCCCTTAATATCTCTGATACTAATGATCTGGAGCAGAGTTTCTTAGATATTTTTCATTTGTGACTGCTTTTTCCCAATAAATGTTTATGACTCAGAGTATGTAAATATATAAAATAGGTATATGAATTAAGCATTTAATAATAATGAGTTATAGAAAATTTTATTTTAAAATAATTCATATATATAATTTTACTGTTTCTTAAAGACAAAAGCAAATTTTCATACTGGTAAGATGAGTTTGTCTATTTCTACTGAAAAAATCTTAATGCAGTGCTAGGAATATAGCTTGTTTGGTAGGGTGCTTGCCTAGAATGCACAAAGCCCTTGGTTCAGTCCTCAGCACTATGTAAGACCAGGTTTGATGCTGCATGTCTGTAATACTAGCCCTTCTGAGATAAAGATAAGAAAGTCAGAAATCTGTAGCTACATAAGGAGCTAGAGGCAGTCTGGGCTACATGAAGGCTATCTCAAAAAAATCTTGACTGAATATATGATACTGGAGGACATAAAATATCTTCAGTGTTTTTCAGATCTGATCAATATTTTTATTTTATAACCAGTATGATAGATACATACAGATGTCAACTTAACAATTGAAGTATCTAGCTCTGGACACATTTATGATGAATTAGTAGTTGAGCTGAGCCCTTAAGCAAGTCTGCAAGGAGATTAATTGCATGAAAAGACTATAGTCTACAGTCAGTCTATAGTCTCTTCCCTAGGCAAGATAAGGAAAGCTGTCTACAGATGGGAGGAAGTACTGCCAGACAGTAGTCTGTCCATATTGGGGATGCTATACCCAAGAGCATAAAGCAACAATGTTTACTTCCACTAGTCCTCCACAATAGTTGGTCTACCAATTTTTCACCTAGGAATAAAGAGGACCCCAGGACATATGGCTCTACCCTGAAAGATGGTATAGGATTCATGCAGGAAAAGACTATCTCACAACTCATACCTTTGCAAATGTCCAGGAATGCATCAATACAGACATTCTAGATGAGGGTGACTTAACCACACATGCAGAGGGACACAGGAGTGGGAGGGAGACCAGCTCAAAAATAAAACCTGTCAGGTGGGATTGGAGGGGGAATGTGGGTGGGTATTAGGGGAGGAAGATAGTAAAATTCATTGTGTTTGTATATGAAACCTTCAAAGAATAAAAAAATTAAAAAATCATCAAAAAGGAAGGGGGAAGCTGGCTCAATAAAGCCTGACATTCTTTGGCATACTTGGACAGACAAGTTGGCAAGGGAAATGTATCCTTCTCTCAGCAATCCTGTGGCTAAGGTATAGCCAGTTCCCTACGCTCCTGGTGTTGGTATGGGCTCTCCTGACAAGCTGGACTGTCAAAGTTAGGTACAGATGTCAACTTGATGGTTGATAGTTCAAGCTCTGGGCACATTTGTAGAGATTTAGTAGTTGAATTAAGCCCAGAGAGAATCTGCAGGAGATTGTCTAGCTGATGGGGAAGGTCCAGGCCACGATAGGTGTAACTAGTCCCCAGTCAGGTAAATAAAATGAAGAGAACTGTTTGAGAAAGGGGGCATCCTTCTGTATATTTGGACAGACATCTGGTCTCAGCCATTATGTGAATATGATATGGTCACTTCCCTTGGCCCTTTGGTGATAATGAATGCTCTCCTACCACACTGGACTAAGAACTGTAACTGGACTACCATAAGAGAATTAAACCTTTGTTCTCTTAAGTCATTTGATGGTGATTTTTATCAGCAACATGCAGAGTAACCACAACATGGACGAAGAACTGGTACTAAATAATTGTAAGCCCCTGCACCGCCTGTGTCCACCTGAACGTGCCGCCCGTTCCCTGGTCCACCAGGCCCCCAGGTGAGTCCCTGCCCAGCCCCGCCCAGGTCGCCCCGTGTCTGGTTTTGGCCTGGGCCATGCCCCAGGTTCCAGGCCCCTTTCTCCCTCCCGCCTGCCTGTCCGCCCAACTGGACAGGATGTGCTCACTTTCCTCCATCCCTGGAACTTCGGTGGGGCACTAAGCCAAGTCCCAGGTCCAGGGTGAAGAATTCTGCCATCAACATCAGCCCCTCTGCCTCTCTGGCCCACCGGGGACCCACGCACATGGTATACAGAAGACACACTGCTACTCAGAATTCAATAGAGTCCAAAGAAAACTCAAGCAAAGTTTTAGGGGTCAAAGGCCATACATCTGTAAACCTCTACAATCTTCCTATCACATGGGATTCTTCACATCCAGCCCAAAGATAAGTAAACCTCCTTTTTTTTCCCACCTTACTGTTCCTTTCTAATATTAATCACTATAGATTAACTTTTCCATAAAGCCACCCCAAAAACACAACTCCAGGGATCATACCACTCACCCTCACATATCACCAAGACACTACATCGTAAAAGTGCACTATCATACTAATATTCACTTCTTGTCTATTTAACCTGACTTAATTGATGTACTAACAACCTAACAGCCTTAACTAGGAAATAACAATAACAAAAGACAAACATACCCAATCCCAAGGCAAGCACCAGTAATAACTACCCAAGTGTAGGAATACCAACTAAATCAGTCAAAAACACACGGAAACGGAAAAGCCCTAGAAGACAAAACAATGCCAAAGTCAAAGTGAAGATCCATGAGAAATAAAACCCAAGAAGACCAATCTCCCACTGAAAGAATTAACCCCTTAATGATAGATTCCAACCAGAACAAATTCACAGATAATAGCCAAGAAAGCCAGACCCAAGATAACGTCTTTCAAAGTATGATCATTACCATGATTAATAATACTATGAAAGAGGAAATCTGGGAGGAGTTAAACAACCGCATCAACCACTTTGAACAGGAACACAACAGACACTTGGAGGAGTTGAAAAAAAACAGTTTAAGAAACAAAAATAGACATAGAACAGTTAAAACAGTCTCAGACAGAGTTTAAAACTAAACTAAAAGACAAGCTATCTTCAACCCAAAGCTCAACAGAGATCTTATCAGCAGAACTAACGAAGCAGAAAATAGAATTTCAGATCTTGAAGACAAAGAGGGAGAATTAACCAGCTCAATAGAAGAGATTGTTAAAGTCAAAAAGATACTTGAGAGGAATATTCAAGAGATATGGGACACCCTGAAGAAGCCTAACATGTGCATTCATGGAATACCAGAGCAAGAATCTCAAAATACCACACTTGAGGAAATTTTTCAAATTATCATCAATGAAAACTTCCCTCAACTGAAGAATGAGAGGCCCATCCAAATACAAGAGGCATTTCGCACTCCAAACAGATATGACCAAAATAGAAAATCGCCACGGCAAATAATAGTCAAAACACTCCACATTCAAGGCAAAGAAAAGGTGCTGAGAGCTTCAAGAGAAAAAAAACAAGTCACTTTTAAAGGTAAACCTAATAAAATAATAAATGACTTCTCACTCAAAACAGTAAAAGCAAGAAGAGCATGGAGAGACATACTTCAAGTATTAAATGAGCAAAAATGCCAACCCAGAATGATATACCCGGCAAAACTATCTGTCATGATCGAGGGAGAAAGAAAAATTTTCCAGCACAAAGACAACTTTAAAGGATACATGTCTACCAAACCAGGCCTTTAAAAAATGCTAGAAATGACACTCAAACTTGAAGAAAAGAACAAGTGTATCCAGGAGGACAGAAGAGAAGTACAATACCACAAAAATATAAATGTAAAACAATAAGCTTACAAAATCCACTAAACATAAAAAATGTCCAGAATTAAAAAGAATTTCTCCATTATAACATTAAATGTCAATGGGCTTAACTCACCGATTAAGAGACACAGATTACAAACTTGGATTAAAAATTACATCCCATCAATCTTCTGCCTTCAGGAAACTCATCTCACCACAAAAGATAGGCCCATCCTAAAAATGAAAGGCTGGTCCAAAATTCTGCAAGCTAATGGAACTAGGAAATAGGCAGGGGTAGCCATTATGCTTTCAGACAAAGTGGACTTCAAACCAAAGAAAATCATAGGAGACACAGATGGATACTACATTTTAGTCACAGGTACAATTCACCAGGAAGACTTCACAATACTGAACATTTATGCACCCAATACGGGTCCCTCCACATTCATTAAGAAAACCCTACAGCGTCTAAAGCAAGAAATCAACCCCCAAACGATAATTCTTGGGGATTTCAACACCGCCCTCTCAACATGGGATAGATCAACAGGTCAAAAGCTTAACAGGGACACTTTGGAATGTAATCAAACCTTTAAAGAAATGGACCTTACAGATCTCTATTGAACTTGTCATCCACGTAGCAAAGAATACACATTTTTCTCAGCAGCACACGGCACTTTCTCCAAAATATATCACACACTGGGCCACAAAATGAATCTCCACATATACAGGAAAGTTGAAATTCTAGCCTGTGCCCTATCAGACCACCACGGCCTAAAGCTGGACATTCACAACACAACAAAATACAGAAAATACACTAACTCCTGGAAACTTAACACTATGATGCTGAATGAGAACTGGATTCAGGAAGAAATTAAAAAGGAAATTCAAGATTTCCTGAAAGTGAATGATAATGAAAATACAACTTACCAAAAACTCTCGGACACAATGAAAGCTGTCCTAAGAGGTAAGTTCATAGCTCTTAATGCCTACATCAAAAAAATGGAAACATCAGAAATAAACAACTTAACAATGCAGCTTAAAGCTTTAGAGAAACTAGAGCAATCTGATCCCAAAAGTAGTAGAAGAGAGGAGATCAGCAAAATAAGGGGAGAAATATATGAAATCGAGATTAGGAAAACGATAGAAAAAATCAACCAGTCTAAAAGCTGGTTCGTTGAAAAAATCAATAAGATTGATACACCCCTAGCTAAATTAACCAAAAGCAAGAGAGAGAAAACCCAAATTAATAAAATTAGAAATGAAAATGGAGTTATCACTACTGATACCCAAGAAATCCAGAGAATTATAACATCATATTTCAAAAACTTGTACTCTGTGAAATATGACAACACAAAAGAGTTGGATGAATTCCTAAGTAAACACAACTTACCTAAATTGAATCAGGAAGTTGTGAATTATTTAAATAGTCCTATAACATATAAGGAAATTGAGGAAGTAATCTCAAATCTTCCCACCAAGAAATATCCTGGACCAGATGGATTCAGCACAGAATTCTACCAGACATTTAAGGAGTTAATAACACCAATACTACTTAAACTGTTCCAACAAATAGCAAAGGAAGGAACACTACCAAATTCCTTCTATGAAGCTAATATCGTTTTAATCCCAAAACCTAATAAAGATGGACTTTAAAAAGAAAACTATAGACCAGTCTCTCTGATGAACACAGATGCAAAGATTCTCAACAAAGTCTTAGCAATCAGATTCAAAAACATATCAAAAAGATCATTCACGGGGACCAAGTAGGCTTCATCCCCGGCACACAAGGTTGGTTCAACATATGCAAATCAATAAATGTAATTCATAATATAAACCAGTCCAAAGCCCAAGACCACATGATACTCTCGATAGATGCAGAAAAAGATTTTTGACAAGATCCAACAGCCTTTTATGATTAAAACGCTAGAGACAGTAGGAATGGAAGGAACCTTTATCAATATAATAAAAGCAGTATATAACAAGCCTACAGCAAGTATTATACTCAATGGGGAAAAACTGGAAGCATTCCCACTTCGATCAGGAGCTAGACAAGGCTGTCCACTCTCACCACTTCTATTCAATATTGTACTTGAAGTCTTAGCTGAAGCCATAAGACAAGAAAGGGACATAAAAGAGATTAGAATTGGCAAGGAAGAAGTCAAGCTATCCCTATTTGCAGATGACATGATCTTATACCTGAGGGATCCCAAAAAATCCATCAGAAAGCTCCTGGAACTAATTGAGAAGTTCAGCAGGGTGGCAGGATACAAAATAAATGTGCAAAAATCAGAGGCTTTCCTATATGCCCAGAATGAAAGAAGTGAAAAAGCCCTGAGAGAAACAATCCCATTTACTATAGCCCCTAAAAAAAGAAATACCTTGGTATAAACCTAACCAAGGAGGTAAAAGACCTTTACAATGAAAACTTTAAAACCCTAAAGAAAGAAATAGCAGAAGACACCAGAAGGTGGAAAGACCTCCTGTGTTCCTGGATTGGCAGAATCAACATTGTAAAAATGACCATTCTACCAAAGGCAATATACAAATTCAATGCTATAACAATTAAAATCCCAAAGCAATACTTTTTTAAACATTTTTTATTATCTCCGCTCATAAAAGCTTAATAGGTACACTGGTTCCCTCCCTCCCTCCTCCTTCCACTGACCCCTCTGTTCACCCTCCCCTCAACCCTGCCTCCCCACCCCCCAGTGCCTCCCCTCCCCTAATACTGGGAGAATCCTTTAATGTGCATGCCAAACTCTCCTCTGTGTCCTCCTCTCCGATGACGTACATGGACCCAGCGTCTTTTCCCTGAACCCTTTCCTTTGTTCCCCTTAAGCATAGGAACACTATTTTGGCTGTCAATCCCTTGTCTCCAAGGATCTTGGTGCTTTTAGCAAATGCTAGACTTTGTGGGGACAATAGTGTTTTGGACATTGTGCAGGGCATGCAACATCAAATTATGATTGCTTTGGCCCTAACTTGTGTGGAGTATCTTGCATATCATTGTTCCTCCCATCCCTGTGCTCTTACACTCTTACTGCCCCCTGTTCCACAAATTTCCCTGAGCTTCAGGATGGGGAGAGATTAGGTTGGCCTAGTTCTAGGTGGTTGATATAGAGTCTCTGAAGTTCTGGATTATGGTTTGTTGATTTTCTTTTGTGGTTTTGCTGCTCCTGCAATGCCCTTCACTCCATCCTGATGGGTATTGGATGTCACCCCCTGGCCAGACACACAAAGCTGTTAAACTAGAGTCTTGTTATTTACAACTGAGGGGGTGTGATCTCACCAGAAGGGGAGGGCCTATAGTCTGGCAGATAATAAGTAACCATTTTGCAAACAGGAGATTTACACCTCCCTCACTGTGGTTTCCTACTTTTATTACATCTACCTTTGAACACACTCTTATACGCCAAGGAAATTCTTTAAAGAAGTTGACCAAACAATCTCAAAATTCATGTGGAGTCACAAAAGACCCAGGATAGCAAAGACAATCCTGAGTAACAAAAACACTGCTGGAGGTATCACCATACCAAATCTTAATCTATACTACAAATCCATTGTTGTAAAAACAGCCAGGTACTGGCTCCAAAATAGACACAGAGATCAATGGATAAGGCTTGAAGACCCAGATATAAGCCCACAAAATTACAGCCATTTGGTCTTTGACAAAGGGGCCCAACAAATCTAGTAGAAAAAGAACAGTATCTTCAACAAATGGTGCTGGCAAAACTGGATCTCCATATGCAGAAGATTAAAGCTGGACCCGTACTTGTCACCTTGTACAAGACTTAATTCCAAATGGATCAAGGACCTTGATTTAAGGCCAGAGTGTATAAAAACCATAGTTGAAAGGGTAGGGAATTCCCTTGAGGTGATTGGGCTAGGCCAACAGTTCCTAAACAGACATCCAATGGCACAGTCACTGCTACCAACTCTCAACAGCTGGGATCTTGTGAAATTAAAGAGCTTCTGTTCAGATAAAGAGATTGTAACACGAGCTCAAAGGCAACCCACAGAATGGGAGAAAATCTTCACTAACCACATATCTGATAAAACTCTATTATCCAGAGTGCACAAAGAACTTAGAAAACTAAACACCAAGGAAACTAATGGCCCAATTAAAAAATGGGCCCTGGAATTTAAAAGAAACTTTACTAGGGATGAAATTAAAATGTCTAACAAATATCTGAAAAAATGCTCCACTTCCTTAGCCATCAGGGAAATGCAAATCAAAACTTCCCTGAGATATCATCTCACCCCGGTCAGGATGGCAAAAATCCACAATACAAACAACACCAAATGCTGGAGAGGATGTAGAGAGAGGGGAACTCTCCTACATTGCTGGTGGGAATGCAGGCTCATACAGCCACTCTGGCAAGCCCTCTGGAGCTTCTTAAAGAAATTAAAGATTGAAATGCCATATGACCCTGCGATTCCACTTTTGGTAATAACCCCCCATGCAGCAGAGGTTCACCTCGATAGCACAATTGCGACCTTGTTCATAGTAGCACTGTTTACAATAGCAAAGTCGTGGAATCAACCCAAATGTCTAACAGTTGATGAGTGGATAAGGAAAATGTAGTACATCTATACAATGGAGTACTAGTCAGCCATAAAAAAGGATGAATTACTGGAATTTGCCTGGAAATGGATGTCATTAGAAACAATTATATTGAGTGAAGTATCCCAGATCCAGAAAATTACATGCCATATGTACTCCCTAATAGGTGGCTCCTAGTACCAAACCCACCCAGCACACCTGGAGACACTCAATGATAAATCTCTGTAAAACAGTAATTTCAAGGAGTATGAACAGGAGGGATGGGATACGAGGGCCACACTAGAAACAAGGAGAGAGGGGACCATGTTATAGCAGAGAAAATAGGCCTCCATCAGGGACTGCGAGTAAGCAACGAGACATCTGGTTAAGTTCACAGACTTTTCGCTCCTGATCATTAACAACTGAGGGGGTGTGATCTCACCAGAAGGGGAGGGCATATAGTCTGGCAGATAATAAGTAACCATTTTGCAAATGGGTGATTAACCCCCTCCCTCACTGTGGTTTCCTACTTTTATTGCATCTACATTTGAATATCCTCTTATAACAAGAGTCTAGTTTAACAGCTTTGTATCTCTATCCAGGGCGTGACATACAATACCCATCAGGATGGAGTGAAGGGCATTGCAGGAGCAGCAAAACCGCAAAAGAAAATCAACAAACCATAATCCAGAACTTCAGAGACTCTATATCAACCACCTAGAACTAGGCCAGCTTAATCTCTCCCCACCCTGAAGCTCTGGGAAATTTGTGGAACAGGGGGCAGTAAGAGTGTAAGAGCACAGGGATGGGAGGAACAATGATATGCAAGATACTCCACACAAGTTAGGGCCAAAGCAATAATAATTGGACTTTGCATGCCCTGAGCAATGTTCCACACACTATTGACCCCACAAAGTCTAGCATTTGCTAAAGACACCAAGATCCTTGGAGGCAAGGGATTGACAGCCACAGTAGTGTTCCTATGCTTAAGGGGAACACAGGAAAGGATTCAGGGAAATGCCCCTGGTTTCTTGTACGTCATCGGAGAGGAAAGCCCAAAGGAGAGACTGGCAGGTACATTAAAGGATTCTCCGGGGATTGGGGGGGAGGCCCTGGAGGATGGAGAGACAGGGGTGAGGGGAGGGGTAGCAGGGGGTCGGCGGGAGGAGGAGGGAGGGAGGGTACTGGTGTACCTACTAAATTTGTATGAGCAGAAATAATAATAAAAAATGTTTAAAAAATGTTAATGGGATTAACTCAGCGATCAAGAAACACAGATTACAAACTTGGATTAAAAATCACAATCCATCAATCTGCTGCCCGCAGGCAACCCATCTCAATACAAAAGATAGGTACATCCTAAAAATAAAAGGCTGGTCAAAAATTCTGCAAGTTAATGGAACCAGAAAATAGGCAGGAGTAGCCATTATGCTATCAGAGAAATGGACTTGAAACAAAAAAAAAAAATCATAAGAGACACAGATAGATACTACATTTTTGTCACAGGTACAATTCACCAGGAAGACTTCACAATACTGAACATATATGCACCTAATACGCCCCCCCCCACATTCATTAAGCAAACCTCACAACATCTAAAGCAAGAAATCAATCCCAAAACGATAATTCTTGGGGATTTCAACACCATCTCTCAACATGGGATAGATCAAGAGGTAAAAAACTTAACAGAGACACTCTTTGGAGCTTAATCAAACCCTGAAAGAAATGGACCTTACAGATCTCTATCAAACTTTTCATCCATGCACCAAAGAATACACATTTTTCTCAGCAGCACACGGAACTTTCTCCAAAATAGATCACATACTGGGCCACAACACGAATCTCCACATATATAGGAAAGTTGAAATTCTAGCCTGCACATTAACAGACCACAATGGTCTAAAGTTTGACATCCACAACACAACGAGCAACAGAAAATACACTAACTACTGCAAATTTAGCACTATGATGCTGAATGAGAATTGGATTCAGGAAGAAATTGCAAAGGAAATTCAAGATTTCCTGAAAGTGAACAATAATGAAAATACAACTTATCAAAATCTTTGGGACACAACGAAAGCTGTCCTAAGAGGTAAGTTCATAGCTCTTAATGCCTACATCAAAAAATGGAAACATCACAAATAAATAATTAAATGATGCAGCTTAAAGCTTTAGAGACACTATAGCAATCTGATCCCAAAAGCAGTAGAAGGGAGGAGATTAGCAAAATAAGGGGAGAAATATCCAAAATTGAGATTAGGAAAATGATACAGAAAATCAACCAGTCACAAAGCTGGTTTTTGCAAAAATCAGTAAGATTGATACACCCCTAGCTAAATTAACCAAAAGCAAGAGAGAAAAAGCCTAAATTAAAAAAATTAGAAATGAACATGGAGTTATCACTACTGATACCCAAGAAATCCAGAGAATTATAACATCATATTTCAAAAACTTATACTCGGTGAAATTTGACAACACAAAAGAGATGGGTGAATTCCTAAGTAAACACAACTTACCTAAATGGAATCAGGAAGTTGTGAATTATTAAATAATCCTATAGCATATGAGGAAATCGAGGAAGTAATCTCGAATCTTCCCACCAAAAAATGTCCTGGACCAGATGGATTCAGCCCAGAGTTCTACCAGACATTTAAGGAGCTAATAACACTAATACTCCTTAAACTGTTCCATCAAATAGCAAAGGAAGGAACACTATCAAATTCTTTCTATGAAGCTAATATCGTCTTAATCCTAAAACCTAATAAAGATACACTTAAAAAAGAAAACTATAGGCCAGTCTCTCTGATGAACACAGATGCAAAGATTCTCAACAAAGTCTTAGCAAATCAGATTCAAAAACATATCAAAAAGATCATCCACGGGGATCAAGTAGGCTTTATCCCAGGCACACAAGTTTGGTTCAACATACGCAAATCAAAAATGTAATTCACCACATAAACCAGTCCAAAGTTCAAGATAACATGATACTCTCGATAGATGCAGAAAAAGCTTTTGACAAGATCCAACAGCCCTTTATGATCAAAACCCTAGAGAAAGTTGGAATGGAAGGAATCTTTTTTAATATAATAAAAGCTGTATACAACAAGCCCACAGCAAGGATTATACTCAATGGGGAAAAACTTGAAGCATTCCCACTTCAATCAGGATCTAGACAAGGCTGTCCACTCTCATCACTTCTATTCAATATTGTGCTTGAAGTCTTAGCGGAAGCAATAAGACAAGAAAGAGACATAAGAGGGATTCAAATCGGCAAGGAAGAAGTCAAGTTATCTCTATTTGCAGATGACATGATCTTATACCTGAATGATCCCAGAACCTCCACCAGGAAGCTCCTGGAACTAATTGAGAAGTTCAGCAGGGTGGCAGGATACAAAATAAATGTAAAAAAATCCGTGGCCTTCCTATATGCCCAGAGTGAAAGAAGTGAAAGAGCTCTGAAAGAAACAATCCTATTTACTATAGCCCCTAAAAAAATGAAATATCTTAGTGTAAACCTAACCAAGGAAGTAACAGACCTTTTAATGAAAACTTTAAAAACCTAAAGAAAGAAATTGCAGAAGACACCAGAAGGTGGAAAGACCTACCACATTCCTGGATTGGCAGAATCAATATCATAAAAATGACCATCCTGCCAAAGGCAATATACAGATTCAATGTTATACCAATTAAAATCCCAAAGCAATTCTTTAAAGAAATTGTCCAAACAATCTCAAAATTCATATGAAGTCAAAAAAGACCCATGATAGCAAAAACAATCCTGAGTAACAAAAACACGGGTGGAGGTATCACCATACCAAACCTTAGTCTACACTACAAATCTATAGTTATAAAAACAGGCTGGTATTGGCTCCAAAATAGACACAGAGATCAATGGATATGGCTTGAAGACCCAGATATAAGCCCACACAACCACAGCCATTTGATCTTTGACAAAGGGGCCCAAAAAAATCCAATGGAAAAAGAACAGCATCTTAAAAAAATGGTGCTGGCAAAACTGGATCTCCACATGCAGAAGATTAAAACTGGACCCGTACTTGTCACCACATACAAGATTTAATTCCAAATGGATCAAGCATCTCGATATAAGGCCAGAGACTATAAAAACCTTAATTGAAAAGGTAGGGAACTCCCTCAAGCTGATTGGGCTAGGCCAACAGCTCCTAAATGGACATCCAATAGCACAGTCACTACAACCAGCACTGAACAGATTGGGGTCTTGTGAAATTAAAGAGCTTCTGTTCAGGTAAAGAGATTGTAACTCGAGCACAAAGGCAACCCACAGAATGGGAGAAAATCTTCACTAACCGCATATCTGATAGAGCTCTATTATCCAGAGTTCACAAAGAACTTAGAAAACTAAACACCAAGGAAACAAATGGGCCAATTAAAAAAAGGGCCTTGGAACATAAAAGAAACTTCACCAAGGATGAAATTAAAATGTCTGACAAATATCTTAACAAGTGCTCCACATCCTTAGTCATCAGGGAAATGCAAATCAAAACTTCCCTGAGATATCATCTCACCCTGGTCAGGATGGCAAAAATCCACAATACAAACAATGCCAAGTGCTGGAGAGGTTTTGGAGAGAGGGGAACTCTCCTACATTGCTGGTGGGAATGCAGGCTCATACAACCACTCTGGCAAGCCATCTGGCGATTCTTAAAAAAGTTAAAGATTGAAATGCCATATGACCCTGCTATACCACTTTTGGGAATAACCACCATATAGCAAAAATTCTCCTCTATAGCACAAGCATGACCATGTTCATAGCAGCACTGTTTACAATAGCAAAATCATGGAATCACTCCAAATGTCCAACAGTTGACGAATGGATAAAGAAAATGTGGTACTATTCAGCCATCAAAAATGACGAATTAATGCAATTTGCCGGGAAATGGATGGAATTAGAAACAATTATATTGAGTGAAGTATCCCAGACACAGAAAATTAAGTGCCATAGGTACTCCCTAATAGGTGGATCCTAATACCCAACCCACTTAGAGACACTCAAAGAAAAATCTCTGTAATACCTACAATAATTGTTAAGATTATAAATGGCGGTATGGGGAAGGTGGGCCCCACCAGAAACAAGGAGAGAGGGGACCAAGTTACAGCAGAGAAAATAGGCCACCATCAAGGACTGCAAATAAGTAATGAGACATCTGGATAAGTTCACAGACTTTCCTTCCTGATCATTTGCAACTGATGGGGTATGATCTCACCAGAAGGGGAAGGCATACAGGCTGCCAGATAGAAAGTAACCATTTTGCAAATGGTTGGTTGACCCCTCTCTCGCTGTGGTACATCTATACAATGGAGTACTACTCAGCCATCAAAAATGATGAATTACTGGAATTTGCCGGGAAATGGATGTCATTAGAAACAATTATATTAAGTGAAGTATCCCAGACCCACAAAATTAAGCGCTGTATGTACTCTCTAATAGGTGGTTCCTAGTACCAAACCCACCCAGCCCACCTAGAGACAGTAATTGCAAGGATTATGAACAGGAGGGATGGGGTAGGTGGGCCACACCAGAAACAAGGAGAGAAGGGACCATGTTACAGCAGAGAAAATAGGCCTCCATCAAGGACTCAAATAAGTAATGAGATATCTGATTAAGTTCACAGACTTTTGTTCCTGATCATTTACTCCTGAGGGGGTATGATCTCACCAGAAGAGGAGGGCATATAGTCTGGCAGATAAAAAGTAACCATTTTGCAAATGGGTGATAGACCCCTCCCTCACTGTGGTTTCACACTTTTATTACATCTACCTTTGAATGTGCTTTTATCACAATACTCTAGTTTAACAGCTTTTTGTCTCTGGCCAGGGGGTAACATACAATGCCCACCAGGATGGAGTGAAGGGCATTGCAGGAGTAGCAAAACTGCAAAAGAAAATTAACAAACCACAATCCAGAACTTCAGAGACTCTATATCAACCACCTAGAAGTAGGCCAGCTTAATCTCTCCCCATCTTGAAGCTCAGGGAAATTTGTGGAAGAGGGGGCGGTAAGAGTGTAAGAGCAAAAGGATGGGAGGAGCAATGATATGTAAGATACTCCATACTAGTTAGGGCTGAAGCAATCATAGTAGGACTTTGCATGCCCTGCGCCTTGTCCAACACACTGTTGACCTCACAAAATCTAGCATCTGCTAAAGGCACCAAGGTCCTTGGAGGCAAAGGATTGGCAGCCACAGCAGTGTTCCTATATCTAAGGGGAACACAGGAAAGGGTTCAGGGAAAGGCCATTGGGTTCTTTTACGTCATCGGAGAGGAGGGCCCAGAGGAAAATCAGACATGCACAAGAAAGGAATCTCTGGGAATTGGGGCGGGAGGCACTGGGGGATGGGGAGGGAGGAGGGTGGGGAGGGGGAGCAGGGGGTACGGGGGTGGAGGAGGGAGGGAGGGAACTGGTGTACCTATTAAGTTTGTATGAGCTGAAATAATAATAGAAATGTATTAATTAAAAAAATTGACCAAGCAATCTCAAAATTCATGTGGAAGCACAAAAGGCCCAGGATAGCAAAAACAATCCTGCTGGACATATCACCATACCAAACCTTAACCTATATTACAAATCCATAGTAATAAAACAGCCTGGTACTGTTTCCAAAATAGACACACAGATCAATGGATAAGGGTTGAAGACCCAGGTATAAACCCACACAATTACAGCCATTTGATATTTGACAAAGGATCTCAAAAAATTCAATGGAAAAAGTACAGCATCTTCAATAAATGGCACTGGCAATACTGGCTATCCACATGTAGAAGATTAAAACTGGACCTGTACTTGTCACCATGTACAAGAATTAATTCAAAATGGATCAAGGACCTCAGTATTTGGCCAGAAGCTTTAAAAACCCTAGTTGAAAGAGTAGGGAACTCCCTCGAGCTGATTGGGCTAGGCCAACAGTTCCTAAACAAAAATCCAACAGCACAGTCACTAGAACCAACACTCAACAAATGGGATCTTATGAAATTAAAGGGCTTCTGTTCATATAAAGAGATTGTAAACCCAGCAAAAAGGGAACCGACAAAATGGGAGAAAATCTTCTCTAACCACGTATCTGATAGAGCTCTATTATCCAGAGTTCACAAAGAAGTTAGAAAACTACACACCAAGGAGAAAAATGGCCCAATTTAAAAAGGGGCCTCAGAACACAAAAGAAACTTTTCCAGGAATGAAATAAAAATATCTAACAATGCTCCACATCCCTAGCTATCATGGAAATGCAAATCAAAACTTCCCGGAGATATCATTTCACCCCGGTCAGGATGGCAAAAATCCACAATACAAACAGCACCAAATGCTGGAGAGGATGTGAAGTGAAGAGAACTCTCCTACATTGCTGGCGGGAATGCAGGGTTATACAACCATTCTGGTGATCAGTATGGAAATTTTCTAAAAGAACAAATTAAAGATTGAAATGCCGTATGACCCTGCTATACCACTTCTGGGAAGAATCCCCCATAATTCAGAAATTCACTACAGTGGCATGAGCACAACCATGTTCATTGCAGCACTACTTACCATAGTAATGTCATGAAATCAACCCAAATGCCCAACATTTGATGAATGGATAATGAAAATATGGTACATTTGTATAATGGGATATTACTCAGCCATCAAAAAAGATGAATTAATGAAATTTACTGTGAAATGGATGGAATTAGAAAAATTATATTGAGTGAATTATACCAGACACAGAAAATTGGACACCTTATGTGCTCCATAATCAGAGAATCCTAGTTCCAAACCCACTTAATGACATATTCAATGGTAAATTTCTGTAATACTTATTGTAATCACAAAGGAATATAAACAGGAGGGAAGGCCTCAGGAAAAAGGGAGATCTGGGATCACGCTTCAGTAGAGAAAATAGGTCACCATCAAGTATTGCATGTAAGTAGGGAGACATCTGGTGCAGCTCACTCTCACTTCCCTTCCTGTTCACTTGTGATTGAACAGGTTTGATCTCACCAATCAGGGAGGATATACGGACTGGCAGGTAGATGGTAACCATCCTGCAAATGGGACAGTCAGCCTCACTCATGGCTGTGTCCTACTCCTATTCTTCCATATACCTTTACAGTCTTTTATCTTTGGTTAGAAGATGACCTTCATTACCAATCAGGATGCACTCAAGGGTGCTGAAGGAAAAACAAAACTGAAAACAACAGCAAACTATAATTCGAAACACCAAAGACCCTGCATTAATCACCTGGAACCAGACCAGCCAAATCTCTCCCCATCCTGAATCTCAGGGAACCTTGCAAAAGAGGGGGCAGCAAGATTGTAAGAGCCTAAAGATGGGGAGGACCAACAATATGCAAGATACTCAACATAAGTTAGTGCTGCAGCAGCTAGAATTGAACTTTGCCTGACCTGCACAATGGCTAACCTATCAATGACCCACCCCCGAAGTCTAGCATGGATCACAGGGGAGAAGGCTCCAGGCAGTAGAATCCTTAGAGGCAAGGGATTACCAGTCATAATAGAGTTCCCATCCTAATGTGGAGCCTAAGAAGGGGCCTGGGGCTATGCCACTGAGTCCTGAACCCTCACTAGGGTGGAGGACTCAGAGGGAAGTTTGGCATTCACACAAAAGGATGCTCCAGGGCATGGGAGGGAGGAAGGGAGAGGCACTGGGAGAGAAGGAGGGAGGGAGGGGAATGAAAGCAAGGGAGAAAGGGGGAAAGTGCAAGGGGGATGACTGGGGAGGGGAGGAAGGAGGGAGCGGACAGGAATACCTATTGAGCTTGTATGATTAGGAAAAAATAAAATGTGGGAGAAGAAATATATAAACAATAATTACAACAACAAACCCTGAAGCTGCCTCTGCCTTCAATTCCCCTCTGTCTTAGGGAATGATGGAATCATGTGCAGTCTGATGCAGTTGTTCCACTGTAGTTTATCTAGTATAAACACAATGTTTTCTGTGCCTGGATTTAAAAAATCTGCCACATTAGAGCCTTCTCCTGTACTTACAATTATCTATCCAAATCTCTACTCTTACCTATGATTCGATGTTTTTATAATTTGCTACTTCTACAAATTTTAGTGTCAATTCAGAGATTTTACGAAAAAAGGGGGAATAAGGGCATAGTCCCACATATTCAGCAGAAAATAGCATTTATTTTAATAAAGTAGTAAAAGTTGAGATCCACCACGTTTCAGAGCAAATGTTTTATTTTAGTTGTTAGTGGAACTTGTGAATCTACTTCCAGTAGAACAGTATAACATATTCAGTCATAATAGCAGATAATCCTGTTGCAAATAATAAACAATGTATATTGTTAAATACAAAGACAAACTATGAACAATAATATATAATTGACTTTTTCATGAAGTATGTAACAGAAATGTACCTATTAAAACCTTTGACTAGTACTTTATTAGACAAAGTATCGGTCTTTCAAAAGCTGATAGCTTGATTTAAATGAAGAAAACTTGAAACCATCTGAATCTTTAATAGTACTTGATTAGCAGAGTAAAACAAGGCTTGTTTATATAATGGAGTAGTATACAGACATTAGAAATTATGGTGTAGAAGCATTACTATGTTAAGAAAGTTTAGGGAATTCGGATTTCATTCTTTTGACCAGAAGGAGCTTACCCTTAATGGGTAAGCTTCACAAATCCCAGATATCTTGGTTTTTTTTTATGGTATTTTAAAGGAAAGAGGGCCAGGAAAGGTGTTTCACTTTCTAGTGTTGCCAGGGAAGAAGATGGATTCCAAAGTTGAGTGTGGGAGGGGGTCCTCCTCAATGGCCTCCAATCCTATTAGCTCCTATCTAACTACCTAACATTCTCCTTTCAAGAGTTGGCAACTACAATCATTTAGGAGATTGCACTGAGTTGCTCCGGCTACATCCATCAGAAACTGAGGCACACACAGATTTAAGGTCTGACTTCTTAATAACTCGCAGGTCTTACAAGGCCATTAATGAGACTCAGATTGATGAAGTTAGATTGTAGCAGGCCATCTAAGGATGGATTGAGTATAATACAGAGGAGATTAAAATCAAGACAGCGGTTAAGTAACATGATCCCAAGATTATCAATACCACCATTAAGATTATGATAGGTTAAAACACATTTCCACCATGAGAATTCTGAGATTCAACCCCAAAGTTATTCATCAAGGAGGATGGAGGTATCTTGTGGTTTCTGTCTGATTTTGTAGATCTTGTAAAATAAATATATTAGCAGAATTGCCAGACATATATAATCATATTTTATGATTAGGAAAATCACAAATCTTTCAACTTGATTATATTTGAGGTGGGTTTAATTGCATTATCTGGCATTTCAGTAGTCCATACTCAAGTTTTAATGGTCTGGATCATTTTTGTCCCTTTTAAAGTCCAGTTTTCTTTTTAAAATATGATGAGAACAGGAGATAGAAGATAAAAACTGGTCAGGGAGTTTAGGGATGGAAATATCAACTCTTGTCCTTAGCCAGGAGCCAGAAATGTCCTTGGTTCTCTATCCTGGTCAGAGATCAGAGGTGCTGGAAGATGGACAGACACTATGTTTCCTATCATCTTTCTTTTCTTCTTATACAATCTAGAGAAGCATCAATGCCTGGAAACTATACATAGGACGTGACCAAAACTGAGAGGTGCCTGGATACCTTGTGAGTGGGCCAACTGGACTAACCAACTCACTTTCCTGTGTCTCAACCCAGTTTCTGCCATAAATCCTATGAAAAGCCCCCAGACTGGAAGCTTGATGTGCCCAATTTCTGAAACTTTTACTGCATAGGAACTTTACCTGCTTTCTTTTCTTGAACTCTTACCTAAAATCCTGTAATAAAACTTTTTTTCCCTGAAATTCATTCTTTTCTGGTCCATGAATTTCATCAATCAACAAAACAAGAATTCAGAAAATGCTGACCTGGGGTTGCTAAGGTGGCCATTTATTTTCTGAGCCTCTAGCTGTGGTAGTTAGCATTAATCATCAACCATACACCTACAAGACAGGACTCTGGGAAAACTTGAGAGAGATACTCTAGATTAAGGATGGCCTCTAAACATGTCTGTAGGAACTGTCTTGATTGCACAATTTGATGTATAAAGACCCATTCTACTGTGAGCAGGACCATTCTCTAGGCAGGTGGTCTAGGACTGTGTTAACAGAGAGAGAGATAGCTTAGCATAGGCAAGTAAAAAAAAGTATGCATTGATTTATTGCACTTCTTTTTGCCATGGATTTGCCAAGTCCCCTCTTCTTCTGCTGCAATGAGTCTCCTGCCATGATGGATTATAACATGGAATAATTAACTAAAATGAAACCCTTTTTTCCCTATGTTGCTTGGGTTGGTATTTTGTTGCAACAATATGTAATGAAACTGAAACACTAGCCATCTCCCCTCCTCAAGCTCACAAAACACTTGAGATAAAAGAGAAAGCTTTTGTTATACTCAAGGACTTACTTCCTTTTCCCAGGGTATTTGTTTGATGAAGGAAGGAATCATATTAGGCCTAGTATTTTGGAGTGTAGTTTTGCTCGTTGTTTCTGGTATTTGCTGCAAAGGGAAGGACAGAAAGAAAATGCCCTCCCCCACTGAAGTCTGGGGCAGAAAATGTTCCTCAACAGAAAATAATGGTCTTGTTCCAGTCAAACTACAAATAGGAGAGTGTATTCAACCTGCTGCAAAAAGAACAAAAAGGAAACTATTTTAACACTATGATTTACTTTGCATGGAAAAGAGAAAGGTAATCTATCTGACTACAGAGTGAAACTTGTGAATATGTTACTTTATGTGGCAAAAGGGACATTTCATATGTGATTTAATTAATAAGGAGCTTATCTTAGATAATCCAGATGGGCCCAGTGTAATCATAAGGATCTTTAAAGAAAGAAGCAGGATAATCAGAGCACCTAGTAGGAAATATAGCAATGGAAGCAAGAAGATGAACTAATACAAGAAAAGGGTCACAAACCACACAATTTGAACTGGCCTCTGCAATCTGAAAAAGGCAAAGAAATGGATTCGCTCCTCAGAACTTCAAAGAGAAACAATCCTGGTGATGCTCTGATTTTAGTGAGGCCGATTTTGAGCTTCTGACCTCAAACAGCATGAAATATTTTGATCTTTGTTCTTTTAAGTCATTAAAGTCATGGTTGTTACAGCAGCAATAGAAAATTAATTTGTGCTTATTACAGATAAAGAATTTTAGAGTGATTAAAGTTTGTACTCTTGCTTGAAAAGAAACTGACATTTAGATAAATAAAATTCAGTATTTAAAGCAGCCAAGTCTATGTACTAATGAAACACTTACATTATGAAGTAAAAATTAAAGTATTACAATAAGCACAATAATAGAATGATGAAGGAAGTAATCATATAAGTACATCCATATGGGTTATGTTATATTGAGTAGGGTTACACTACATACATAATAAAGTTCTAAGAAATGTTATATCATGTCTTATTTCAGTAGGAATGGAACTCAGGGCTTTGTGCATGCAAGACAAATTACTGCTGAGTTCAACACCAGTCCTAAAGTTTCATTTTTAAGGATGAATTAAGAAAAAATTATTTGCTACATGCTTATATTTGGTTTGAAGGATTACCTAGGCTTAATTTTAAAAAAATTGAACATCACCTAAATTTGTAATATAGGTATTAGAAATGATGATGTAAAAGAACAATTAATATTAACAAACTCATTTAGGAAGCAGTATTAACAGTATAATTCAATTTCTATGGAAAAGATAAAAGATAAGCTATTCAAACACATAATTTTTTGGTTAGTAATATTAAAGATGCTTATTATTGTTGCTGTTGTTGCATTTATTTGTTGTTTATATTGAATATGGGGAGTGTGTGTCATGGCATATATGTGAAGGTCAGTGAACAACCTGTGGGATTTGATTCTCTCCTATAATATGGGCTCTAGGAATTGAAATCTAGTCACCAGGTTTTGTACACAGGTGTTTTTACCTGCTAAGCCAGGTTAAAAAAATTGGTTATTATATGTTTTGGAGCCAGAAATTTTTTTCATATGCTCATGTGCATGTCCTAAATTTTCCACAATGAAATTACATTCTTTCTAGTGAACTGAAGATATAAATACCAGAGGCATACTGTGACAACACACTTTTTCTTGAAAAGTGAAGAAAATTCTAATGTTCTGAATCTGAGTTAGATTAGGGTGATAACTTCTTGTGCTGTGGGTGGGAACAGACACATGCATAGTCAATCTCATTATGCAAGACCTTCTGCAGAAAAATGACACTTTTAAAGGTTTTCTCAGGAAATAATCCAGCAGATAAATTTCCTCAAGGTGACTGACTTTTTTCCTTGTTTCACAACATTCACTTAGAACCAGCATAATATGGATATTTAATATAAGCAGAACAAGAAACAGGGCTGGTAGTTTCTTTAAAAGATCAGTCTTGCCGCAAATCAAGCACAGAAAGAAATGGTACAATCAGAAACAAAAGACTGCAGAATCTTATGGATAAAAAGACTATATACATAAGAAAGCTGGGCAAAAAGACCCAGAGTATTTAGCTAGAATGATCAGTATAGTTTTTTCCTAGTGAGTTCATAACTCTCATAGAACTGGCCATTTCTTGAAATGCACAGGTGCCAATATAAAGCAACAAAAATGTGAGAATAAAACATGATACACAGTAAGACAATAAATATCCATTAACAAGTCATATAAAAATGTAGACCTATAGACCTACTAATTGAATCTATTAATGAATCTACCTATGAATCTACTAATTCAAAAAATGTTTCTTAACATTTAATTAACTGAAAGAACATAGACCAGTAACAGAAATCAATGATACAATGATAGATGAACAAAATGAGAACATTAATAAGACATAGTAGAAATGATAAAATAAACTAACAAAAATTCTTGAGCCAAAACATATAATAACCAATAGTAGAGTTGATGTAGAAGAAGAAATAAACTCAAAGTCAATTCAGTTCAAATTATGAAGTCAAAAAAGCCAAAATACAAAATAACAAAAAAGTGAAGGATACCTAATGGTTTATGAAACACTATCATGCAAACCAGAATATACATTATGGAAATTAAAAAAGTAGATAAGAGGTAGAAAGGGACAGAAAGACTATTTAAGAAAATAATATTCTGGGGCTGGAGAGGTAGCTCAGGGGTTAAGCCTTTGCCCTGCAGGCAGAAGGTCCTGAGTTCGGTTCCTGCACCCCACGTATAGACGCCGGGCGGAAGCAGGAGCGGCCTGCGTTTCTGGTCCTGGTAGGGCGGAGCCTGTGAGTCCCGGGGCAGAGTAAACAAGGAGGTGGAGGCGTCCGTGGTGGTTCCCAAATTCATCCGTGGTTCTACACACACACACACACACACACACAGACACACACACACACACGCACAATTGAATAAAATAATAATAAAAAATTTTTAAAAAAAGAAAATAATATTCTGAAAATTTCCCAACGCTGAGAGAAGAAATAGATGTTCATATTCATGATGACTAAAGAGTCCCAAATAGTATATATCTAAAGAATCAGCCCAGGGGCTAATTATAATTGACTTTCCAAGAGTTTCAGACATGGAAAAAATTTGAAAGCACCAGGAGAGAAGTGATTTATTCTGCATATTGGGGTACCCATAAAACTTTCAGTGGAATTCTCAAAATAAACCTTACAAAGCATGAGACATGAAAGTATATATTCAACCTGTGAAAAGAAAGATGCATAACTATAACTCTAGCACTTGGGAAAATCACACATTTTGGGTTATCCTGCACTAAAAAGATCCTTTCTCAAAAGAAAACAAAAAGTAGGCCAAAAATTCTCAGCAGATGTTTATTCAAAGACATCTAAATTGCCAGTAGGTATGCCATAGTATGAAAAGGTGTCACATGGCACTAACCACTAAAGAAATTCAAATCAAAACATAATTATATCATCTTATGTTCATTAGGATGACAACTGTCAAAAAACAAAAATTTCACAAAAATTAACAAGTTCTGGCAAGGATATGGAGGATTTGGAATCCTTGTGTACCATCTGTGGGATTTACACGGTACAAATGTTGTAGAAAATAACATAGAAGTTCCTCAAAAGTCTACAAAGAATTCTCCAAAAACAATACATCCATGGCAATCATGAACTCACAACAAAGGTGGTTACTGACGCCAAGTCTATATAGTGGAACTACCTAGCCAATGATCAGTTATGAACAAAGGAGGACTCATGAATCCTTACAATATACTAATAAACAATGGGCAACTAACACATCTAGGGATGGGAAATATCCAAATATGTACCCACTGGAAGTCTACTAGGCTACAACAAGTAGTCTCAACTCCAGGATCATAAGAAAGGCCCTGTAAAATATAATAAGATGCAATATGAAAGAAAATATAAGAATATGAATATAGGAAAAGGGGGGAGGGAGCTAAGGGGCCCAAGGAGGGGTGGAGGGAGGGAGAGGACCGGTATACCTATTAAGTTTGTATGAGCAGAAATAAATAAATTAATTAATTTTAAAAAAGAATATGAATATGGGATGAAGATTTGAATGGAAAAAGTCTAGTGATGGGGAGGTGATAAAACATAGAAGGCAGGGCTGGAGAAATGGTTCAGGGGTTAAGACTCTGCCTAACAAGCAGAAGGTCCTGAGTTATGACCCCAGGCCCCATGTAAAAACATCAGGCCGAAATGGCGGGGACCTGCACTTCTGGCCTCTGGTGTCCAGAGCCTGGGAAATCCCAGAGGGAAGCTAAAAGGAGGTAGAAGCAACACAGGATGATTTCTGAAGTCACCTTGTTCCTCCACAGGGACATACAGTACCCTCTCACACACACACACACACACACACACACACACACACACACACACACACAAGAACAAAATGCATCAACAAAGAAAAGTAAAAAAAAAAATAATGTGGAACAACAACACCCTAAACACTATACCTAGGTCCTCAAACATGCTGGCACAGAATGCTCTAAGGAATTATATTCCTATATTTTGTACTTTATCAATTCTTTTAAGTTCACCTTTAGTTCAACAAGATTATTTAACATAAAAAATATTCTGTCATTAGTACAATTAAAAGCATAGGTGTTGGGACATATAGTAAGTTCATAAATCCTTTAGAATGTCAGTTTATCCAGTGACACAACAAACATAATTATATCCAGATAATTGTTGTATTTGAGTGTAGTATGTCATCATAATTTTTCTTTGCATGTATACAAATTTCTCTTTTCCTTTTATAATTCAACAAGAGAATCACACAAACCAATACTGATATATCCACACAATGCAGAACTCATCAATAAAGAGAAAACTGTATCCATACATATTGTGTAACAAATTTCAAAAACCTGATGCTGAGTAAAATAAGACAAACCACTGAAAAAGACATACTATGCAATATCATTTATGAAGTCTTAAAAATCAGAAAAATTATGCTTTCCAAAACATTTGACCAGTAATTTTCTAAGAAGTGTAGGAGTGGATATTGACTGAGAAGAGATATGAGGAAAGATTCTGGAAAAATGATAGTTCTCTCTACATAGAGAGGTTTATGTTACATGTTCACACATTTTATAAAATTAGCAAATGTTATATTTGATATTTATGAATGTGCTATATGTGAACTTCAAAATAAAATGATCCATAAACTAATATTGAATATTAGCTAAGGTTGAAAGTATAGACTCCTATATATTAACTTTAAAATGAAATTGGAAAATAACATGAATTTCTAGATGGACTATGGATGGACACAGATATGTATGGGGGGACTTAGAATTCTTTAGGAAAACTTGAATAATAGGAACATTCATTTGTTTTGTAACATTTTATGTTGAGTGTGACTTATATAATTCCTCATATCACTTTACATAGTGTCTTCTCAATTGAACCATATATTCATACTTTAGGAGCATAATTTGCTTGAAGCATGTTTTAAACTCTGTGGGTCGCCACTTGACAAATCTTGTGAAAATGAATATTTTGGTCTCATGAAGGATTACTGCCTTAGAAACAATTCTAGGACTTAATGGCTTCAGAGCCAGATGTATGAAGTTTCAATGTGGTTTGCATGTTCCAGAGCAACTCCAGAGTGTTGAATACCATTTGTCATATATGAAAACAGGTTGAAGAGAGCCAACTAATACAGAGGAATACAATAACCTTTGATTTTTTTTGTTTTACTATGTCTGTTGAAAATTCTAAGGTTTTTTTATTATTTTTTATTCAATTGTGAGTGTATGCGTGTGTGTGTGCATGTGTGTGTAGAACCACGGACAAATTCGGGAACCACCATGGACGCCTCCACCTCCTCCTTGTTTACTCTGCCCCGGGATTAACAGGCTCCGCCCAACCAGGATGGGAAACACAGGCCGCCCCCGCTTCCGCTTCCGCCCGGTGTCTATACGTGGGGTCTAGGATCCGAACTCAGGACCTTCTGCCCGCAAGGCAGAGGTTTAACCCCTGAGCCACCTCTCCAGCCCCGAAAATTCTAAGTTTTAAAAAATTTATACACAGTTAGTTTCTTGTAGGTTATATATATTAGTTTAAATGTATCAGGAATGCAAGTCAATATGAAAGATAAGTGGGAAGAGTATCTTTCATTATTACTAAAAATTTTAAAGACAGAAAGCTTATTTTTCTCTATATTTGGAGTTTAAGGAAGAGTGACTGTCGATAGGGATTGTGGCACATAGTTGTAATCTTAGCACTTGGGAGGCTGAAGCAGGAGGTTGTGATTTTGAGGTCAGCAGCACATGTTCTCTCTCATATGTGGATGTTAGAACTGTTATCTTTGTCAATGTATTTGGATTGGAATTACTCTAAGAGCCAGAAAATTAGAAAAAGACCAATGAGTGGGAAGGTGGGAAGTATTGGTTAGGATGAAAACTTTTAAAGGGAAGGTTTAGGATAAATACCATGACAAGTAGAGTGAGGGAGGGAATAATTGGGAAAAATACAGAGTGGAGTATGAGGGGATGGGAGATATGAGGGACAGAGGGACTTACAGAAAAACCTAAGATTGTGGGAAGTAACTCCAAAGGACTCTCCTATGCCACTAATATTTATTTATTTATTTATTTTTGAATTCATCCAACAAGAAGCCATAACTTTAAGATAGAAACAGTACAAATTTCAAACCAAGCTGTAGTTACACTTTTGAAACACCAAGAAAGGGTCCTTGCTTTTGACAGTTACATTGTTAATTCCATAATAGCATTTACAATATCATTACTGTTGTTTTTCAGGGCTCAGACTGCCTTTGCTCATGACACCTTTGCTTGTGACATGACCATTTTTATGTCCTTAACTTCCACACCTGTTTCATCAACCTCTTCCTCTTCACTCTCCTCTTGTACAGTTGGAATCTGTGTATTTTCTTGAATGTTTGAAACAGCTTTACCTTGAACTTTGAATTTCTCAGCAGCTGCTAACTGTGATTGCTGAGATAAATCTTCAATCTTGGCTTCCCCAAAAACTATGTAGGTGTCTGAAGCTGGGCTCTTGTAGACATCTGGTTTTGTGATGACAAAGAAGATGTTCTTAGATTTCCGGATAGTGAGTCTAGTAACCCCTGTAACCTGTCGGAGACCCAGTTTGGACATAGCCTTCCTTGCCTTCTTTCCATTCCGACTCTGTTTTGCCTTACTGACTGGTTTTTCATCGATCTCAGCTGCTGCTGCCAGTTGGGCTTGTTGTGTGGTTGTTTGCCTGGAATCTTATTCCTCAAGCTCTGCTACTGATTCATCACTGTCAGATTCTGTTCCAGACCCTGTTTCAGCCTGAGGCTGTGGCAACTCCTGCTCTCTAGCAGGGACGGTTTCTGTGGCTTCACCAGGCATTTTGTGCGGAGAAGACAGAACCAAGATGGCAGCGGAAAGAGAGCGAGCAGGCCGCCACTAATATTAAAAAAATAATAAAACATATCTTTTAAAGAAAGGAATAAGAATGGGCAGTCCCAATGCAGAAGAGCATAGAGTGAGGAAAACAGAAAAAAAAAAAAGCTCTGAGCTGATTCACTTAGAACCCAGTGACAAAATTACACTAGAAGTAACATGAATTTGACAGTTCCTGATAAAATGTTGGTCAGAGAGATCTTAAAAACCCCCATACATTATTGGCTTTTGCCATTTCTCTTGGTTGCTCTCCAAAAACTGTCAGTAAGACCCTATTACTGAAGATGCAGCACAAATGGACCACAGAACATGGGCAAAAATACATCAACTGGAACTGGTCTGAGAACTTCCTCCTTGCTGGACAGCTTACATAGTAACAAGGAATACTGTAGAAGCTGCTAGGGGAGAGAAATAATAGCAGGTTCCATCAATGCATAAGATCTGTAAGTTGCAATAAAAATCACCATGGCAACAGATGACCACCAGTGCAATAGTGGCATGAGTATCAAGGAAACGACCAACAGCTTTCTGATTGAACTCAAAACCCACTTGTCAGAATGGAACACATTACTGTTACTGTAAACCAGAACAAGAACCTAAAAAAGGGGAAGGAAATAGAGAAAACAGCCAATGAACCTACAGGTAGTAAGACAGTACACCAAATTGTTCTGTATTCTTCTTTTTTACAGCAGAGGTAGAGGATCTCAAGACCCTGACAGGATGCAGCCTAGGGCTGTAGAAGAGCAGTAAAATGGAGAACAATGGCCAACCACAATGCAGAGTACCAGCAACTCAGCCAAGATTCATCCAGAATCAGGCCAACCTAATCTCTCCCCATCCTAAGGCTTTGGGATCCTCACAGAAAAAGAGGTGGTGAGATTGTAAGAACCTAAAGATGGGAAGGGTCACCTTTGGACAAGACATTCCACTCAAGGTAGAACTGCTGCATCTAGGAACTCACTACATAAGGCTTGTCCTTCCCAGACATACATAATGTATGACATACCAACATGCCCCCATAGACTTACCTAGGAACTCAAGAAAAATAAGAACATACAGTGGAAATTTTGGGGATTAAGTGGGATGAGTGAATTGAAATGCCCCTATCAGTAGGATCATCCAGAGAGAGGCAACTTGGTATGTCACAGAGGCCTGAACCCCCACAAGAGTAGACAAGCCAGAGGGAACCCTGGGGTCCATAGAAGCATACAGATAGGAGGGTGGGAAGGAGTGGGAAGGATTGGTGAAGGGAAGGGAAGTTATGGGAGGGAGAGGGGATGAATGGAAGCAGGGATGAGTACTCAATATGCTTGTAAAATAGAAAAATAATAAAAAATAAAGTGCTTGAGGCTTTCAGCTTTACAATAAAAAAAAAAAACTTTTGGTGTCTCTTAGACACCAAACTGGAGGAACAAAGCACATAGTTTCTGTTGAAACTGATGCAAACTGGAAGGTTACATTCAAAACACACTTGAACTATAATACAAATAAGATGGATGCTGTAAAAGTTACTGCAAAGAATATGTGAGAAGATACTACTAAGAAGTAGAGATGAGAACATGTCAAATTTAAGTGAAGACTTAGTTAATAAAACAAATGATAAGTAGAATGTAAATATTTAGAAAAAATACTGATCAAATGGATAATCTGTTTTGCAACATTAGGGAATTCTGCAAAAGAAAAGTTGCTTTTGCAACGGAAATGAAACAAGGGCTTCAGGACAGTTGTCTGATGAAAGGGTGAGGCAGAGTATGTTTAGGATAGGTAAATCCAAAATAGAGACTTTGAGTATCAGAGTATTTTCTAAAACAAGTTCACTGTCTGTGCTGTCCCTGACTTGCAGAATCTTCAAAACACAGATTAAGAATAAACCCACAATGATCTCTCCTTCCAACTCTTGTGGTTTTAAAAGGTTGTTTATATTTTTATTTTTTCGTGTGTATGGAATACATGCATGTGTCTCGGTGTGTTTGCATGTGTGTGGGTGCACGAATGCAAGGGTGCATGTGAACATGAGTGTACATATATGTTGAAGCCCAAGGATAATATTGGTTTTAATCCTCAATCATTGTTCTATCTTATTGTTTTGAGCCCAGGTCTCTAATTAAATCCAGACATCTCTTACACAGCTAATCTGGCAGCCAGCTTGCTCTGTCGATTCTGCAGATTCCCCTTTCTGAGGCTACAGTTACAGGTGGGACACCAAATCTGCTCAACATGGGATCTGGGGATCCCAATAAGACCAAACAGTGGTTTTAGAAGTAAGAACAAATAGATGCTGATGCAATAGATAGAAAGTGCTGTACAGCTAAAGTAGTCATTTTTCTTTTTTTTTCTTTCTTTCCTTTAGTTTTAGTTGAGACAGTTTGTAGATTGTTTTTGGATTATTGACAACTCAGCAAAGAAAGGTAAATTGATTATGAGAGTGATGCAAGGGAGAGTGTATAGAAGTGCAGAGCTGGGTTTTGGCAGGAATAAGAACAGTAAATACACAGTAACAAGAAAACAAAGGATCTACTCACAGAGATTTGAATGGGAAATTTTGTAAACATTTTGGTAGGTTTTCTTTACTTCCTTGTTTTAGGTGTCATTACCAAAAACTGTGGGTATTCACACAGTTAGTGGAGTTCTGTGGAAAAAGGATGTGCAAACTATAATGCTCATGTTAGAGAGGATTGGTAAGTACACTAGATTACAGTGAGGATATTTACCATATTTTTGACACTTTAGCTGCAGTCAAAGCAGTCATGAAATGTACCTATGGGGTGTATATTTGCGCATGTGTTTGTTTGATAACAGAGTGGCATGGGGAGGTAACTGGTGCCTGGTGTCTCTGACCAGCCATAGGATGATTTTTGTAAAAGGAAGCACATATTCTGTTATAAACATAGGCATTGGCTCCATAAGGAACAAAATTCTTCACTTTGAGACACAGGGATGAAGGATGGGGTGGGGTGGTATGAGAAAATTTAGAGGCTATGATGGTCACTTTTCTCTTTACTTTTCTAATTGCTTTGACCTGGTTAGAAGCAACTTAATGGAGGAAGGGTTTATTTGGTTTATGGTTTGGGGGTCATGATGGGGAAGGCACCCTCAGTCAGGAAACGTGGAGATAATTTTGGTTCTCTACTTTTTATTCATCCCAGAACCCCAGGCCACAGAATGGTGCTATTCACTCAGAGTGGGTCTGCCTTCTTCAATTAAAACTCTCCAGAAGCATCCTCACGGACATTTCCAGAGGTTTGACTTTTGGTGAGTCTGCATTTTGTCGAGATGACAAATAGTATTAACTGTCATGAGGGCTTAGCAAACAACTTCTCTCTAACTGAGAGTATTTTCTTCCCTAAAGTCAGTACCTCTGTCATATATATTTTTATAATTTCTGCTATCAAGAGATTGTAGCAATCTCCTATTCTATGCAGCTTTGAATTAGTATGTCCATGAGGCCAGGATTTCTGCTTTCTCACCGTAAATGAATGGAGAGTTTGTGAGTATAGAAGGATGTTTGAGGGGCAGTTTAATTATTTTTCCTATTGCTGTGATAAACCACATAAGGAATGAAGTGTTTATTGTGACTTATACTTTTGAGATACAGTCCATTCATGACAAGGAAGTGAAGATGGCAAGAACTTGAGGCAAGTGGCTACTTCATATCTACAATCAGGAATCAGAGAGTGATAAATCATTGTGCTCACTTTGCTGCCTTATTTTTATGTAGTCCAGTATTGTGCCCTACGGATCCTTAAGCTCTACTATCTGGAACTTGTGATGGTGTCTTGTGTAGTCCCCATCCCTCTAGCTCTGCCACCTGCAGTACATACAACCTTTCTGTTGGGCTGACTTCACTCCATACCTACAGCTTTTCTTGGAATACATCCAAAGGCCTTAACATCTCTAATATCCTGGGCTATCCTTTGTAGGCCAAGCTTTATCTTCACACGTTCTCAGAACCTCCCTGCAGAGACTCTGACCCTGACACACATTGCTTGGCCTCAACTGTTCACTGAAACCATGGAACAAGTCTCCATTACTATCTTACTCTTTTATGGTTCCCAAGAAAGTAACATATGACTGATATTGCCAAGTTCCACTGCTAGCTTACAATGAAGCTTGGCCCACTGGACTACAGTTCTATGATTTTCTGTATGCTGAACACAGGAAGATACTTCTTTAAGCAGCTGTTTTTGAGAAGCAAAGAACCCCTTCATCAGTAGTCTGTTTCAATTTAGACTTATTCTTTTGAATGAACCTGGATGTAGGGTTTTGCATTCTGAACACTTTGCTATGGTTCTGATGAAATACAAGTGGTTTCCAGTCAATGGTGCTGATCTTTTAGCATTTATAGCTGCCTTTTCAACACTAGCCTACATGTTCTGCTTTGTAATTTCCTCAACCAAGCAAATTAGTCCATTATCTTTAATTTCAATTCCTGTCAAGTTCTCAGGTAATGGACACAATGAAGGCAGACTCTTGGCCAAAATATTACATGAATGGCCTCCAGCTCATTTCCTCATAGAGTCCTTAATCGCCTCTGAAACTTTATGATCAGGACCTACACTGTCTCCTTTTCTCTCAGCATTCTTGTCTTCCAAACTAATACCATAATGATGCACTAAGCTCTGCTTCCATTATTCTAGGGATTTTTATAGCCAAACTCTTCATATTCTAGGCACAAAATTCTAAAAGCCTAAGAACCATATGATTGGATTTCTTATAGCAACAGACCCAATTCTGCCATCAGTTTTCTCTCTTAGTGACTTTCCTGTTGCTCTGATAAAATATCCTGGAAAAAGCAACTTAAGGAAGCATAGGTATATTTTGCCTCACAATTCAAGGGTACAGTCCATAATGGCTGGGAAGTCAAGGTGGCAGGATCCTGAAGAAGCTGGTCACTTTATATCAACAATCAAGAAGTAGAGAGGGAAGCCACTGCCACCCCTTATGCTCTCTAAGCCTCTCGCTCACTGAGTTCCAGCCAAAGGAGAAAGGGGGTAAGAAAAGAGGTTGCTATATCATACCTCCTACTAAGCAGACCATCCACGAATCTACCTGTAGTAAAGCACTGCCTACAAAAGCTGCTCATAAAAGTGCACCCTCTACTGGAGGGGTGAAGAAACTTTATCCTTACAGGCCTGTTACTGTTGAGCTTCGTGAAACTAGGTGCTACCAGAAGTCCACTGAATTTCTGATTCACAAACTCCCTTTCCAGAGTCTGATGAGAGAAATTGCTTCAAAACAGATCTGTGCTTCCAGAGTGCAGCTATTGGTGCTTTGCAGGAGGCAAGCAAGGCCTATCTGGTTGGCCTTTTTTGAAGATACCAACCTGTATGCTATTCATGCCAAATGTGTAAAAATTATGCCAAAAGATATCCAGCTAGCACTCTGCATACACAGAGAATGTACTTAAGAATCTACTATGAGGGAAACATTTCATTCTAAAAAAGTTTTTCCTCTTCTTCCTGTTATCAATAGTTCTGAATGTTAGATTTTTTTTCCCATGGGGTCAAAATGAACCTAAATATATGACTGTGAGCGGAAAACCAGGGGACAGGAATCAGGTATTGGCAGTTTTCACATTTTCATTTGTGTGAATTTTTAATATGAATGTGGGATGTAAAACATTAATGTAAGTTAAATGTTTCAGTGAACAAGTTTCAGCTGCTTGATTTTATAATAATTATGAATAAACCTGTTAAATTTTTCTGGATTATGCCAGTATTTGGATTTTTAAAGAATAAGTAAATTTCTTTCTTGATGGCAACTAAATGATGTTTGTAGCATTTTTATCATACAGTAGATTCCATCCATTCACTATACTTTTCTACCCAAGTTGTTTTACATGCAAATACATGTTTTTAATGCTGTCTGTCTTCTGTGCTGTTCCTGTAAGTTTGTATTAAAATACATTAAACTAAAAAAAGGAAGTAGAGAGCCTGATAAATTTGTTCAGGCCACTTTCTCCTGAATGTTGTGGTACTACTCATGCAGGGTGGTCATACACGTCAGTTAAACTAATCAACATAGTCTCCCATAGACATTATTATAGATCTATCTCCCAGGTAATTCTATAGCACATCAAGTTAATAACTGAGATTTAACCATTGCAAGGAGTCATAAACATTCTGTCCTCTATCAAACATTATTCATTCATCCCTGAGTCTAAGTGGAGTGTCTTTTGTATTTGCATGTGAATTTTATGATTATTTTTACTATTGTGAATAATATCTTGGGATTTTGAAATGAATTACAGATTCATTTACATTGAATCTGTAAATGACTTGGTAGCCTAATTTTTTTACCTAATTTTTTTAATTTGAATTCTTTTAATCCATGACCATGGGAGGTATTTCTGTCTTCTTATATCTTCTTTAAGTTCTTTCATCTGAAATTTATAATTTTCACTATAAATTTTACTTTCATCTGAGTTTTGTCATTTTTATTGTAGAGATTTCTCACTTTTTCACTTAAATTTATTCCTACCTGTTTTGTGTGGATTTTGCGAATAGGATTCATTTTATTTTATCTTTCTCAGTAACATCACTATTATTGTATTAAAATGTTCTGACTAACATTTCCACTTAGATTGGGAGTTAGAAAAGGCTGTCCACTCTCACCACTGTTTAATATTGTACTTTAAATCTTAGCTAGAGCTTAAGACAAGAGAGACAAACAGTATGCAAATAGGAAAGAAAAAAGATAAGCTATCCCTACTTGTAGATGACATGATTCTATACCTGAGAGACCTCAAAGGCTTCACAGGAAACTGCTGGATCTAGTTAATACATTCAGTAGAGTAGTGGGCTACAAAATTAACATTGAAAAAATTAGTGACTTTACTATACACCAAGGATGAACAAAGTGAAAAAGTCCTGAGAGAAACAATTCCACTTACTATAGCTACCCCAAAAATGAAATACCTTGAAATAAATCTAACCAATGTTGTAAAATACCTGTACAATGAAAACTTTAAAACATTAAAGAAGGAGGTTATAGAATACATTAAAGAGTGGAGACTTCCTATGTTCCTGAATCAGTGGAATTAGCATTGTAAAACTGACCTTTCTGCCAAAATTAAGATTCAATGCAATATCAATCAAAATTCCAACATAATTCTTCACAGAAATCGATAAAACAATTTCATATTTCACATGGAAGCACAAAAGACCCAGGGGAGTAAAAACAATCCTGAGTAATAAAAACTCATCTAGAAGCATTATTATACTGGACCTTAAATTTTACTACAAAGTCATAGTGATTAAAAAAATAGCATGGTATTGGCTCCAAAACAGGGGTACAGATCAGTGGATTAGAATTAAAGACCCAGATATAAGCTTATATACCTCCAAATGATTTTTACATAGGTGCCAAAAAAATTGGAAAAAGGATAGCATCTTCAACAAATGTGCTGGGAAAATTGGATATCTACATGCAGAAGAATGAAACCAGACACTTATCTGTCACCTTGCAGGAAAATTAACTTCAAATGGATCAAAGATCTCAATGTTAGACCACAGACTATAAAAAGAAGAAAGAATAGGGAGTATACTTGAGCTAATTGGCCAGCATAGAAACACAAATGCACAGGAAGCAAGACCTACACTCAACAAGTTGTATTTCATGAAATCAAAAAGCTTTTCTTCAGCAAAAGATATTCCCAAGCAAACAAAAAGGCAATGGGAAAACATCTTCTCCAATCACATATCCAACAGAGGACTAATATCCAGAGTATACTCAAAGAACTCAAAAAATTAAATATCAAAGCAGACAACTCTATTAAAAATGGGCCTTAAGGCCTGGAGAGATAGCTCAGGGGCTAAGACTCTGCCTCACAAGCAGAAGATCCTAAGTTTGGATCCTAGGTACCACATAAAAATGTACTTCCAGCCCTGGTGGGCAGAATCTGGGAAATCCCAGAGCAAAGTAAAAAAGGAGGTTGATACAATCTAGGATGATTCCTGAACTCGCTCCTGGTCCTTTAGAGTCCTCCACAGGGTCACAAGTCCCTCTAATACACACACACACACACACACACACACACACACACACGACAGACAGATAGACAGACAGACACATAGATAGATAGATAGATAGATAGATAGATAGATAGATAGATAGATAGATAGATAGATAGATAGATAGATAGATAAAGTTTTTTTTAAATGGCCTTAGAACTAAAAACAAATTTCAGGATGAAATTCAAATGTCTAAGAAATATCTTAAAAGATGTTCTACTTCCTTAGTTGTAAGTATTCACCTGCACGGCTGTTGATGAAATCATGACAAAACTGCTTAGGGGAACCAAGGGTTTATTCTTTTGTGATTATTCTGTTACAATTCTAAGTCCAATTTGGAAGAGGAGTCTACTGCAACACCAAGGACTGAGGTAACTGGCCACACCATCTCCACATAATGGCTGAGAGAGGGACAGTACTTACTTGCTAGACAAGCATGTCTGACCAAGTACACACAAGGATGCCCATTTCCTCAACCAGCTCTTTATATTTTATTCACTTGTCCAGGTCCTAATTCCACTCACCATGGGTTGGGCCTTCCCCACTGTCATGGTTTGAAATGTCTCATGTGTTTGGGGAGGTCATGGCACCTTTAGGAGGTGTAACCTTTCAAGAGGAAGGCAATCACAGGGGATGGGCCTTGAGGTGAATTAGTTACAACCTACTTCCAGGAGAGGCCTGCTCTTGCATTTGGCAGTCTAGCAGCTCTCAGCCTTCTGAATGAGTGTGATTTAGCCTGTTTTTAAGCTTCTGCCACCAGCCATGTTGTTTCTGCCATGAACAGTAAGTTGAATAAATCTCCCTTTTTCCTTTAAGTTGCTTGACTGTGGGTGTTTTCTTACAGCAATAGAGAAGAATAATTAGTATACCCATCATCTAGATAATCTGTAGGTTCACTCTGGACATAAGTCAACTTCTAATTATCTACAAATGTGCCTAGAGTTTGAACTCTCAACCATTAAATTGAAACCTGTCATGGTTTGAAATATGTCTCCCATAGGTTCACAGTTTGGAAAGATAACGGAACCTTTAGGAGGTGAAGCCTTGCTGTAAGAAGGCAGTCACAAAGGGTGGTCCTAGAGATAGATTAGTCCCATCCTACTGGGAGAGATCTGCTCTTGCAATTGACAGTTTTAAAGCTCTCTTTCTCCATGAAGGACATAACTTAGCCAATCTCCAGCTTCTGTTGCCAGTCATGCCACTTCCACCATGAAAGACTATATCTCCCCTCTGGAACTGTAAACTGAATAAATATCCCTTTCTCCCCCTTAAGTTGCTTGACTTTGAGTATTCTCTCATAGCAACAGATAGAGTAACCAGTACAACACCTGTACTATGATATTTGTCATCAGGAAAGTGCAAATGAAAACCACCCTGAGATATTATCTCACCCCATTAGAATGACTAAAATCCAAAACATGAACAATAACAAATGCTGGAGATGATGTGGTGAGAATGGATCCCTCATTCATTGCTGATGGAGATGTAAATTTATACAATCTCTTTGGATAACAGTATGGAGGCTCCTAAAAAAAGCTAAAAATTGATATATTGTATGACCCAGCTATACTACTTCTGGGAATATTCAAAAGAAAGCTACATCTTACTATAGAGACATGTGTACATCCATGTTCATTGCAGCTCTCTTCACAATAGCAAAAAAAAAGAATCAGCCTGTATGTCCAACAGTACATTTACTGTTAATTTCATTAACAGATAATGAAAATATGGTACACATATACAGTGGAATACTATTCAGCTGTCAAGAAAAATGAATTAATGAAATTTGTCAGTGTTGGAGTTGGATGAGATTATACTGAATGAAGTATCCCAGACACAGAAAGACAAATGCTGCATGTTCTCCTTTATAAATGGATCTAAGCATTGAACCTTCAAAATGATATGCTCAAAGAGAAACTTCTATAACACCCACAAACTACAAAGGAACATTAAGTCTGGGGCAATGGAAAGAAAATCCCAATGGAGTGGAGACAAAAGAATACAGGAAATAGATAAATAGGCCATTATGGAAGAAAAGTTGCAAAGGGGAGGGAAATAAGGAGACAGGACTTCATAAGGAGTAAAGGAGAAAAAAAAAAGCAAGTGAATCAGGGAAAAAGGAGAGATCAACAGCCTCACCCAGCTATGAATGCTACAGGCTACTACAACTTGGTAAGAAGAATTCAAGGGAAGAACAGCGGTATGTAAGATCCATGCATACCAATTACTCTCTGAATGGATTCTAAATTCCTTACCCCCTTATTGTCAGGAAATTCATGCCTGACACTGTCAATCTATCCAAATAACAGGCAAAGGGAAGAAAATAGACACTAGACAAAAACAGATATCTTAGTGTTAGCTATAAAAACTTGATAGTAAATCACCATCTAAACACTTCTTATTTAACCCTTAGATAAGAAAACCTCTCAACACTCAGATCAATGGAAGACTAGTGAGGCAGAAAAACACAACTGGACAGAGTGCAGATTATTGGTGACCCTGGAATCCTCAATTTGATCAGGTCATCAAATCTTTCCCCACATCAAGACTTTGGAAATCTTGTGGAATAAGGCATGGTAAAATCGTAGTATTCTAAAGGTAGGGAGGTATACTTCTGGCCAACACATTCAAGGCACAACAGGGCTTGCTGTACCCAGGAGCTTGCGGCAGTGAGAATTTCTACTACCAGAGCATTCCCCCCAAGGACTACTGAGGGTCTCAGAAGAAACAACTGCACTTGGAGACAATCTTTGGGGTAGATGCCGAACAAGGAAAGAGAAATCTCCCTATTTGAGTTTTGTCACTGAAGAGCCACAGAGACCTGATTCCCTTACCAACATAGTCACCCCAAAGAGAGTCCACACACAGAAGAACAGGAGTGTGGGAGGAATATAGCTTGAGTGAAGAGGAGAACAGAGGATAGGAGAGGGGGAGTGGAAGAGAGGGCATCAGTGAAATGATTTAAACTCATTTTGTTTGTATATGAAAATTTTTAATAAAAATATTCATATGAGAAATGAAAATGCTTCGACTGTACATGTTTATTTTGTATCCTAAAACTTTACTAAATTCATTTATAAGTTTTAATAATCAGTTGTAATAATCTTTAGTAAAGACTACAGGCTTTTCTATAAGTAGTATTACATCATCTGCTAACAGGGATAATTTGGCTTCCTTAATTCCTATTTATATAACTTTTTTCTCTGTTTTTCCTAAATCTTCTGGCAAAGACTTCCACTTTTATGTTGAATAAGAAGGTGAAAGAAGATATCTGTCTGCTGTTCATAATCACTCATTGTGATGTTGGCTGATGTTTTGTTTATGAAGCATTTATTATGCTCTTCCTAAACCTGATTTGTTAGAGATTTATCATGAAAGCAAGTTGCATTTTATTGAATTTTCCTGTATCTATTGAGATAATTATACAACTTTTGTTGTTTTCTTGACATTATATATTGCATTTATTGCTTTATCTATATTGAACCATACTTGTATCCCTAGAATAAATTCCACTTATTCCTTCTTTTTTTATATATTTTCTGGCTTCAGTTTCAAGGTAATTCTGACCTCATAGAATGAATTTTGATTCCCTCTCCTTAAATTTTGGAAGAGTTTAAGAAAAAATGGTAATAGTTTTTCCTTCAAACTTTGATAGACTTCAACAGAGGATCTATTCAGTTTGTTGGCTTTTCTTTGTTGAGAGACTTTTGATTCTGCTTCAGCTGTAACATTTGTTATTGGTTTGTTTAGATTCTATGATTTCACGACTCATTTATCACAGGTAATATGTTTCCACAAGTATATCCATTTCTTCTAGATTTTGTAAATTGTTGGTATACAGCTGTTGAAAATCTCTTATGATCCTTTTTATTTCTGTGCAATTTTTATAGCTTTAATTCTATTTATATTGGTCTTATTTGTCTCTAAAGGTTTACTCAATGTATCTCTTCACAAAAACACTTTGCCTCATTGACTTTTTGTATATTTTTAGTCTCTGTTACATTTTAAAATCTTTATTAACAGCATATACTCCTAGATTTATGTTAAGTAATTCATAATCATTGGTAATTTCAAAGCAATATAAACTATTGAACCTTTTAATTCTAAGTAGAAATGTATGTGTATGTAATTTGTCCTTTTTATTTTTATATAGGGAAGCTAAGCATATCTAGATATGCTAATATCATATTCTTTTTCCATATTAAATAATGTAAAATAAACATATCTCTAGAAATTGTGAGACAGTACTTTCATAAATTTGGTAATCATACAGAACACTGACAAATAGTTCCCAATTGTTTATATTCTCATTTTTCCCAGGAAATTAGGACCGCTTCTTGTTAAGAATTCTAACCGGGGCTCAGGGGTGAAGCCTCTGCCTTGCAGGCAGAAGGTCCTGAGTTCGGATCCTAGACCCCATGTATAGACCCGGGCGGAAGCGCGGTTGGCCTGCGTTTCTGGTCCTGGTAGGGCGGAGCCTGTGAATCCCGGGGCAGAGTAAACAAGGAGGAGGTGGAGGCGTCCATGGTGGTTCCCAAATTCGTCCGTGGTTCTACACACACACATACACACACACACACGTGCGCGCGCGCACACACACATACATACATGCACAATTGAATAAATAATAAATAAAAAAAATTAAAGAATTCTAACCAATACATCTAAACTACTACACATAATAAAGGGAAAGGAAAAAACCCCAATATACAGATTTTGTAAGGAAATAAGATTTTGTAAATAAATAAGATTTATTTGGTAAGGAAGTATGCACAAGGAAGAAAGGTTATGTTTTTGTTAAGGAAAAAAATGCAATTTTATAAAAAACTTTTCATAAGGAAAAGGAAAAATGTGATAAATCAATAAATAAAATGAATAGAGAAAGTGGTAAGGTTTATAGAAAGGGAATTCTTTATGACATGAATCTAACAATACTGACAGAGTTTACTTATAAGGGGGTTTTCTTGTAAATGAGCCTATTAATCTGATGAAAACTTTGTTTTTCCTGTGTTATCTTTTTGTTTCTTTTAAGTGACTGCAAATGTTTTTTCTTTACTTTTGAAATTTTGCCTAAAAAACCAATTTTTTAAAAATTTTATCAAAATACTCTCCTGTGCTTTTGTTAGCCTTTATCATAAAAGAAAATTCTTACTTTTAAATGGACTAAGGGATTTTTAAAGACATATCTGACCATTTTACTTTTTTAAAATCAAACCTTTTCACTAGAAACTAACTGAGATTTATCAGAGGATCCCTAAAAAATTCCCTTGTGAAAAGACAAAGTGTTAATTTAGTTTATGTGATATGCTCAATTTCATGGAAAGCATTTTTAAATAAGAAGAGATAACTTTTGTCTCCCACATTTTACTTTTTTTTCCTAATCATATAAGCTCAATAGGTACCCACACCCTCTCCCTTCCCCTTCTCCTCCCCCGTTGTCCCCCATTGCACTCTTCCTCCTTTCCCCTTTCCTTTCGCCCCCTCCCTCCCTTCCCCTCTCCTGGTGCCTCCCCCTTCCTTCCTCCTAGCCCTGGAGAACCCCTGAGCACCTAACCTCCTTCTGAGTCCTCCATTCTAGTGAGGGTTCAGGACTCAGTGGCATAGCTTGGGGCCCCTTCTTGGGCTCCCCATTAGTATGGGAACTCTATTATGACTGTTAATCCCTTGCCTCTAAGGATCCTACTGCCTGGAGCCTTCTCCCTTCTGATCCATGCTAGACTTTGGGGGGGGGGGTTGACACATCAGCCATTGTGCAGGTCAGGCAAAGTCCAATCCTAGCAGCTGCTGCCCTAACTTGTACAGAGTACCTTGCATATCGTTGGTCCTCCCCATCTTTAGGCCCTTAAATCTTGCTGCCCCCTCTTTCGCAAGGTTCCCTGAGCTTTAGGATGGGGAGAGATTTGGCTGGACTGGTAAGAAGAGATAACTTTATATTTGTAAATAAAACATTCATGGAAATTTGTCCATACTCTTGCACATGATACATCAAATATATTTCTGTCAGTCATATTTCAGTTATTACTTTTACATTGCATGCCACAGAAATGTAAAACCAAATTTCCTTATCAAATTTTATTCTAAACAGGCTCTTAACATATAGCTTAGGCTTACCTGAAACTTGTGATCCTCTGGCCTCAGTCTCCTTGGCAGGCATTAACTACCATATCTGATTTTTATGAAACATGCCTTTTCAAAATTTTCTCTTTAATTTTTAAAAATGTAATATTCTCCTCCCATCCCTGCACTCCCCCACCCGGGACGCGTGCACGCTGGTCCAGCCGGGCCTCACCGCGCGACCCAAGTAAGCTCCGTCCGCGCACCACCCCCAGAACCCCCAGGCCACCCAGGGGACCCAGCTCGTCCCACCATCCTGCCTGAGCCGCCGCGCAGAAGGCCTGGGAGGAGGGGGACACCCCCTCTGTGCCCGGACCCCACCCCAGGTCCCCCAGGTTAAATAGCGCCCGTCGACTGCCCCATCCCCCCTTCCCCTCCACTCCTCCACCCTGGACGCCTGCGCGGTCCAGCCGGGCCTCACCACGCTGCGACCCAGGTAAGCTCGGTCCCCGCCCACCCCCACAGCCCTAGGACAAATAATTCAGTTTAGTGAAAGACACACAGAAATTTTTTTGGGGGGGGATCCGAACTCAGAACCTAGTTTATTTTTTTATTATTATTAATACATTTTTATTATTATTTCAGCTCGTACAAACTTAATAGGTACACCAGTTCCCTCCCTCCCTCCTCCTCCCCCCCGTACCCCCTGCTCCCCCTCCCCACCTCCCTCTCTCTCCATCCACCAGTGCCTCCCGCCCCAATTCCCAGAGAGTCCTTTCTTGTGCATGCCTGATTTTCCTCTGGGCCCTCTTCTCCGATGACATACAAGGACCCAGTGGCCTTTCCCTGAACCCTTTCCCGTGTTCCCCTTAGGTATAGGAACACTGCTGTGGCTGCCAATCCTTTGCCTCCAAGGATCTTGGTGCCTTTAACAGATGCTAGACTTTGTGAGGTCAACAGTGTGTTGGACAATGCGCAGGGCATGCAAAGTCCTACTATGATTGCTTCAGCCCTAACTAGTATAGAGTATCTTACATATCATTGCTCTTCCCATCCTTTTGCTCTTACACTCTTACCAACCCCTCTTCCGCAAATTTCCCTGAGCTTCAAGATGGGGAGAGATTAAGCTGGCCTACTTCTAGGTGGTTGATAATAGAGTCTCTGAAGTTCTGGATTGTGGTTTGTTGATTTTCTTTTGCAGTTATGCTGCTCCTGCAATGCCCTTCCCTCCATCCTGGTGGGCATTGTATGTTACCCCCTGGCCAGAGACAAAAAGCTGTTAAACTAGAGTCTTGTGATAAAAGCACATTCAAAGGTAGATGTAATAAAAGTGGGAAACCACAGTGAGGGAGGGGTCTATCACCCATTTGCAAAATGGTTACTTTTTATCTGCCAGACTATATGCCCTCCTCTTCTGGTGAGATCACACCCCCTCAGTAGTAAATGATCAGAAACAAAAGTCTGTGAACTTAATCAGATATCTCATTACTTATTTGAGTCCTTGATGGAGGCCTATTTTCTCTGCTGTAACATGGTCCCTTCTCTCCTTGTTTCTGGTGTGGCCCTCCTACCCCGTCCCTCCTGATCATAATCCTTGCAATTACTGTCTCTAGGTGGGCTGGGTGGGTTTGGTACTAGGAGCCACCTATAGGGAATACATATGGCTATTAATTTTCTGGGTCTGGGATACTTCACTTAATATAATTGTTTCTAATGACATCCATTTCCCAGCAAATTCCAGTAATTCATCATTTTGGATGGCTGAGTAGTACTCCATTGTATAGATGTACCACTTTTTCCTTATCCACTCGTCAACTGTTGGACATTTTGGTTGATTCCATGACTTTGCTATTGTAAACAGTGCTGCTATGAACAGGGTTGAGCTTGTGCTATCGAGGTGAACCTCTGCTGTATGGGGGGTTATTCCCAAATGTGGAATAGCAGGGTCATATGGCATTTCAATCTTTAATTTCTTTAAGAATCTCCAGACGGCTCTCCAGAGTGGCTGTATGAGCCTGCACTCCCACCAGCAATGTAGGAGACTTCCCCTCTCTCCACATCCTCTCCAGCATTTGTTGTTGTTTGTATTGTGGATTTTTGCCATCCTGACCGGAGTGAGAGGATATGTCAGGGAAGTTTTGATTTGCATTTCCCTGATGGCTAATGAAGTGGAGCATTTTTTCAGATATTTGTAAGACATTTTAATTTCATCCCTGGTAAAGTTTCTTTTAAGTTCCAGGGCCCATTTCTTAATTGGGCCATTGGTTTCCTTGGTGTTTAGTTTTCTAAGTTCTTTGTGCACTCTGGACAGCAGAGTTCTATCAGATGTGTGGTTAGTAAAGATTTTCTCCCATTCTGTGGGTTGCCTTTGAGCTCGCGTTACAATCTCTTTATCTGAACAGAAGCTCTTTAATTTCACAAGATCCCAACTGTTGAGAGTTGGTAGCAGTGACTGTGCCATTGGATGTCTGTTTAGGAAATGTTGGCCTAGCCCAATCAGCTCGAGGGAGTTCCCTATCCTTTCAACTATGGTTTTTATAGTCTCTGGCCTGATATCAAGGTCCTTGATCCATTTGGAATTAAGTCTTGTACATGGTGACAAGTACGGGTCCAGCCTTAATCTTCTGCATGTGGAGATCCAGTTCAGCCAGCACCATTTGTTGAAGATGCTGTTCTTTTTCCATTGGATTCTTTTGGCCCCTTCATCAAAGATCAAATGGCTGTAACTTTGTGGGCTTATATCTGGGTCTTCAATCCTTATCCATTGATCTGTGTGTCTATTTTGGAGCCAGTACCAGGCTGTCTTTGTAACTATGGATTAGTAGTATAGACTTAGGTTTGGTATGGCAATACCTCCAGCAGTGTTTTTGTTACTCAGGATTGTTTTGCTATCCTGGGTCTTTTGTGCCTCCATATGAACTTTGAGATTGTTTGGACAACTTCTTTGAAGAATTGCTTTGGGATTTTGATTGGTATAGCATTGAATCTGTATATTGCCTTTGGTAGGATGGTCATTTTTACGATGTTGATTCTGCCAATCCAGGAACAAGGGAGGTCTTTCCACCTTCTGGTGTCTTCTGCTATTTCTTTCTTTAGGGTTTTAAAGTTTTCATTGTAAAGGTCTTTTACCTCCTTAGTTAGGTTTATACCAAGGTATTTCATTTTCTTAGGGGCTAGAGTAAATGGGATTGTTTCTCTCAAGGCTTTTTCACTTCTTTCATTCTGCGCATATAGGAAGGCCTCTGATTTTTGCACATTTATTTTGTATCCTGCCACCCTGCTGAACTTCTCAATTAGTTCCAGGAGCTTCCTGGTGAAGTTTTTGGGATCACTCAGGTATAAGATCATGTCATCTGCAAATAGCGATAGTTTGACTTCTTCCTTGCCTATTTGAATCCCTCTTATGTCCCTTTCTTGTCTTATGGCTTCAGCTAAGACTTCAAGTACAATATTGAGTAGAAGTGGTGAGAGTGGACAGCCTTGTCTAGTTCCTGATCGAAGTGGGAATGCTTCCATTTGTTCCCCATTGAGCATAATCCTTGCTGTGGGATTGTTGTATACAGCTTTTATTATATTGATAAAGGTTCCTTCCATTCCTACTCTCTCTAGTTTTTTGATCATAAAAGGCTGTTGGATCTTGTCAAAAGCTTTTTCTGCATCTATCGAGAGTATCATGTGGTCTTGGACTTTGGACTGGTTTACATGATGAATTACATTTATTGATTTGCGTATGTTGAACCAACCTTGTGTGCCGGGGATGAAGCCTACTTGGTCCCCGTGAATGATCTTTTTAATGTGTTTTTGAACCCGATTTGCTAAGACTTTGTTGAGAATCTTTGCGTCTGTGTTCATCAGAGAGATCGGCCTATAGTTTTCTTTTTTAAGTGAATCTTCATTAGGTTTTGGGATTAAAACGATAGAAGGAATTTGGTAGTGTTCCTTCCTTTGGTATTTGATGGAACAGTTTAAGGAGTATTGGTATTATTAACTCCTTAAATGTCTGGTAGAACTCTGTGCTGAATCCATCTGGTCCAGGACATTTTTTGGAGGGAAGATTTGAGATTACTTCTTCAATTTCCTTATATGTTATAGGACTATTTAAATAATTCACAACTTCCTGATCCAATTTAGGTAAGTTGTGTTTACTTAGAAATTCATCCATCTCTTTTGTGTTGTCAAACTTCACAGAGTATAAGTTTTTGAAATATGATGTTATAATTCTCTGGATTTCTTGGGTATCAGTAGTGATAACTCCATGTTCATTTCTGATTTTGTTAATTTGGGTGTTCTCTCTCCTGCTTTTGGTTAATTTAGCTAGGGGTGTATCAATCTTATTGATTTTTTCAAAGAACCAGCTTTTTGACTGGTTGATTTTTTCTATCGTTTTCTTAATCTCAATTTCAGATATTTCTCCCCTTATTTTGCTAATCTACTCTCTTCCATTTACGTTTGGGATCAGAGTGCTCTAGTTTCTCTAAAGTTTTAAGTTGCATTGTTAAGTTGTTTATTTCTGATGTTTCCATTTTTTTGATGTAGGCATTAAGAGCTATGAACCTACGTCTTAGGACAGCTTTCATTGTGTCCCAGAGATTTTGGTAAGTTGTATTTTCATTATCATTCACTTTCAGGAAATCTTGAATCTCCTTTTTCATTTCTTCCTTAATCCAGTTCTCATTCAGCATCATATTGTTAAGTTTCCAGGAGTTAGTGTATTTTCTCTTGTTTGATGTGTTGTGGATGTCCAGCTTTAGGCCATGGTGGTCTGATAGGGCACAGGTTAGAATTTCAACTTTCTTGTATATGTGTAGATTTTTTTTGTGGCCCAATATGTGATCTATTTTGGAGAATGTTCTGTGTGCTGCTGAAAAAAATGTGTATTCTTTGGTACGTGGGTGAAAAGTTCGATAGAGATCTGTAAGTTCCATTTCAGTAAGGGTTTGATTAAGTTCCAAAGTGTCTCTGTTAAGCTTTTGACCTGTTGATCTATCCCATGTTGAGAGGGCGGTGTTGAAGTCCCCAAGAATTTTCATTTGGGGGTTGATTTCGTGCTTTAGATGCTGTAGGGTTTTCTTAATGAATGTGGAGGGGCCCGTATTGGGTGCATATATGTTCCGTATTGTGAAGTCTTCCTGGTGAATTGTACCTGTGACTAAAATGTAGTATCCATCCGTGTCTCTTATAATTTTCTGTGGTTTGAAGTCCACTTTGTCTGATAGCATAATGGCTACCCCTGCCTGTTTTCTGCTTCCATTTGCTTGTAGAATTTTTGACCAGCCTTTTATTTTTAGAGCATGCCTATCTTTTGTGGTGAGATGGGTTTTCTGCAGGCAGCAGATTGATGGATTGTGATTTTTAATCCAAGTTTGTAATCTGTGTCTCTTGATCGGTGAATTAATTCCATTAACATTTAGTGTTATAATGGAGAAACTATTTTTGATTCCAGACATTTATTATGTTTAGTAGTTTTTATAAGTATATTGCTTCGCTTTTAATGGTGTTATACTTGCTTTCTGTTCTCCTGGATATGCCTGTTTTTTTCTTCACGCTTGAGTATCATTTCTAGCATTTTTTGAAGGCCTGGTTTGGTGGACATGTATCCCTTCAAGTTGTCTTTGTGCTGGAAAATTTTTCTTTCTCCCTCGATGATGACTGATAGTTTTGCAGGGTAAATCAGCCTGGGTTGACATTTTTGCTCATTCAATACTTGAAGTATGTCTGTCCAAGCTCTTCTTGCTTTTACTGTTTTGACTGAGAAGTCATTTGTTATTTTAATAGGTTTACCTTTAAAAGTGACTTGTTTTTTCTCCCTTGAAGCTCTCAGCACCAGTTCTTTATCTTGAATGTGGAGTGTTTTAACTATTATTTGCCGGGGAGTGCTTCTGTTTTGGTCGTATCTGTTTGGGGTGCGGAATGCCTCTTGTATATGGATGGGCCTCTCTTTTTTTACATAAGGAAAGTTTTCCTTGATGATCGTTTGAAAAATTTCCTCAGGAGTGGTATTTTGAGATTCTTGCTCTGTTATTCCATGAATACGCATGTTAGGCTTCTTCAGTTTGTCCCATATCTCCTGAATATTTCTCTCAAGTATTTTTTAGGCTTTAACAACCTCTTCCATTGAGCTGGTTAATACTCCCACATTATCTTCAATAACAATAAGCAATATACTTATAAAAACTACTAAACATGATAAATGTCTGGAATCAAAAATAGTTTCTCCATTATAACACTAAATGTTAATGGAATCAACTCACCGATCAAGAGACACAGATTACAAATTTGGATTAAAAATCACAATCCATCAATCTGCTGCCTGCAGAAAACCCATCTCACCACAAAAGATAGGCATGCCCTAAAAATAAAAGGCGGGTCAACAATTCTACATGCTAATGGAAGCAGAAAACAGGCAGGGGTAGCCATTATGATATCAGACAAAGTGGACTTCAAACCACAGAAAATCATAAGAGACACGGATGGATACTACATTTTAGTCACAGGTACAATTCACCAGGAAGACTCACAATACTGAACATATATGCACCCAGTACCGGCCCCTCCACATTCATTAAGAAAACCCTACAGCGCCTAAAGCAAGAAATCAACCCCCAAACGATTATTCTTGGGGACTTCAACACCGCCCTCTCAACATGGGATAGATCAACAGGTCAAAAGCTTAACAGAGACACTTTGGAACTTAATCAAACCCTGAAAGAAATGGAACTTACAGATCTCTATCCTACTTTTCACCCACATACCAAAGAATACACATTTTTCTCAGCAGCACATGGAACTTTCTCCAAAATAGATCACATACTGGACCACAAAACGAATCTACACATATACAAGAAAGTTGAAATTCTAACCTGTGCCCTGTCAGACCACCACGGCCTATAGCTGGACATCCACAACACATCAAACAAGAGAAAATACACTAACTCCTGGAAACTTAACACTATGATGCTGAGTGAGAACTGGATTCAGGAAGAAATTAAAAAGGCAATTCAAGATTTCCTGAAAGTGAATGATAATGAAAATACAACTTACCAAAATCTCTGGGACACAATGAAAGCTGTCCTAAGACGTAAGTTCATAGCTCTTAATGCCTACATCAAAAAAATGGAAACATCAGAAATAAACAACTTAACAATGCAACTTAAAACTTTAGAGAAACTAGAGCACTCTGATCCCAAACGTAAATGGAAGAGAGTAGATTAGCAAAATAAGGGGAGAAATATCTGAAATTGAGATTAAGAAAACGATAGAAAAAATCAACCAGTCAAAAAGCTGGTTCTTTGAAAAAATCAATAAGATTGATACACCCCTAGCTAAATTAACCAAAAGCAGGAGAGAGAACACCCAAATTAACAAAATCAGAAATGAACATGGAGTTATCACTACTGATACCCAAGAAATCCAGAGAATTATAACATCATATTTCAAAAACTTATACTCTGTGAAGTTTGACAACACAAAAGAGATGGATGAATTTCTAAGTAAACACAACTTACCTAAATTGGATCAGGAAGTTGTGAATTATTTAAATAGTCCTATAACATATAAGGAAATTGAAGAAGTAATCTCAAATCTTCCCTCCAAAAAATGTCCTGGACCAGATGGATTCAGCACAGAGTTCTACCAGACATTTAAGGAGTTAATAATACCAATACTCCTTAAACTGTTCCATCAAATACCAAAGGAAGGAACACTACCAAATTCCTTCTATCGTTTTAATCCCAAAACCTAATGAAGATTCACTTAAAAAAGAAAACTATAGGCCGATCTCTCTGATGAACACAGACGCAAAGATTCTCAACAAAGTCTTAGCAAATCGGGTTCAAAAACACATTAAAAAGATCATTCACGGGGACCAAGTAGGCTTCATCCCCGGCACACAAGGTTGGTTCAACATACGCAAATCAATAAATGTAATTCATCATGTAAACCAGTCCAAAGTCCAAGACCACATGATACTCTCGATAGATGCAGAAAAAGCTTTTGACAAGATCCAACAGCCTTTTATGATCAAAACGCTAGAGAGAGTAGGAATGGAAGGAACCTTTATCAATATAATAAAAGCTGTATACAACAATCCCACAGCAAGGATTATGCTCAATGGGGAACAATTGGAAGCATTCCTACTTCAATCAGGAACTAGACAAGGCTGTCCACTCTCACCACTTCTATTCAATATTGTACTTGAAGTCTTAGCTGAAGCCATAAGACAAGAAAGGGACATAAGAAGGATTCAAATAGGCAAGGAAGAAGTCAAACTATCGCTATTTGCAGATGACATGATCTTATACCTGAGTGATCCCAAAAACTTCACCAGGAAGCTCCTGGAACTAATTGAGAAGTTCAGCAGGGTGGCAGGATACAAAATAAATGTGCAAAAATCAGAGGCCTTCCTATATGCGCAGAATGAAAGAAGTGAAAAAGCCTTGAGAGAAACAATCCCATTTACTCTAGCCCCTAAGAAAATGAAATACCTTGGTATAAACCTAACTAAGGAGGTAAAAGACCTTTACAATGAAAACTTTAAAACCCTAAAGAAAGAAATAGCAGAAGACACCAGAAGGTGAAAAGACCTCCCTTGTTCCTGGATTGGCAGAATCAACATCGTAAAAATATCCATCCTACCAAAGGCAATATACAGATTCAATGTTATACCAATTAAAATCCCAAAGCAATTCTTCAAAGAAGTTGACCAAACAATCTCAAAGTTTATATGGAGGCACAAAAGACCCAGGATAGCAAAAACAATCCTGAGTAACAAAAACACTGCTGGAGGTATTACCATACCAAACCTAAGTCTATATTACAAATCCATAGTTATAAAGACAGCCTGGTACTGGCTCCAAAATAGACACACAGATCAATGGATAAGGATTGAAGACCCAGATATAAGCCCACAAAGTTACAGCCATTTGATCTTTGACAAAGGGGCCCAAAGAATCCAACGGAAAAAGAACAGCATCTTCAACAAATGGTGCTGGCAAAACTGGATCTCCACATGCAGAAGATTAAAGCTGGACCCGTACTTGTCACCATGTACAAGACTTAATTCCAAATGGATCAAGGACCTTGATATCAGGCCAGAGACTATAAAAACCATAGTTGAAAGGATAGGGAACTCCCTTGAGCTGATTGGGCTAGGCCAACATTTCCTAAACAGACATCCAATGGCAGAGTCACTGCTACCAACTCTCAACAGTTGGGATCTTGTGAAATTAAGGAGCCTCTGTTCAGATGAAGAGATTGTAACACGACCTCAAAGGCAACCCACAGAATGGGAGAAAATCTTCACTAACCACATATCTGATAGAGCTCTACTGTCCAGAGTGCATAAAGAACTTAGAAAACTAAACACCAAGGAAACCAATGGCCCAATTAAAAAATTGGCCCTGGAACTTAAAAGAAACTTTACTAGGGATGAAATTAAAATGTCTAACAAATATCTTTAAAAATGCTCCACTTCCTTAGCCATCAGGGAAATGCAAATCAAAACTTCCCTGAGATATCATCTCACCCTGGTCAGGATGGCAAAAATCCACAATACAAACAACACCCAATGCTGGAGAGGATGTGAAGAAAGGGGAACTCTTCTACATTGCTGGTGGGAATGCAGGCTCATATAGCCACTCTGGGGAGCCGTCTGGAGATTCTTAAAGAAATTAAAGATTGAAATGCCATATGACCCTGCTATTCCACTTTTGGGACTAACCCCCCATACAGCAGAGGTTCACCTCGATAGCACAAGCACGACCATGTTCATAGCAGCACTGTTTACATTAGCAAAGTCATGGAAATCAACCCAAATGTCCAACAGTTGACGAGTGGATAAGGAAAAAGTGGTACATCTATACAATGGAGTACTAGTCAGCCATCAAAAATGATGAATTACTGGAATTTGCCGGGAAATGGATGTCATTAGAAACAATAATATTAAGTGAAGTATCCCAGACCCAGAAAATTAAGCACAGTATGTACTCCCTAATAGGTGGCGCCTAGTACCAAACCCACCCAGCCCACCTAAAGACACTCAAAGAAAAATCTCTGTAATACCTACAGTAATTGCAAGGATTATGAACATGAGGGATGGTGTAGGGGGGCCACACCAGAAACAAGGAGAGAGGGGACCATGTTACAGGAGAGAAAACGGGCCTCCATCAAGGACTGTGATTAAGTTCACAGATTTTCGTTCCTGATCATTTACTACTGAGGGGGTATGATCTAACTAGAAGAGGAGGGCATATAGTCTGGCAGATAAAAAGTATCCATTTTGCAAATGGGTGATAGACAGCCACAGCAGTGTTCCTATACTTAAGGGGAACATGGGAAAGGGTTCAAGGAATGGCCACTGAGTCCTTGTATGTCATTGGAGAGGAGTGCTCAGAGGAGAATCAGGCATGCACAAGAAAGGACTCTCTGGGAATTGGGGCGGGAGGCACTGGGGAGTGGGAAGGGAGGGGTGAGGGGAGGGGGAGCAGGGGACTCGGGGGGAGGTGGAGGGAGGGAGGGAACTGGTGTACCTATTAAGTTTGCATGAGCTGACATAATAATAAAAAATGTAAAAAAATGTAATATTCCTTGATAAATTCATACATGCAAATAATATATTTTGGTTATTCCCTCCATTGCCTTCTCTAGTTCCCTTCTCACACCCATCAAACCCCTTATTTCCAAAAATATTCCTCTTATTTTTATGTTTTTGCTGTTTTGTTTGTTTTTGTTTTGTTTTTCATTATCTACTGAATTTAATAAGGTTGTTTGCATTAGCATGGGCAGGGAGTTAGTTACTGGAGCATGGCCAACTTAACAGTGTTGAAACCACATTAAAAATGACTCCCTGTCCCACTTACAATGATTATCTGCCAATGGCTCCTCTGTGAAGGGTGGAGTCTCATGAACCTCTCTCCCATCAGTAATAGACTATTGACAAGCCCTATTTTATGCATGTCTTCTGCAGGTAACCACAGACGTTGTTAGCTCATAGTTTCTGTGATATGCTCCATATGCCTACCCCTATTGGCTCTTAGTTTTTCACCTCTCACCCATACTATCCTCACCCCACAGCCAATATAATCAACCAGTTTACATAGCTTTAACAACCTCTAGAACCCATGAATTCTAATAAATATTACCCTTACATTCCCAGACACTACATTCATCACTATCCATTCTATAAAAATCCATTCCAAAGATCAACCCTAATCAAACTATACAACTTTACTAGAAGGTGGATAGCTATCATAGTTTCCCAGCTAGCTCACCAGAAATTGCCATACACTTTGGCCACATTCTATGTTACACTGCTGATTGGTCCTTACTTTCTTCTCAGCACCATCTAGCTGTCCCCTTCTAGCTGTCACTATAACCAGGCAAGTACAACTTTACATACTTTTAATGAACTCTAAAATCTGTCTATTCATCTTAAACTCTAAATCCTCACTCCTAGCTATTGTATCCATCCTGTTTTATCCTTTCGAAGCTGTTATGATACTTAAGCCAAACCTTACTCACCAAACCTGACTCCCAGTCTTAAACTTATCAACTAAAATTAGATCATTTCACCTCCAAATAAAAACCAGGTTTACATACTTCAGATGCACTACAATCACCACATCTACAAAATAGAACTAGACTGATCTTCAAGCAACACCATGCCATCCATATCCAGGGAAACATTTCCAACAACTATCAACGTCTGGAAAACCATCTGACTCAGTAGAAACATATAACAAAGAAAGAAACCAAAGACTTAACACATCATGAAATCACAAAATATACCAAAAGATGGGCAAATATATTTACTATTAAAGCCTACTACAAAAATCATTAATCCTAAAACATTAGATTACAACTTCTTGGATATTAGTCAAAAAATAACAATCAAAGTAATGAATTCCAAAGATCACTTATAAGTCTGATCAAGAAAATATGAGAGAAAGTACAAAAGGAATAAGAGGAATTCCAAGAGATGAATTAACACATGAATAAATATTAACAGGAAAATAATAAACAGCATTTGAAGAAGACAATGGAGGAAATGAAAGTAAGTGCAGAATTACTGATATTTCATTTAGGGCTGAACATTCAAGAGTCATTATTCTCAGCCTTTTGACCAATTATGAGTCTCTATATTAAATGTCTCCCACTGAAGATCTCTGTATTAAATGTCTCTATATTAAATGTCTTTCAGTGAAGTTTCTCTGACCAAAGCTGAGATCAGCACTAATTCACAGGTATAAACATAAATATTTAGAAGGCAGTTTGATGATGTGTCCATTTAGTAAAACAATAATAGTAGTTCCCACACTTCAGTGTCTATCACCTTTCTAACCTGCTTTTGACTAGATTTATAGTACCAGTGTGAATTTCCCTCCTGTGGAACAGACTTCATATCTAATCAGAAAGTGATTTACTGATTGGATTACCCCAACAGTCCCGCCACTATTGCACCAATGGCCACATTTTGACGTGCAGGTTGGTATTGTAGCTTGCAGGGTTCATAGCTGGTTAAGACTATTGATGACTTTTCTTTCCTAGCAGTCTGCATAACACTTTTTGGTACTGTGAAAGCTAGCCAGTATGAAGGCAGATTACAACTCAGTTCCAGCTTGAATTCTCCAACCAAAGTTTGTGGTATCTTTAGCAACAGGGTCTTACCATTTAGTTCTGATGGGGAACCAAGAGAAATAACAGTAGTCTATATTATTTGGGGGCTTTCTATATGGTTTCCTTAACTAACAACTCATAAGGAGATAACCTACATCTGGCAATGAAATTTTTGTTAATAACTCATGGCTTCTAGAAGGAGCATCATCTACCCATGTAGGTTACCTCTATCCAAACTCTTCTGAAAATTATATTTTCAATTATTTATAGGATAGTAAGTTTCCATATGACTTTCGTTTAAGACAGTGTCTTGCTATGTAGCCTTCCAGGTGGAATGGTAGTCATTCTGTAGAATGGGCTGTGATTTTTCTTACTTCTGCCTCCCAAATGCTAAGATGACGAACTTCAGAGGCCTGGCTTTCATTAGATATTTAAGTCTTTTGTTATTCATAGGTAGCTTTTACTTTACTCTGGTTCTTCTCTGAAAACATTTGCAGACAACTACCAGCTAGAATGTTTCATGGTAGCATTGGTTTACAATTTGGGATCATATCACTGGACCAAACAACAAGGATTTTAAAAATCTAATGGAGAAATGGACAAATTCATGAGACTAGCAGACTGAGATCAAGCAAAACAAGAATTAATTACATGGAACTTAATGAACTGAAGAATGACGTTTACAGCTGTGTGTGAAACACTCCTGACTCTCTCATGTTTTCTTTCCTGGATATAAAAGAACTTTTTCGGGGCTGGAGACGTGGCTCAGGGGTTAAGCCTCTGCCTTGCAGGCAGAATGTCCTGAGTTCAGATCCTAGACCCCACATATAGACGCCGGGCCGAAGCGGGGGCGGCCTGCGTTTCTGATTAGATATGAAGTCTGTTCCACAGGAGGGAACAGAAGCCTGTGAATCCTGGGGCAGAGTAAACAAGGAGGAGGTGGAGGCGGTCCATGGTGGTTCCTGAATTCGCCCGTGGTTCTACACACACACACACACACACACACACACACACACACACACATACACACACACACACACATGCACAATTGAAAAAAATAAGAACCTTTTCTATTTTCTCTTAAGATTTATACTTTTTAACAGCTGAGTAGCTTATACTTTTGTAAATATCAGTGAAATATTTATCTTTTTTCCTTACCTAGGTCTTCCAAATTTTAGAAACTCATATTGAATATCCTTATTTACATTGCAATACAATTATTTGCATAAGTTCAATAAGGATTTGTAATCCTTGTAGCAGGACATAATTGGAAATACAGGTTATATAAACAAAATTTTTATTTGAATGTCAGATTTAAGGAATTAAAGACAACTTTATAAAACCAATGCTTACCAAGCCCTTTTGGGAAACCCAGCCTGGTGTTCTGGTTTGTGATATTCATCTGTCTTACAGAAAAGTAGAGAAGGTCACTATCTGTCAGGATCAGGGAATATACAAAATCCTAGTGCCTTAGTATAAATGAGGGATTCACTCAAGCCTATAGGGATTGTTAATGAAATCTATTAACAAATGCTTAGCTTGGCTTCCTAACCTTGGGAGGTTTTTAAAAGTCTAGTCTGAGATTACTTACAAAAAAATTCTAGGAAATCAAACTAAAAAGGCCTCTGGAGTCAATTATAATTCTTTCTGCACTTATATGCATAATTAGGTTAAATCAAATAAGATCAGATTTACTATGCAAGCAAGAAAAACCTGACTGGTTAGATTATCTTTGATCAAAAGAAAGTGATTATAGAGAGAAATCTTGTATAACTGGAAAACTACAGCACACCCCCCAAAATTCTGAATTCTGCTTTCTTACAATATCTGATTGCAACACCATAAGTTAATTTTTAAAAAATGTTTCTAATTTTCCTAATGACATAAATCAGTATTTAATTGTCCTTTCACCAAAATCTTGTAAGCTAAAAGTGAATAACTTAACATAAACTTCAGAGAAATCCTGCAACAGATCATGTAGTGGCTAACTTTGCATCTGCTGTCTTGGACATGTAGGGTTCACATAACAATCAATCCTATCACCAAATGCCAAAAACTGAGAAATAAATCTGTTGGTATTTCTATTATTTCTGGGTTACATAATGATGCTTAGAGCTCAAGTCTTAAAAAAAAATCTCACTGACCAATCTCTGCAGTCACCTACTGGATTTCATTAAATGCTTGATTTATCACACAACTTTTCAAATATTTTTGTAGAACTAGATATTTAACCCAGGGTCTCATTCATTTTGAAGAAAATACTCAATCACTGAGCTGTATCAGTGTCAACAGATGATTTACCTGGTCCTTAATGAAGCAAGGAAGCACAATTAGAAATGGATTTGTATCAAACAGCAACAGGTGGGACTAACAAAGATTATTTCAGCAGTTAATTATTAGTTAGGCTCTTCCAAAGGTGGGGCAGGAAAAGCAAAACTGAAAACAACAACAAACCATAATTCAAAGACCCTATATTAATCACCTGGAAACAGACCAGCCAAATCTCTCCCCATCCTAAAGCTCAGGGAATCTTGCAGAAGAGGGCCTGGCAAGATTGTAAGAGCCTAAGGATGGGGAATACCAATGATATGCAAGATACTCCACACAAGTTAGGGCTGAAGTAGCTATAATTGCACTTTGCATGACCTGCACAATGACTGACATGTCAATGACCCCACAAAGTCTAGCATGGATCAGAGGGGAGAAGGCTCCAGGCAGTAGAATCCTTAGAGGCAAGGGATTAACAGTCATAATAGAGTTCCCATACTTACTGGAGCCCAAGAAAGGGCTCTGGGCTATGCCACTGAGTCCTGAACCCAGAAGGAGGTTTGGCATTCACACAAAAGGATGTTCCAGGGAATGCGGGGGGGGGGGGGGGAGAGGGAAGGGGAGGCACTGGGAAAAGGAGGGGGGTGTGAAAGGAAGGGGAAAAGGGGGGAGAGTGCAAGGGGTGACTGGGGAAGGGGAGGACGTTGGTACCTATTGAGCTTGTATGATTGGCAAAAAACATAAAATGTGGGAGAAAAAAGTTATTAGTTAGGCCTCCCTGAGAATGATTAGGCACATCTTGGTGCATGACTTCTAAGACCCTAGTTCGCACAAGCACACTGTCACACTAACTTATTCAGAGTCCCCTGCCACATATAGATAATCACCATCCCCAAGGTGAAATATGGTTTTCACAAGAATTCTGTTGAGTCAGTTGAAGAAGAATTACCCAACCCTTTTGATGCTTTTCTATCCATAGACACACTTTGATATGCTTTTTGGACATACACTCCCATTTTTTTGTACTCAAAACTGAGCCTAATCTCATTCTCTAACTACAAAATTCCATTGGAATATAGTCTGTATGTATTATCATGAGGTTTCTTAAATTGAGTGTTCTAATATTTCAACAAAAATACTTTAAATAACTTTCTCCTTCACAAGGAGAAGAGGAAAATCTTATGATGGAGAACAGGTTAAAACATGAAGAGGCTCTATTCAAAGTCAAAAAAGCATCTCATTCCTCCTTCAAGACAAATGAGCCACATTGTCAAAGTGTTAAACAAGTGGAAACAGGCTTTAATTAGTGTCTTTTCCTCGAAGAATCTCATGGGATAGGGAGGCTTTGATTTATCAAGTTCATGGGAGGATTTGGGGAATCCGAATGGTGGAACTTCTGGTCATCAAATCAGTAAGAGTATTCAGAAGGTACTCAGGCAACATAAGAACTGGGCATATTCAGCAAAGCTGTCATGCTCACAGATGTGAGTCTAAGAAATGGGAGGGGATCCTTGAAAGGTAAAAATATGAAATTTCAACTCATAAATTCATGCTTAATAATGGCCACCTCTCATAATTTCTATTCATTCTGTCCTTCTTCACCATTCTTGTAACATGCTGGGAGCACAGATGAAAAAAGAATGGAGGTTTGGATGAAGTTCGGAGGAACTCCACTGCTCCTTCTCTCCAGCTAAGAGCCTCTTTGTGTGAAATCCAGGAGTCCTGCTCGGCCATCCAAGTTTCCAGACCCATAATCAGCTTTGAGTGTCAGTGTCCAGACCCACAATGGCCTAATCTGCACAGTTGCCTGTTGCTATGGTAATCCTGCCAGAGCTTTCCTCAGCAAATGAAAGAATAGGCAGCAGGATACCTGGGGTGCTTGGGCACACTGGAGAGGGGGAGCGTTGTCATTTGAATATCCTAATTGCACTAATTGATACACTTTGTGATTAAAAGTCCACAAACACACAGCACAGCCACAGGGAACTTGGCTGGGACAGGGGGGCTTCCAGCAAGCAGGAAAGCTTTTTGTCACTAGAGAAACTTCACAGAGGAATGTGGAAAGTAAGGAGCGGCGCCAAAGAAATAGGGCTCAGGTAAACGCAGGACTCTGCACCTAGGCTGCTGCAAGGCTTGAAAACTCAAGACTCCAGGGGCTGCTTGAGGCTTGTTGACAGGGAGGCAACCAGAATGGCTCCTCTGAGAGGGCCCAGGGAGCAGGCCTTGACCTGGCCCATGGCCCCTGCAGTCCAGGTTGGGAAAGGTTTGCAACACTCACCTGCTCTGCTGCCCACATCTCTGCAGCTAGACCTGCCTTGTTTTGTCCCTTTCAGCCAGTATTTTGGACTCTATAATCAGCTTAGGTGTCTAATGGCTCAGTCCTGACTTAATTGGCCCTCACCGCTGGTTGCTATGGTGATACAGTCAGGAGCTGTGCTCACTATGTTGGAATAGGAGGGAACCAGAGAAGGGAGGGGGGACAGAAAATGGAGCAGGTAGGTCTGAAAATGAGAATATTCTAATTAACCTAACTGACAGAGTTTGGTGATTAAAAGCTATAAGCATGGGGCCAGGGCAGAAGGGTCTGGAGGCTTACCTGGAGAAGGAAGCATCGAGAACAGAGGGAAAAGAAGAAATACTGAGAATGAGGAAGGGCTCTGCCTGGTTGCTGAGGATCTGTAGATAGACACGGGCATGGGAGGAGATCCAGACCCTCACCCCAGGAGTCTAGGAATCCTCGGTTGTCAGTCGCAGCTCTTCCCTAGGAGACCAAGGCTCACCAGCAAAGAGACAGGAACTAAATCACATGTTGGGATAGCAGCAGTGCCCCGTGGAGCCTGAGGTTCCTCATGAGAAGGCAGAACTCTGCAGCCCCCCATTGTGCCACCAGTTGACACCACAATGGTCAACCCCTCCTGACATCATGAAGACCAGAGTGGGGAAACAGCTTGCCCACTGTGATACAACCTTACATGCTAGAATCACTCATCTCTCCTTGCACTTAATGCAGCTATGACAACAATGAGGATGGGCATGGCAGGAGTCTCGTGGGAAGAACTATGACCAGGGTGACTGGAGATACTCCTTCCCTCTAATTTACAAGTGAGGAAGGTATCAATAGTGCCTGTGTAGGCCAATGACCATGTGTATTTATATGTGGGCATACGAAGGATGGCACACTCTTTCTTTAAAATCCAGAATCTAGTGTCCCTCATAGATCTCTGTGTTCCTGCACCCAAGGCTGCCCAGCTCTTGGGAGGTTTCAGCTGTCTGCCTTCAAGTGCCCAGGTAACACAGGCTCCACCCAGAACCCTCAGTGAGGTTTCGGCATACTGTGGATGATTCTTTCCCCAAGCTATATGTTTATCCTCTGGCTGGTGTCTGGGAAGGCATGGAAAAACAGGCCCAGTAGATCCACAGGATTCTGCTCCATCTGCTGCCAGGAGTGAGGCCTATGGAAACTCCTCTTTTCTGCAGGCTGTCCAAGGGGAAGCCATCACATTCAGACAAAGAGAGAGCATCTTGAAAGACAAAAGCCCCTCTCTTGTCTTCCAATGAAATTTCAATTCATTAGTTGCCCACATTTTTCATAAAGTTGGCATTGAAAGTGGCATCTGCTGTGGGGTCAGAGGGTATTTATATGCACTGTGACAGAAAAGCTGATTGTATACTCTTGTAACAAGACTCTAATTTAACAGGTTTTTATCTCTGGCCAGGGGGTGACTTCCAATACCCATCAGGATGAAGCCAAGGGCATTGCAGGAGCAGCAAAACCAAAAAACAAAAAAAAATTAACAAACCATAATCCAGAACATCTGAGACTATATATCAACCACCTGGAACTGGGCCAGCCTAATCTCTCCCCATCCTGAAGCTCAGGGAAATTTGCGGAAGAGGGGGCAGTAAGATTGTAAGAGCACAAGGATGAGAAGAGTAACGACATGCAAGATACTCCATACAAGTTAGGGCCGAAGCAATTATAATAGGACTTTGCATGACCTGCGCTATGTCCAACACATTATTGACCCCACAAAGTCGAGCATGGACTAAAGGCACTAGGATCCTTGGAGGAAAGGGATTAACAGCCACAGTAGTGTTCCTATGCTTAAGGGGAACACAGAAAAGCATTCTGGGATATGCTCCTGGGTCCTTGCACCTCATCGGAGAGGAGGACCCAGAGGAGAGTTTGGCATGCACAGCAAAGGATCTCCAGGGATGGGGGGGGAGGAGAGGGGAGGGGTGTACCTGTTAAGTTTGTATGACCGGAAATAATAATAATAAAAATATCAATCAACAACAATCTTGAAAAAGAAAAGAAAAGAAAAGAAAAGAAAAGAAAAGAAAAGAAAAGAAAAGAAAAGAAAAGAAAAGAAAAGAAAAGAAAAGAAAAGAAAAGAAAAGAAAAGAAAAACTGATTGTATGAGTACAGCCTGGGGTTCCAGCTACCTCTGGGTAGCTTGCTAGAGAAACCTCTCGCATATCCTCTATAAGGGATAGTAATGGTGCATGATGGAGAATCCCAGGAAAATAGTTTCACTTACTTCACAGACAGCTACAAAAGGGACTGACTAAAGAGGTATTCTGCATGTTGAGAGAAACAGACAATGAGGCCCTGTCTCATCTGTCTTACAGTTAGGCTTTGGACGCATGTGAGTTGGCTCTGATCTTGACAACAAGGTTCCCAGCACCTACCCTGCTACCACTTGCTCCCAAATGCAGTTGCTGCTGGAACACTTTGTTCTGTAACAGAAAAGATATTCTTTACATATATCTAAATAATTGATAACACAAAGAAAATTACAATGGATGCAGAAATGCAAAAATGAGTATAAGTCACATTTCGCATTCAAATAAATGCAAGTAATAGCCAACAAACTTTTAACACCTGAGAAACTCTACGTACATTCAAACTACAATGAACATCCACATGATGATACTGACAATTAAAACATGTTCTATTACAAATGTAATGACAATTAAAAACTTCAAATGAGTTCATAGGCTATTTCCACACAATTAACTAAATACAATTTTTATGTCAAACATTAAGGAATGGAAATGTAATAATCAGTATCATGTCAATGTGAAAGTCAAAATTATATTTTCAAGGACAGTGGTAGACTGTGAGTCATCAGTAATGTTATGGTTTTCCGGTTTCATGGAGTAAAATACTTCTTTTCTCTTTCTACCTGTGTCAATACTCTGTTTTTGCATATTTTATTAATTAGAATTTCAAAGCCTTTCAGTGTCAATATATCAAGTACTGTCTATGTGAGAATTTCAAAATTCTTGTATTCTTGTTCTGTAATATCTTTTTGTGGTAATCTGGAAGTAACGTATCTATAGGACAGAGGTAATAGAACCTAAGGTGTTCTGTGCTGAATCAAGTTTCTAAATGGGGAACTGATCATGAAATAGGTTGATAAGCATACATAGGCCTAGGTCATAATGTTTTATAGTGTGGTTATGGTGAGACTGTCCCATGTCTAAATTAAGAAACAAGAAATCATGTGTTTTTATACAGGATTGGAATTTGTTAGGTAGAAGCATTTCTACTTTCCCTGAGATATCTGCTAAAGTTTGACCCTGCTCTTTTTTTTATACATTTTTATTATTTCCGCTCATACAAACTTAATAAGTAGACCAGTTCCCTCCCTCCCTCCTCCTCCCCCTGAACCCCCTGCTCCCCCTCCCCTCCTTCCCCATCCCCCAGTGCCTCTCCCCCAATTCCCAGAGAGTCCTTTATTGTGTATGCCTGACTCTCCTCTGGGTCCTCCTCTCCGATGACATACAAAGACCCAGTGGCATTTCCCTGAACCCTTTCTCGTGTTCCCCTTAAGCATAGGAACACTACTGTGGCTGTCAATCCCTTGCCTCCAAGGATCTTGGTGCCTTTAGCAGATGCTAGACTTTGTGAGGTCAATAGTGTGTTGGACATTGCGCAGGGCATGCAAATTCTTATTATGATTGCTTCGGCCCTAACTAGTGTGGAGAATCTTGCAAATCATTGCTTCTCCCATCCTTTTGCTCTTACAATCTTACCACCCCCTCTTCCGCAAATGTCCCTGAGCTTCAGGATGGGGAGAGATTAGGCTGGCCTAGTTCTACGTGGTTGATATAGAGTCTCTGAGGTTCTGGATTGTGGTTTGTTGATTTTCTTTTGCAGTTTTGCTGCTCCTACAATGCCCTTCACTTCATCCTGATGGGCACTGTATGTCCTCCATGGTCAGAGACAAAAAGCTGTTAAACTGGAGTCTTGTTATAATAGCACATTCAAGGGTAGATGTAATAAAAGTAGGAAACCTCAGTGAGGGAGGGGTCAATCACCCATTTGCAAAATGATTACTTTTTATCTGCCAGACTATATGCCCTCCCCTTCTGGTAAGATCATACCCCCTCAGTTGTAAATGATCAGGAACGAATGTCTGTGAACATAACCAGGTGTCAAATTACTTACTTGCATTCCTTGATGGAGGCCTATTTTCTCTGCTGTAACATGGTCCCCTCTCTCCTTGTTTCTGGTGTGGCCCTCCAACTCCATCCCTCCTGTTCATAATCCTTGCAATTACTATATTACATAGGTTTACCTTTGAGTGTCTCAATGTGGGCTGGGTGAGTTTGGTACCAGGAGCCACCTATTAGGGAGTACATACGGGGCTTAATTTTCTGAGTTTGGGATACTTCACTTAATATAATTGTTTCTAATGACATCCATTTCCTGGCAAATTCCAGTAATTCATCATTTTTGATGGCTGAGTAGTACTCCATTGTATAGATGTACCACATTTTCCTTATCCACTCCTGACCCTGCTCTTGAAGACCTCTCTCAGATACGGCCCAGCATAGTCAGAAATAAAGGTTAGTAGTGAAAAAGGAATTTCAAGACACATGTTGTTTGTACACTTAACATATCTTGTTGCTTCGCAAATTTATCCCCATTTTTTTATTTTCTATTTTTAATTTTTAAAAAATTATGAATATTTTACATATCCATTCATGTAATAAAGGTTAAATAATTTGGCTACATATTTTAGCATGAATGCTTAAAATAAAAGTGTTAATAGAGTAGCATTATTTGTGCTCATCGAAGAGATACTTAGCACATATTGTCAAAATTTTAAATGTTACAAAGATTTACTATTTTTATTTTACACTTGTATAGAAAAGAACTAAAAATATGTATATACATACATATGTACCGAGTGTACATACATCATATGTATGTGTGTGTGTGTAATATATATGGGCTTCTACCACTTATTTTATTTTCTTATTCTCAATTTTTTTTATTCTTTTAGTGTTTTATGCAAAGATATAGTGACAACCCTTCTTCTTTCCTACCAGTCTCCTACTTTCAAGGTTTTTTTAATGTGTGTGCCTCACTGTGTTTCATCTGGGTTGCTTTTGATGGAATGTGCCTGAGCATTTACTGGAGCATGAATCATAGTCACTGGATATACCATTGAGGAGAGAATCCTCTCTCCCCCCTCATACAGCATTAATCCTCAACATTCTCTCAGGGAGGTATGAGACATCTTGAGTTCTTTCCCCTTTAACCCCATTTTAAAAAAATATTTATTTATTTTTTCCACTCATACAAACTTGATAGGTACCCCATTCCCCTCCCTCCACCCTTCCCTGGATCCCCTTGCTCCCTCCCTCATTTTCCCCTTCCTTTCCTCCCCTCCCTTACTTCCATTGCCCCCCCCAGAGCATCTTTTATTGTACATGTCAAACTTCCCTCTGGGTTCTCCTCTCTGATGAGGTATAAGGACTCAGTAGCATTGCCTAGAGTACTTTTTTGTGTTCCCCTTTAATATGGGAACACTATTGTGGCTGTTAATCCCTTGCCTCTAAAGATCCAGTGCCTGTGATCCATGCTAGACTTTGGGGGATCAATGATATGTTGGTCATTGCACAGGTCATGCAAAGTCCTATTATGATTACTTCGGCTCTAACTTGTGTGGGTATCTTGCATGTCATAACTCCTCTCCATCTTTAGCCTCTTACGATCTTACTGCCCCTTCTTCTGCAAATTTCCTGAGCTTTAGGATGGGGAGAGATTAGGCTGGCCTGGTTCCAGGTGGTTTGACTCCTATGGATATGGAGAGGGACTAGATCTGCTAGATTTCATACTTGTACTACTTCTTTCCTTACATACATTTCACTTGACAAGACGTAAGTAGCATAGGAAGCAAAATGGAAAGTCTATCCATTTTACAGCGTGATAAAAATATCATAAACATTGCATATTTATTATTGTACACTTGTGTGAAGTTGTGTGAATGTTGGTATTGTATGAGTGTTACTGTAATTTTTATTAAGGAGTTTGAACTGAATGTAGTATTAATAACAAGTTTCGCTTATACTGTGTCAAATTTCCTCCTGTTATCTCTTTACAATGTTTATACTTATTTTGTAAATTTCCTCTCCTGGTGTTTCAAATGCAGTCTTTATGTGTTTATCATAGATAAAATAAATTAAAAAAATCATATGAACTATCCCATAGGTAACAATTTGGTAACCTGAAAAAGAAAATAATAAAAATTATAGGGATATAGATCATACAGTACCAAGGAATAGTGTAGAAGCTACTGGAAGAAATGATCAAGGCCTCATCAACTCACGAGATCTGCAAGTCTCAATAAAAATCACAATGGCAAAAGGTAACCACCAGTGTAATAGTGGCATGGGTATCAAGGAGGCAAACAACAGCTTTTTGATTGGGTTCAAGATCCACTTGTCAGTATGGGACACATTCCTATCACTGCAAACTACAACAAGAACCTAAAAAATGGAAGGAAATAGATCAATAGGAAAAACAGCCTATGAACCTATAGGTAAGAAGACAGTATACCAAATTGTTCTGTAAATAACTACTATTACACTCATAGATTTGAAGAGCATTTAACACTTACCCTAGAAGTCTTCTTCTATAACAGAGATAGAGGATCTCCTCATCCCTGACAGGATGCTTAGGGCAGTAGAAAAACAGTGAAGTAGACAACAATAGTCAACCATAATGTAGAGTACTGGCAACCCAGCAGGGCTCACCCAGAATCAAGCCAACCCAATTTCTCCCCATCCTAAGGCCTTGGGAACCTCACAGAAGAGGAGGCAGTGAGATTGTAAGAATCTAAAGATGGGAAAGTTTACTATTGGACAAGACATTCCATTAAAAGCAGGACTGCTGCATCTAAGAACTCACTGCAGTGAGACCTGTCCTTAGCAGACCTGCATAATGTCTAACATACCAAAGTGCTCTGAGACTATCAAGGAACTCAAGAGAGATAAGAGCATACAGTGGAAACCTTAGGGACTAAAGCTGGATGAGAGAAGGGAAATGCCTCTATCAGTGGGTGGCCTGAAGAGAGGCAAATTGGTATGTCACAAGAGGCCTGGACTCCAACAGGAGTAGACAAGCCAGAGGGAACCCTGGGGTCCATAAAAATAGACAGGCAGGAGGGTGGGAGTGTGTGGGATGGATTGATGAAGGGAAGGAAGGGAAATTGGAGGGGGGATGGAGGAAAGCAGGGATAAGTACTCAATATGCTTGTAAAATTAGAAAAACAAGAATGAATTATTGGGATAATATAGTGTATTTAATTTTGGTGTGTCTGATATGTAGACTTCTTCAATATAGAATATGATACAAGGTGTTAATGAGATAGTTCACCTTCTTTTTATTAGTGTATATTAATTGTACAGTTGCGGACCACATGACATTTTCATATACATAAATAAAGAAATTCAGTCATTTTAATTACTAATTTAATATAAATTGATAATTTATAAATTACATGTTTTCCTTGAAATATTTATATTGTAAACAGTGGCCTAAACATTAAAACATTTGACTGAAACAAGTTATGTGTATTTAACAATCTATGCATGAAAATACTTTAACCACTTATTTAAAAAAATGGCCAATCACCTTAATGAATGAAGTAATTATTTAAATTAGAGATTCTGGAAAACATCCAAAATTAGGGAGATTCCAAGGAAAGTTTATTCACAGAATGTGAATAGAAGAGAACCAAGAATTTACATGTTTTTAAGTTTAAATATGTTTTCTAGGTTCCACAGTTATTATAAAGAGAAATTACATGCTTAGCACATCAGTAAAATTTTAGCACACAGTTTAAACCTTTTAGAGCTGCTGGAAACTTAGAGAAGGGAAACCTGAGAGTACAAGAACCACACAAAGGGTAAGAAAAACTGTAAGTATGAACACTACCTAAACCATACTACATAAACCAATAAACCTGAGGACTAGGCTACTGTTAATGTTCAAATAGTAGTATCCTTTTTTCTAAAGAGAGATTCCAGGATACAAAGACATTGGTTATAAACAAAAAGTACTGCTACATTCAGGAGTTGTGTATCTCTCAACTGGCCCCTATGAAGAGATAAATGCAAGTGATTGCTGCCTTGACCACATAGACACACCACGAGCTCCTAAATGTATCTAAATGACAAGTGACCTCTTTCTACAAAATTCCTAGATGTTTCCCAGGTACTCAGGGGTGAGAAGTCACAGATCAAACCATGGCTGGGAAACAGTACCTTGGAGGACATTGAGGAGATCATCACTGTCCTCCACCATACCCCCACTCTTATCAGTGCCATGGCCTTCTGCAAATTTCCATTGCTCTCTTCCTATGTATATTTTGGTATCTCCAAATCTTAGCACTTCAACAGATACCAAGTCAATCAAGAAAAAGAATTCAACATGCCTTAGGATCCGAGGGGTCCAGCCTATGCAGAACTCTGAGGTAATATTTTATTAAAGGGAAGAACATTTTCTCTAAGTGAATACACCACTATTAAAGTATGGGGTGCTTCAAGGCTCTGTGCAAATCTCCTCCAGATATTTGCTAGCATCTTTTCATACAACTAGCCAATACATATGATATGATTGATATGACTGATATGATATGATATAGTATAATATTTATATCCCAGACACAGTTGAACACAGATGGTGAAGGAGTCAGTTTCCTTCAGTACACTTATTTTAATTTTTCTTTGACCTGAATATTCAGTAGTTTTGTGTTAGTCCTGTCCTCAAGCTTAATATGAACATTCAAAAATATAGAAGTGAAGGATTACAGGTATTTCCATATTGCCCTCACTTCACTTCAGGTGACTTTATTTCACTCTTTCTTTAGCTTCTCCACAATTTTCTCATCATCCCTACAATCTACCAGTGTGGAGACATGCTGTGAGAGCTAAGACCTGGCAAGACGAGAACCCAGACACATTTATCTGAAGCACTATACAACATTGGGCAATCTCTAGAACTGTACAGAGTCATACAACATGCTCTCTATTCTGGTTCCTTCAATCATGGGATAAATGCTTTTGAACTTCAGCCATGCTGTTGAAAGCATCAGTACTTCAGTATGTTTTGTGGTTAAGAGTTTTACAGTATGAATATCTACATTTAGTTTTTCCCATTTTCTGTTGATGCATATTTTGTACATGTTCTGAAACATATTGCATGAGGTTGAATTAAAATGTAAGAGATTCATATATTTGGCAGAAGAAAATTCAAGATAGCATAGCACTGAGTCTGTGGCATGGCTACTTTTCAGTATCCTTATTCAAATCTACAATGAAAAGGGGTAACAAGCTAGACAGAATTATGAATGAATTTTGTCGAGGGAAGGTGTGTAAGCAACCTTAAAGTTTCTGATGAAAAAACTATCAAAGATATTTGGGTCATCATAGAGACACATTCTGCTCTTCATTGATATAATAAGAAAAGGACTATGAATGCAGGAAATCACTCATCAAAGGGTTCAACTCAAGAATATAAATCCTTTTGAAAAGACAAACCTTAAGACTAGAAAGTCAAGACATTTTTCTCTTCCTGTAAAGTAATTGACTAAGGGAAATCCCCCCCCCAGCATTAGCACATAAAAACTGCATTATCTGTTGTCCAAAGGGGCTAGGCTTCATTCTGAGTAGCAGAACTTAGAAATATTATCCAGATAGAGGTAATTTTCTGAGGCATGAAAAATGGAAAATTAAGGGAGTCATGAATACTTCTCAATGGTTTCAGAGAGCAACTAAGGCCAAGAAGTGTGTGGTAGGGTCTGAGTTCCTTTAAGGAAACACTGAAAGGCCATTAAGTGAAGCTGTAAAGATGAAGCCTATATTGTGAATATGCCAAGATGTTTAAAACTTCAGTGCCATGGGACATTTGACAAGGAGAGCTGCATGCATAGAGCAAAAAATATGATAAGAGAAAGAGCGGTGCTGTGGGCAACAAAGCTGGAGGAGTGAAACCACCAAAGTTCTTTGAAACTGTAATGATTTCATCAGGAGCCTCAAATGCTAAATGCGGAGCTATGGGATTCAGGTTGCTCTACTGGGTTTCAGTGTAACTTTAGTCTGATCTTACCAGACTATACTCCAAAATCTCCATTCAGGAATGAGAATTTTCACTCTATACCATTGCTTGTTGAAAAGCCACAATTTCAAAACATCTCTTTTAGTATTAGAAAGAACTTTGGACTTTTGAGCAGTGTTGAAACTATTATAGAGTAAGGGAACACTTGATGTTAGACAGAATGCAGTTTGCTTCATGAGATAGTCACAAGACTATGGGGGCCAAGTGATTGATTGTAATGATTTGAATGTGAAATAATTTCTAGCAGTCTCATGCTAATGGGAGCAGGACTTGTGATTTGGTAACCTGACCCCCCCTCTCTCCTGATGGCTGTTAAATTGTAAGCCAAGATCTTTCTTTTACTACCACCATGCATTCCCAAACATGAGGAAATCTATCCTCTCTGGAACTGTAAGCCAAATAAACTCTTTTCCCCTTGTTACTTGGGTCAGAGTATTTTATCACAGCAAAACGATAACAGAATAACTTCAATATGGCATTAGGGGTTTAAGTCCATCCTCAGCTACATAACTAGTTTAAGGCAGCCTGATCTTCACAAGACCTTATCAGAAAAAAAAGGCAAAAAGAGTATTAGCTGCAAGAGTGCATGGAAAAAGGTGGTAATACAGTTTGGGTCAATGAATTATAGTTTGCTGACATCTCATCAAAATTGCCTGCAGTAGTTTCAATACCATATTGCCTAGTTTTCTATAGATTTATTGGAATCATTAATTGTTAGTTTGGTAACTTTGTCCTTTTCAAGATTATTTTAGCTATTCAAATATTGCATGATTATATATAAATTCTATTATTAGTCAATTATTTTAAAATTCCTGATAAGATTTTCATCAAGATTTTTCTTGTTACATATTTTCTGGACAGAAGAAATATCTTAATATTGATTCCTTTTTCCATAAGCCTACCTCTCCATTTTTTGAAAGTTTTCTTTATATGCCTCAGAAACTGCTCCTGTACTTTTCAGTAATATGAAAGTTATCTGTAACCTATATAGTCTCAGTCACAGCTACTCAATTATGGTGTCATAGTAGGCAGTACGGAAAAAAATGAGTATGGGAGTATGGTTGTGTTACCATATAATCATGTTAAAAAAATGAGATATAGGCTACATTTCGCCATAGGCCCTAGTTTGCCAACCAATCCCTTGATGTGGAAGATCCATTATTTACTTGGTCTCATTATTTTAAATCTTTTAGAAGGTATTTTAATTTAATTTTACAGTTATGTCTTATATACATATACATCATTTCACTATTGATCTTATATTCTATGACTTATTATGACTTACTATCTCAACAATTTCTTCCAAGTTCTTCATAGTTTTGATCAATACAATGATGCTATCTAAAATTAGAGTTGTTTAGTCCTTTTCAATGTTTATGTATTTTATTCTTTACTGAGATCTGCATTGCAATGTTTATAGTATAGCTACAAGAGAGAGGTCATCCTTGTCTTTCTGACAATAATAAGCAAGAAATGTTCAGTATTTACCTTGAACTATGATACTGGCTGAGAATTTTCATTTATGCTTGTTATCAGATTAAAGACATTTTCTTTTGTTCCATTTTTCTTTAGATGCTTAAATAGCTGGTTGCTGAAATTTTTGTATTTATTATGATGATCATGTGGGAATGCAGAACCTAACACTTGGCGAGATCACAGCCTGGGAACACTAACTTCTTATACATCTAATATTTAGGAAGAGCATTAAATGCTCTCACTCTTACATACATTATTCCTATGCAAATAAAACTCCAGTGTAATAGTACTGTACTGAAAGAACTGGGAGACATAGACTCTATCTGACAAGGAATAAGTAAGTCCAAACATAACAGGGAAAAGGAAGAAAAATGCACAGAAGAAATTGAAATTTTTGACTCCTACAGTTGAATATGGATAAAAATTTAGTCAGATTAATATAAAATATCACATTAATATCTAATTTCCTTAAATCCAGTTACCCAAAATATGTGTATATTTTTAAAATTTATTTATTTATTTATTTGGTGTGTGTGTGTGTGTGTGTGTGTGTGTGTGTGTGTGTGTGTTTGTGTGTATGTGTATCAGAGGGTACTATGTGCCCCTGTGAAGTTGCTTCAGGAATCATCCTGCATTGTTTCCACCTCCTTTTTGCTTTGTTCTGAAATTTTCCAGGCTCTACCCACCAGGGCTGGAAGTGCAGACCACTGCCAGAATTTTCGTCTGGGTTTTTACATGGGACCTGGGATCCAAACTCAGGACCTTCTGCTGGCAAGGCAGAGTCTTAAGTCTTGAGCAATCTCTCCAGCCTAAAATATGTGTGCCTTAAAGGAAACTGTAATTATATTAATGACACACAAGGCAGTATGAAGAGACAAAGTCAGTTTCATAACAACTATGTTGTGACATTTATTTGCAAATTATCTGACAGGGAATTTAAAATAATTATGATAGTTAAACTCAGTTGTTAAGTTAATAGTATCTAATATCATTTGGAAGATGGACTTGTAGGCATGATCATGGAAAATTATCTTAATTAGGTTAATTGAGGCAGTGGGAAGATCCATCCACTAGTTATGGCTCCATCCCTTGGATGGGATTCTGCACTTTATAAAAAGAAGAAAGTTAAGCACTAGTATTTTTCACACTCAGCTTCTTGACTTAAGATATAATGTGACTATACAAACAACACCAAATGCTGGAGAGAATGTGGAGAGAGGGGAACTCTCCTACATTGCTGGTGGGAATGCAGGCTCATATAGCCACTCTGGCGAGCTGTCTGGAGATTCTTAAAGAAATTAAAGTTTGAAATGCCATATGACCCTGCGATTCCACTTTTGGGTATAACCCCCATACAGCAGAGGTTCACCTCGATAGCACAAGCACGACCATGTTCATAGCAGCACTGTTTACAATAGCAAAGACATGGAATCAGCCCAAATGTCCAACAGTTGACGAGTGGATAAGGAAACTGTGGATCTATACAATGGAGTACTACTCAGCCATCAAAAATTATGAATTACTGGAATTTGCCGGGAAATGGATGTCATTAGAAACAATTATATTAAGTGAAGTATCCCAGACCCAGAAAATTAAGCGCCATATGTACTCCCTAATAGGTGGTTCATAATACCAAAACCACCCAGCCCATCTTGAGACACTCATAGGTAAATCTTTGTATTACCTACAGTAATTGCAAGGATTATGAACAAGAGGGATGGGGTTGGAGGGCCACACCAGAAACAAGGAGAGAAGTGACCATGTTACAGTAGAGAAAATAGACCTCCATCAAGGACTGCAAGAAAGTAATGTGACATCTAGTTAAGTTCACAAACATTCGTTCCTGATCATTTACAACTAAGGGGGTATGAACTCACCAGAAGGGGAGGGCATATAGTCCAGCAGATTAAAAAGTAACCATTTTGCAAATGGGTGGTTGACCCCTCCCATTGCCAAATGCCATATGACCCTGCGATTCCACTTTTGGGTGTAAGTATTACATCTACCCTTGAATGTACTCTTATAATAAGACTCCAGTTTAACAGCTTTTTGTCTCTGGCTAGGAGGTGACATACAGTGCCCATCGCGATGGAGTGAAGGGCATTGCAGGAGCAGCAAAACTGCAAAAGAAAATCAACAAACCACTATCCAGAACTTCAGAGACTCTATATCAACCACCTAGAACTAGGCCAGACTAATCTCTCCCCATCCTGAAGCTCAGGGACATTTGCGGAAGAGGGGGCGGTAAGAGTGTAAGAACAAAAGGATGGGAGGAGCAATGATTTGCAAGATACTCCACACAAGTTAGGGCCGAAGCAATCATAATTGGACATTGCATGCCCGGCGCAATGTCCAACACACTATTGACCTCACAAAGTCTAGCATCTGCTAAAGGCACCAAGATCCTTGGAGGCAAGGGATTGACAGCCACAGTAGTGTTCCTATGCTTAAGGGGAACACAGGAAAGGGTTCAGGGAAAGGCCACTGGGTCCTTGTACGTCATCGGAGAGGAGGGCCCAGAGGAGAGTCAGGCACGTACAAGAAAGGACTCTGGGAATTGGGGCGGGAGGCACGGGGGGATGGGGACGGAGGGGTGAGGGGAGGGGGAGCAGGGGGCTCGGGGGGAGGAAGAGGGAGGGAGGGAACTGGTGTACCTATTAAGTTTGTATGAGCTGAAATAATAATAAAAAGTATTATAAAAAAAACAACATTTGGATTTATCCTATTTAAATTTCAGAAAACAAGACAGAAAAAAAAAACTTAAAATAACCTAAAGGAATAGAAACACACTCCATATGGAGGAAAGGGACAAGAATTATAATAGAAAGCTTGTCAGTAAAAACATAAGCAAGAAGTAAAAATTAAACTGTTGGAAGAAAAAAATCAATCTAGAATTTGGTATCTAGTCAGACGGTCCTTCAAAACTGAAAAAATAACTGTCTCTGACAAATAAAAATTTACAATTAGTTGTCAGCAATCTTTTCTCACAAAATATTAGTCTAAGTTCTACAGAAAAATGTGGTATGGGCCAGAAACTATATCTACATAAAAAGAAAGGGTATCTAAATGGAATGAAAATATTTTACTTCTTGTATTCATATTTGATATTTAATTTTGTTCAGAGCAACAACAGTAGTAATGTATCAGTAAGTATTGCAAACACACAAAAGAAATGTCATAAGCAATGGTAAGGAAGAATTCCGTTATATTCTTATACGATATGTGAGGTAGAAAGTTGTTGATTGCTGTAGATTTGAATTGTTTTAACATGTATATCATAAGTTTTATTATAAGCACTGATATTTATTTATTTATTTAGTATTATTTTTCATTTTTTATTATTTCCGCTCATACAAACTTAATATGTACACCGGTTCCCTCCCTCCCTCTTCCTCCCCCCTACCCCCCTGCTCTCCCTCCCCTACCCCTTCCCTCCCTATCCCCCAGTGCCTCCCCCCCAATCCCCAGAGAGTCCTTTAATGTGCATGCCTGACTCTCCTCTGGGCCCTCCTCTCTGATGACGTACAAGGACCCAGTGGCTTTTTCCTGAATCCTTTCCTGTATTCCCCTTAAGCGTAGGAACACTACTGTGGCTGTCAATTCCTTGCCTCCAAGGATCTTGGTGCCTTTAGCAAATGCTAGACTTTATGGGGTCAATAGAAGCACTGATTTTTTTTAAGAAATATATTTTATTGATATGCCAAAAGGGGGAGTGAAGTAAAATTATCTGGCTATTAGTAATAGAGAAAATGGAAAGCATGTAATCTGAATCAATTGACCTGAACATTAGGATCAAATGCCTTAGATTAACTGTATATTTTATTGAAAACAACAGAATAAATGAATATTCTCCTCAAGCTCACATGAAATATTCACAAATACAGACCAGAAATACTACAAAAATGTCTTAATGACAAGAATGTAAATGATAGCTGAAAAATCCTCTCCAATATTTAGAAATGAGACATCACACTTTGAAATTGTACATGACTCAATGAAGAAGTTTCCAGAGAAAATAAAAATATTCTTAACTGAACAAAGTTGCAACTTAACAATTTATTAAATTGTGCAAGATGCAATAAATAAGAGCTTACAGTTTTACAGCATTGAAGGAATATATTAGAAATAATAAAATCTGAAATCAATAACCTAAGCTTTCTTCTTATGAAGCAAGAGAGAAAAAGGCATGGTAAACTTATAGCAAGCTGAAATAAATATTATAAAACGTAGACTAGAAATCAATGCAATGAAAATAGTAGAGAAAATCAATAAAAAAAAGAAGTTAGGTCTCTGAAAAGATCAGTACATATATATAAAACCATGGATAAAAAAGAAAACATAGATTGCCAATATTACATGTGAAACAGGTTAGTCATTCTGATCTCATAGATATTAAAAGAATCATACAGAAGCACCATGAACAAATATATCCACACATTTGATGACTCCAATGAAATGGGACAGTTCTTTGAAAAAGATCAAGCACATCATTCTCATACAAAGAAAAATAGATAATGTGAATAGGTGTATATGTACTAAACAATTTTAATGAATAATTAATAAGCTTGATAAAAAGGAAAGCTCTGAGTCAAGATGGTTTCCCTGCTAAACTATAAGAAAGAATTATACCAATTTTCTACAATAGCTTCTAGAAAGTGGAATTAGATGAAGCACTCATCAATTCATTCTAAGAAATTTTTACTTCGATGTAAAGCATACATTGCAAAATCACAATAATAGATAATTTTCTCATGAATATAAAACAAAGCTCCATAAAACATTAGCAAATCAAATGACCCATAAAGGAATTATACACCATGATCACATACAATTTATTCTAGGTATGAAAAATTATTTAATATTCAAAAATTAATAAATATAGTCAGATAGAGGAACAGGTTACAGAATAAAATCAATTGATCATTATCAATTGATATAAAAGGAGCACTTGACAAAACTAACACTAACACTCGTTCTTGATTTTAAAAAAAATCACAGATCTAGAAAACTGTCTCTACTTTAAAGAACATCTGCTTAGGGCTGGAGAGATAGATCAGGAGTTAAGACTTTTCCTCACAAGCAGAAGGTCCTGAGTTTGAATCTCAGGTCCCACATAAAAAGGCCAGTTGGAAACAGCAGCAGCCTGAACTTCTGGCCCTGGTGGGCAGATCCTGGGAAATCCCAGAATAAAGTAAAAAAGAGGTAGAAGCAATCCAGGATGATTTCCAAAATCACCCTTGGCATAGTGTCACATAGTGCCTTCTCATACACACACACACACACACACACACACACACACACACACACACACACACACACTCGATCAAAATAAATACTTTTTTAATTTAAAAAAGAAAATCTGCTTTAAAAACCTACAATTAATATTAAAATCAGTGATGCAAATCTTCTTCCTCTCTTTTTCTTAAAAGATTGGTACAGTTCACTTATCTTTTATTTCTGATATTAACAAATTATACATCTCATTTTTCTTGCAATAACAGTCTTACTGGGATTGGCAATATCAATACTCTTTTATATCATCTATTGGGTGCATTAATTTTCTTACATTGTTTTCTTTTAAATTAAATTTGTGATTTTTACTCTTTGTATTTTTTTTAGTTTTGCAAGTTTTATTGAGTATTAATCCCTGATTCTCTCCATAAACCTCGCATTACTTTCCCTTCCCCTCATCAGTCCATTCTATTCCATCGCACCCTCTTGCTTGGCCTCGTCCATGGACTCTAGGGTTCCCTCTAGCTTGTCTATTCTTGTGGGGGTTTGACACTCTTTGGCATACCAAGTTGCCCCTCCTTGGGCCACCCCACTCATCCAGCTCTAGTCCCTAAGTTTTCCACTATGTGTTCTTGTCTTTCTTGAGTTCCTCGATAGTTTCTAGGAGTATGTTGATATGTCAGTCATTATGCAAGTCTGGCAAGGACAAGTCTAACTGCAGTGAGTTCTTGGATGCAGCATCCTGCCTTGAATGGAATGTCTTGCCCAACGATGGACCTTCCCAATTTTAAGTTCTTACAATATCACCACTCCCTCTTCCATGAAGTTCCCTAAGCCTTGGGATGGAGAGAGATTAGGTTGGCCTGATTCTGAGTGAGCATTGCCGGGTTGCCAGTACTCTGCATTATGACTGGCCATTGCTGTCCACTTCACTGTTCTTCTACTGGCCTAGGTTCATCCTATCAGAGATAACTGAGATTCTCTACCTGTTATAGAAGAAGACTTCTAGGCTGAGTGTTATGTAAGTGCTCTTCAAATCTATGAGTATAATAGTAGCTATTTACAGAGCAGTTTGGTGTATTGTCTTCCTACCTATAAGTTCATAGGCTCTTTTCCCCTATGTCCCATTCTGATAATTGGGTCTTTAGTACAATTAAAAAGCTATTGGTTGTCTCCTTGATACTCACATCACTATTACACTGGTGGATCACCTCTTGCAATGGTGATTTTTATTGCAATTTGCAGATCTTGTGAGATGATGAGGCCTGTGTTTATTTCTCTCTCCCAGTAGCTTTTACAGTATTCCCTGTTATTGTGTAAGCTATCCGGCATGGAGAAAGTTCTCAGACCAGTTCCAGTGAATGTATTTTGCCCATGTTTTGTGATCTATTTGTGTTGTATCTTTAGTAATAGGGTCTTACTGATGGTTTTTTGGAGAACAACTAAGAGCAATGGCAAAAGCCTATATTGTTTGGGGGCATTTGTGACTTCTCTGACCAACATTTTTATCAGGAAGTGCCATATTCCTGTTACTTCTAGTGCATTTCTAATTCTCACTGAGTATTACGTGAATCAACTCTGGGCTTTTTCATTTTTCCCTGTTTTCCTCATTCTGTGCTCCTCTGCATACAGGATGCCCATTCTTGTTCCCTTCTTTAAAAGACATTTTTTTACATATTATTAACATGTGAGGTTCCTATGTGGTTACCTCCACAATCTTTGGGTTTTTCTTTAAGTCCCTCTGTCCCTCCTATCTCCCATCTGCTCATTTCCTCCTAGATATTTCTCCCAATTACTCCCTCCCTCACCCTACTTGCTGAGGTATCCTAAATCTCCCCCTTTACAAGGTTTCACCCTAACCACTCCTTTCAACCTTCCCATTCATTGATTCCTTTCAAATTTTCTTGATCCTACAGTAATTCTAAGCCAAATACATTGACAAGGATATCAGTACTAGTATATAAGACCGAACATGTGTCACTTATCTTTCTGTGTATGAGATACTTTGCTCAATATTAAATTTTCCACTTCCATCCATTTACCAGCAAATTCCATCATTTCATCCTTTCTGATGGCTAAATAGTATTCTATTGTGTATATATACCACATTTTCATTACCCATTCCTTGGATGATGGTCATGTTGATTGATTCTATTTTCTCGCTATTGTATACTCTAACTCTTTAAATTAGTTTTCTAAGTCAGGGTGTCATGTAAGCTATATTATCCTCAGATTCACTATGTAAATGAAACTAATCTTCAACTCCTGACCTTCTGCTTTACTTCCCATATAGTAGTACTACAAGTAAACACCACCACTCCTGGCTTAAACTTTTCATTCTATTATTTTCAACTAAGGTGTTTTTGCTAGTTCACTGATTTTTAAATAGTTCTCTTTTACTAATATATGCAAAGAAGCTACAAATTTACTTCTAAAAGTTTTTATAATGATATCTACTGAATTTTTTGATATGGTGTGTTCTACTCTATGAAAAATACTATTAAAAGAATGCGAAGACAGAGCTAGAGAAATGGTTCATTGGGTAAAGTATTTGTACAATATGAGGACCCAGTGCAGATCCTTAGAACCTATGTATAGCTGGATCAATAAAACATGTCTATGATCCCAACATTCGTATAGTGAGATGGGAGCTAAAGACAGGAAGTTCCCCAGATGCTAGTGAGTCAACTAACCTGTTATATGCATATATGCATCTGCAGAAAGAGGGGGGGAGAGAGAAAGAGAGAGAGAGAGAGAGAGAGAGAGAGAGAGAGAGAGAGAGAGAGAGAGACCCTGTCTCAGATAAGGTAGAATATAAGGACTGACATAAGTGGTTGTCCTCTGACTTTACATGTGTGCCATGGCCTTTGAATTCACACACACACACACACACACACACACACACACACACACACACACTTAAAAGAGAATTTAAATAAAAGGCAAATACTAGAAGAAAAATTTTATAACTGGCAAATGTCAGTTATCAAAAATATGCAAAGAGGGGGAAAGGGAAAGCAGGTATAAGTACTCAATATGCTTGTAAAACTAGAAAAATAAAATAATAATTTAAAAGAATGAGAAGAAGCCTGGGGAGATGGCTCAGGATTAAAGTCATTGCCTCAAAAGCACAAAAGACCTGAGTGTACACCCCTGGATCCCACATAAAAATACTAGGTAGATTTACTCAGAGCAAAATAATAAATAGGTAGTGAACCCAAGGATGATTCCTGATGTCGCCCTAGGGCTTTCACAGGTAGTCACAACTCAAGTGTCCTCTGGCGCGCGCACACACACACACACACACACACACACACACACACACACCAAACTATTAAATTCCAGAGCACTCAAATCAAATGGTAGATATAATGAAGAACACTAGAACTCTCATTCATTGCTGGTTAGAATCTCACTGCTACTTTGGAAAATATTTTGGCTGTGTCTTACAAGACAAATCATACTCTTATGACACAATCTGGCAATCATACTACTTAGTATTCAACACATTCAATTAAAAACTTCTATGCCATAAAATCCTGCAGAAAAATGAATGTTTATAGTAGCTTTATTCATAATGACCAAAACATTGAAGCAATCAGAAACAGATAAACTTGGCATATCTATTATAATATTATTCAGCAATAAAAAGGAATTGACTATCAAGACATAAGATGATATGAAAAACACTTAAATGAAGATTATTAAGTGGGCTGAATGCTAGTGTAAAAAAATTACATAAAGTGTTTGTAAGGGGGCTCCATAAGAAGACGAAGGAATAAATAGAGGGGCATAAAGAATGCTATACAGAAATATTCTGTATGATACTGTAATCTTGAATATATGTTATACATTTGTGAAACCCTGTGTACCATACAATACAATGCCTAAATATCAATCTAAATTATGAAGTTAGTAAATAATAATGTATCAGTAATGTATAAAATATCAGTTGTAAGAACTTGGAATGAATAAAAAAGGCTCAGTATTCATTTCTAAAAAGAAAATGGGGCCAATGAGATGGCTCCGCAGGTCTTAAAAGGCTCCTGTATGCAAACTTGACAACTTGAGCTGGATCCCTGGAGCCTATCTAATTGATTTCCTAAAAGAAGTTTCCATCTAGCTTCCACATGTATGCCATGGCATTTGCACACTTACTCTCTCCCTCTCTCTCTTACACACACACACACACACACACACACACACACACACACACACACACAGAAGTTGTGAATAAAATATTTTTAAAAATAAATGAGCCAAAAAAATAAATGAGCCACATTAATACCAAATACTAATAATAGAGGAACCCACAGGTAACATCATATTTGAGAAAGACTGAAGTTTCTACTATATGAGCAAAAAGAAGACATATATGTCACTTATATTAATTACTTTTCTTGTCTCTGTGAGTAATACATGACAAAAGGCAAGAGGAAGGAATTCTTTCGGCTCATGGTATGAGAGGGTAGAGTCCATTATGTCATGGAAGACAGTGTGAAGTTGCTGGTCACGTGGCAACCTGCTTGCACTATGTCCATAGTTGGGAACTGAAGAGTGATGAAGGCTGGTGCTACACTCAATTTCTCTTTTTTATACAGTTCAGGATCCCAGTACATGAGATGACACTGCCAACAATTAAAATGGGTCTTACATGATCAGAAATGGCCTCAAGACTTATCCTGAGATGTCTCCTTAGTGATTTTAAATCCCGTCAAGTTGACAATCAAGATTTACTATCAAAGACTGCCCCTTGTCAATTTGACACACAAATGCATCACTTTTAAATAGTAACTTCCTCTCATGGTTCTTAAAGGCAAAATACATTTCATTTAAGAGTCTCCAAAGTTTTAATATTATTCAAAAGCCCAAAATTCTAAGTCTGTTCTGATAAAGGGAATATCCCAACTATGGCCACTACAAAATTAAAAAAAAAAGCAAGTTACATGCTTGCAATGTACAATGGCACAGAGTGAACAGAGGCATAGCAAGAAAAAAATAGCTAAAGCACGACAGAAACCAAGCAGAGCAAGTACTAAATCCTGTAGATTCATGTTCAGCATCTGGTACTCTTAGTTGAAAAATCTGTACTCTACCTTATTCAGTTCTGCCACATGCAACATATACAACCTGTCCCTTAGGCCTGCTGCATGATGTACCTGAAACTTTGGTCAGTGGATATCTCATATCAATATCCTAGGGCTTCCATTGCAACTTGGTTTTCATCTTTATAGCTTCACATAAAGACTCTCAAGGACCCCTTACAGGGATTCCAATACTCCCACACATTGACCTCAAGTGACTTTCTGAAAACTTGTTCCAATTTTCCATGATGCTGTAACTTGCATTATGCCTGCCTGAAAAACAGAACCAGATAGACAATGTTGTTAAAACTTGTAGCTTGGTTCACTTGAAACAATTCTATTGGGCTTTTAGTGTTTTGGCAGTTGAACCTGGGAAAACTTCCATAGGTGGTTGTTTTTTCGGTTGTGAAGTCTTTCAGCAGCATTCTCAGTTCCTCTTCTTCTCTATAAGAATTTACAGTTTTACAAGCTAGAATCTTCATTGAGAAAGGCTTTAGGCTCAAGGAATTTTTCATATTGTCCTAGTGAAAAGCAGAAAGCTTCTCTTTAATGACACTAATTTCTTTTATAATTATAGCTTTTGTTGCCACACTGTTATTGTCTGCAACTTGGACTCTTTCACCAAACTACATACTTTTTACTTTTTTTGCTGTCTCTCACTGTAAATTGGAATAAGAATTTGGAGTAGCAACCATAGCACAACCTGGATACAGTCTCAAAATTTCCTCTTCCAGACAGCATAGTCCATTACTCTTAATTCAACCTCACTCAGGTTTTTAGCACATAGACAAGATGCAGCTAGATTTGTCTGATATAACACAAATAGCCACTATAACCAGTTCCTGATAGAATCCTTGTTCCCCTTTGAAACATCATGGGTAGTCTTGCCTGCATTTCTGTCTGCATTCTGATCTTCTAAACTCTCACAAAAATGTCTCATTATGGCAGACTAGGGTTTTTTTTTTTAACATGCAGATCCAAATGCTTAGACATTCTTCTCACGAACCAGTTCAGAAGGCATGTGACACACATGATCAGGTTTATTAGAGCAACAATTCCAGTTCTTAGTACCAATTTAATGCATTAGTTGTGTTTTTCTTTGCTAAGACAGAATACCGGACAAAAGACAACTTTTGAAAAGGAGGACTAATGTTGGCTCACAGTTTGAAAGGGCAAGGTCCATCACGGTGAAGAAGGCATTACTTTCAAACTGTGAGGTATCTGCTCATATTGTATCCTGATCATGTTAGTTGTGGAGAGAATAATAAATACTGGTGCTCTTCTCACTTTGTCATTTTTATACAGTACCTCCGCCTATGGGATGGTGTTGCCCACAGTAAAGGTGGGTCTTTCCTACTCAGTTAAACCTCTCTAGAAATGGCCTTATAAACATAAACTGGAGGGACACAATCTAGGTGATGCCATATCCTGTCAAGTAAGTAATCAAAATTTACAATTAAATCCACTTTCAGCATTTCTATTCAACATAGTATTAGAAGTTCTAACTAGACTTATTTGGGAAGAAAAAGATAGAAGAAGGGATCTGAGCTCTACAGGAAGAAAGAAAATTATCTCATTTTGTATGTAACATTATCTCATCTCTAGGAAAAAAAACTATAGATTCTACAAAAAGATTTGTAAGAATTGGGTACTTGCCCTCCCATAGCACTCTAGTGCCATGAGTCTGTTTCTAGTCTCATGAATTTCATGCCTGGGGTGCATGAGTTCTCCAGGGTGCTTGCCCCTCAGTGGTCTGGAATTCATGAGTTCCAGCCTTTCTCTCCTCTAATAAACTCTACCTTACCCCTCTACAAGTGTTCTGGTTTCAATCTTTGATTCCAAACACAAGAACACTGCAACATTTGGCTCCTGGAACAGGGAGCATTTGGTAACCCAGAAGGGATATTTGACAAACAGAGAAAAGACTGTTCCCACAACATTTGGCCACAAAGAGACTCAGACAGGAGAGGTAGAGTCCACCAGCTATGGTAAAGAAAATCTGGGTCTATCCTCTGCTAAATTCTCGAAGCAGGCTCCTGGGGGAAGGGGAGGAGAAGGGCACTTTGAAACAGGGGAGGGAATGTTTTAAACTCCATATGAATGTGTGAGTGAATGCCAACCCAAGGTGGGAGATCTGCAACACCTCAGCACTCAACTTTGTAGTCCCACTGTGAGATTCCTAAGGTCTCTTAAAGCCACGAGATTTGATTGGGCCAGTTCTGCTGTACCATGGTGATAACATATGGTCTAGGATTCTAATCCAATAGAAAGCACAAAACAGCTGAACCCAGTTATCGCCCATGACTCTGCAAAGAGTATGGCCAGAATGGCATGTGAATGATCTCTTTGGAGGGATTCCCAAGCTTTGTTTGTGGTTGCATGATGGGGAATCAATTTAGCTTTAGGTCTTTTTAGTCAATGGAGGGAAATTCCTAGAAACTTTTGCTCTAAAGTCTTAATGGAATGGAATATTTTAGTGCTGTTATAAAGTCATCCACGTGGTTCTGATTTTAGAGACACCAAAGATGCTAGAGGGAGGAAATAGATTTCAGAAAATGGTGAATCCAGACAGCATATAACATAAAGCCTGCAGTTTGGAGGCCCAAAGAAAGACAGCTTATGCTGTAGAATTAAAATTAGAGATGTGTTATTGATGGGAAGTTTACTAAAAATTTGCCCTCATCCTGAAAGCTTGCCTAAAGTTCAACTCAGTGCTTGGCAGAGGAAAATGCAATGACAAACTTAGAGTTAAATCTAAAAGAAACAGAACAACATCCCCAACGTTAAACAGACTATCTCCATTAGCACTTAGATCAGAGAAGTAGTCCTACCCTAAAGACAAGATAATGCTTAAAGACCTACAGAACTTTCCATATGAGGAAACAACATCCCCTATATGTGTTCTTTTACATTCCTTTTGTCCCAAAAAGACTTGTGCTGCTGTACTTTTAAGAACCCAGAAGGGAGAGGAGAACTAATTTAGATTGTTCTGTCCAAAGATTGAGACAGTTCACAATTTTTTTTGGACAGACCTTAGAATGTGACCCTAGAGATTTACAATAGCCAGAGGACAAGGGTCTCCTCCAACATGTAAATTACTTGCAGCTCTTGGCTTTTACACCAAAGTTAGTGACTATTTCAAGCAAGATAACAGCTTTTCTTTACTAACTCTTACCTGTACTCACAATAAGACTGCTAAGCTTATTTAATTTATCCCATATGTCTTCCCAGTTACAAATGTTCAATCCTTGTGTAGACCTTGTAGGCTTAATTTATCTGTTTTGTCTCTTTCAGATGGATCTGAAGTAATAAAGCCATCTATTAAAAACCTCTAGGCCTCACTTCCATGGCTCCAACTCAGCAGAAAGTAGCCAGAATGGTCATCGTCCCTCATCCCCTGAGCAGTCTGAGTCCTCAAATAGGTTTATGGGGGAATAAGGCAGGATTAGAGCATCTATGCTGGGATGAGTCTCTAAAGGTCTTTGAAATTCCCAAAGGCCATCCCCCACTGCTGGGATCACCCTGAAGGAACTCCCCTTCTGAGGAACTGACTCCAATCCTCCTAGAGATAAAATGGCCAGCTTCCCTATGAAAGGATTATGTAGATGGGCTCTCCACATCAAACAAATAGCTTGATCTCTAACCCCACCTGGACTCAAAATCCACTGGGTTGGGCCCCAAAGTGAGTTAAACAATGAGGAAAAGCCATTTTTCCCAGGCTTGCCTAACCTATGGAGAAAAGCCACTTTCCTGGGTTTATCTAAGTGTGTAAATATACCTGACCCTGGCAACAATCAGCACTCCAGGCATGGATTCCATGCCTGGAGTCCATGAGTGCCAACCTTTCTCTCCTCTAATAAACTCTACCTTCCTCTTCTAAAAAAAGAAGATTTGTAAGAACTAATAAGCTAAGAAAATTTCTAGAATAGAAAATAAGCATGCAAAATGTTTTATGTCTGTATACTTGTAGTGAACAATCTGAGAAGGAAATGAAGAAGATTTAACTTATGATAATATCAAAATAAAGTCATAAAGCATGAAAGACTTATACACTGAAAAACAAAACATGGAAGGAAATTAAAGATGGTACAGACAAAAATAGAAAAATTCAATATTCATGAACTAGAAAACAGTAGTGTTGAGATGTCAACATTACCAAAACTATCCACAGAAAATTAATAAAATTTATATCAAAATTACAAAGATAATTTTCCTCAGCAATAGAAAAGTTCATCCTAAAATTCATATGAAGTTCCAAGGACCCCCTAAACAGCTAAAACAATATTGAATAACAGCAAAGTTGGGAGGTTCGCTCTTTATAATGCCAAAACTTGCTAATACAAAGCTATGATGATCAAAATGAAACAGACAAAAGATGATGAAATAAACCCTGTACCTATGAACAAATTATCTTCAATTAAGGGTGTAGAGACTATTCAGTGGTACCATTAAATGGTGCTGGAAATGCATGTGCATTCATGTGCAAAGCAACTTTATTCCATAGAATAAAAGTAACTGAAAGAGAATCAAATACACAACCGAAAGAGCTAAAACTATATAACTTTTTGAGTATAACACATAAAAAAGGTTTCTGACTGGATTTGGTGATGATTTCTTAGGCATGACACTGAAAGCATGGGTAACTAAAAAAGAATGAGTTTAGCTACCATCAAAACAAAAAAAATTGCCTGTTGAAAGATACTATCAAAAGAATAAAAATAAATTTTACACATGGGAGATGATACATATAAGTCATACCTGCAATGTCTCAGTCCATTAGGAGTAATAGGAAAAAAATGCCAAAAATCACAAAAAATTTAATTGTCATAGTTCTGGAGGCTAAGAAGTCTAAGATCATGTTGCTAACAAATTTTATTTAATGAGGATTTGCTTGCCCTTAAAGAGTGTCCTTTTTCTGTGTTACATAAGAGTAGAGGTAAACAAGTTCTCTTGGGCTTCTTTCATAAGATCTCCAATAGTTCATGCAAGCTGTGATTCAGTAACTTAATCACCTCCCACAAACTTCACCTCCTAATACCTTCATAGTGGTGGTTAAAATTCAATATATAGAGCTAGATATGTAGCTCAATTGTAGAGCAATTTGTACACTAGGAGCCAATGCAACACACAATAATAAAGCATAAATTTTGAGAAGGAGCACAAACATTTCAAGCACTTCATATGATAAGAAATTAATATCCAGAAAATATTTTAAAATTCCTACAACTGAGCAACAAATGTACAAACAACTCAATTAAAACGTATAAAGGCTTTAAAAAGACATTTCTTCAAAAAAGATGCACAAATGTCTAATAAGCATATGGAAAGATGCCCAATGTTACTATCCATTAGGGAAATGCAAATCAAAACCACAATGAAATATCATTTTCATTCTTTAGGACAGCAATTATAATGAAAAAATAGATAACTATAGTTGGTGAATGATGTGAAGAAATTGCATTGCTGGTTTGAATTTATGTGGTACAGTCAATGAAGAAACAGCAGGATAGTTACACACAAAAAAATAAACATGGCATTACCTTATGATCCAGCACTTTCACTGCTGAGATAGTCACTGAACAACTTAAAGCACACATACACACACACACACACACACACACACACACATACTCCCATTTTCATAACAGTGCTGTTCATAATGGCCAAAGGTAGGAGCAACCTAACTGTTCCATAAGGGATGGGTAAATACTACAATTTAGCATATATATATATATATATATATATATATATATATATATATATATGAAAATTATTTAGCCCTAAGATGAAGATAAATTTTCATATTTATTACAACATGCATAAATCTTGATATTATTTTGACTAAAACAAGCTCATTACAAAAGGATAAATATTGTATGATTCCAAGATTATGAGAAATTTGTTACTAAAAACTGATTTATGTTCCCTAGAAATACATGCTGAAGCCCGTATTCAGTGACTGTATTTGGAGATAGGAATTTTATGAGATAATTAAATCTAATTAAGGACATAAGGTTAGAATCCTAATCTGATAGTGTTAGTCCGTATTTATAAAGACATACATTGAGATTACTCTTTTTCTCTCCAGGTACCTAGAAAAGGTCATGTGATCACACAGTAAGAAGGCAAACAAAGTAGCTCCTCACTAGCAACTGACCCTGATCTCAGATTTCAAGCCTCTAGGATTGGGAAGGACAAATTTTTGTTGTTGAAACCAGTCATTCTGTGACATTTTCTTATGGTGGTAAGCACTGACTAATATGCTTAGGATAGTTAAATTAATAGAAAAAAATAGAATAATGTTTACTAGAAGCAAGGGGAGGAAAAATTGTTTTTTTAAATAGAAGTTAACTTGACTTCTAGAAAATACTAATAATCACTTTTATACCATACAGCCTTTAACAATGCTGAACTATTTATACAATAAAACCTCATACATATTTCATCTCTTGCCATGATTCCAGAAAACTCAGTAAGGCTTATATATGAGAAAAGTGACCTTCAGAGAAGGACCATGATTTTATGGACTAGAAAAAACTGTTTTATGATCTTAAAGTGCTTTTATATTGCATGCTAAATGTACGTTATGCAAGGTAAAGGTCTGATCTGAGAAACAGAGTTGAAATGGCAGTAACAATGTTTGTAGCAACTAGTTATAGGACAGAGATTCAGAATCCATAAAATAAAGACAATATCCAAGTTTTTATTTGACATTTTCATGCATAAGTACAATGAATCTTTGTGTTTTCACCCCTTCCTATCCAAACCCATTTCATTTTCTATCCCACTTCATAGTTCTCTTTTTCAAGCCAGCTCTTCCTATTTTCACATCTTTTGTGCATGTGCGACCTTCTAGGTTTCATTTATAACGTCCACACTGTCAGTTGCCTGGGCAGTTGCATGCAGGGGCATAGATCAGTGGGTTAAATCATTGAAAAAGGAAACTCCCATTCTCCTGTTTGGCATTTGCCTTCAGTAATATCTCAAGGTGGTACAGTAGTTCTAGAGGTCTTCCTCGTTCATGGAGAAATGACTGGCCAACTATTATAGTGGAGCAGACATTAGTGCAGTAAGTTTTTGGGTGAAGCAGCCGTGTCATAACCAAAGGATAATGTCTGACAGTACCATTCCCCACCCTCAGACTCTTACACTCTTATCACTCACTTTTCTACAGGGTTGCCAGAGCCTTGGGGTAGGGAGGATTTTTGATGTCCTACTTAGGTCTAAGTACTCCCCAGTCACTTATTCTCTGTACTTTGGTTAATTGTGGTTTTTCTGTATTATTCATCTTCCATCATAAGAGAATATTTTTTGTTTGAGTGCTGAGAGCACTATGGGTATAATGATAAGTGTTTAGATGTCAGGTTACTGTCAAGTAATTATAATTAACACTAAGAAACTTGCAACTACCATGGCCTGCCCTCCAAACTAGTTGCCAGCCTAGCCATATACCCCCATGACTCTGCACCCTGCCTGCACTCCAGCGGCTTTCTTCCCTTGCCCCTGCTAATTGTAATAAATCCTGTAATCTACTAAATGCCATAGAAATCGAAGGCTGCAGCTGAACCTTATCCACTGAGAACCCCCAAAATCTTACTATTCAATGCAGGATAACCCAACCAAAAGATACAAGAGATGACTAGATACCACAGAAACCATCAAAGGCTGCAGATCAACTTCATACAACTGAGGACTCTAAGAATTCCATTATTCAACAAAGGACAGTCATATAACTAAACCAAATGTTAAGTAACCCATTTAATTTTTCATTTATTCCCAAGAGACAGACACTCCTGCTTAAGACCTCCAAATGTCCTGTCCACACCCATACACTCACCCATACTAGTTTTGAATTCTTTACCATTGCACATCCCTAATAATCATTAAAAACTGTAATCTTTTCCTCAACTCTAACTACCCTTATACTAACTATATTCCCCATATCCTGTCCTCTTAAAGCTCTTCTGATACTTAAGCTAAACCTCACCCACCAAACCTGACTTCCAATCTCAACTAAATCTTAATTAAAATAAGATCATAAAGTCATTCATCTCCAAATCAGGGCTAAGCTTACACACCCCAAGTCCACTGCAGCTATCACGCCCACAAAACAGCACCAAGTAACCCTAGATTGAACCCTTAACACAATCCCATACAAATTAAGATGAGCAGTTCCAACAACTCACAAAGTCAGGCAATCCCTCTGACTCAAAAGAGTCAGAAATATATACCAAAGAAAGCAATCAAACCTTAACACAAGATAGCCAGGTCACATCATAAAACAACAAAACAAAGAAAAAATGACTCCTACAAAAATTACCATCCCTATAATAATAGATTTCAAACCAGAATAGGTACTTGAATATAAGCTAAGAAAATAATCATTAAGATAATGAATTCCAAAGTTCTGTTATTATTATAACCAAGGAAATGTAATAGGAACTATAAAGGGAATGAGAAAGATTTTGAGAGGAGATAAATAAATGCAAGAACAAATATGAGCAGGAAAATAAGCAGCTAAATGAAATGAAAAAGAACATGGAGGAAACAAAAATAGGCGTGGAACATCTGAAAAAAATCCTGAGCCAAAATTAAACTTGAAATATAAAACAAGCTAAGTACAATAAAAAACCCAGCAGGAAGTCCCAAAAACAGAACTGATCAAGCAGAAGTCAGAAAATCAGAACTGGAAGATGAAAGCAGACAGAATAGTTAAATTAAAATAAGCTAAAAATGTTTTTTTAAAGCACATGAAAGGAATATTCAAGGGCTGTGAGACACCATGAAAAAGTCATATATGTGCATTCATGGAATTGCAGAACAAGAAACTCAAGAAAACACACCAGACCTTATTTTTTACACCATCATAAATGAAAATTTTCCACACCTAAGGAAAAAAATCTCCATTTAAGTACAAGATGCATACTGCACACCAATCAGAAATGAACAAAATAGAAATACCCCATGGCAAATAAGTCAGAACAGTGCAGGCACAAGATAAAGAGAAATCTTTGAGAGCTTCAAGAGAGAAAAACCAAGTCATACTTACAGGCAAGTCTATAAAAATCACAGCTGACTTTTCAAGGGAAACAGTAAGGATAAGTATACTTAAAATCATGAACGACCACAAATGTCAACCCAGACTGCTAGAGACATGTGTATGACTATGTTCATAGCAGCCCTTTCCACAATTGCAAAGAAATGGAACCCACCTATGTAGGTGAGCACAGAGCCCAGGTCTCGATGGCAGCAGTGGCTGAGGCACAGATGTGAGCAACAGTTGCCCTATTATAAGCCAGTGAAGCACCCTTCCTGGGTGACTCGCCCCCACCTCTGCCAGAGGCCCTGCATGCCTGCACAAACCCCCTGCCTCTCCATAGAATAGTAGTCGGAACTTGTGGTCTGATTGACCCAGAAGAGCTTCTGCGATGTGTCCCTCTTTCTATTGGTACACGTGCCCCCTGCAGACGTGCCGGTGGCTGGATTGGCCAGTTCTACATATACAAGTTTTTGTTTCTGCACAATAAAGAGAACATCATCCCCCCCCATGGTGTCTCCAGTGCCTGTTGACTCATTTGCACCGCTGTCCTCACCCCTGTAGTTCCTGCCCTTACACTGCAACACATCTAGATGTCTAACAGTGGATGAATGGTTAATGAAAATGTGGTATATATAAACAATGCGATATTATTCAGCTGTCAGGAAAGATGAACTAATGAAAATTTGTCAGCAAATGGATGGAACTGAAAGAATTCACACTGAGTAAAATATCCAAGAAAGAGAAAGGCAGATGTTGTATGTTCTCTCTAAATGGATCCTAGCATTAAGTCATCAGTTTGACAGAATCAAACATAAACCCTCACAGCACCCACAAACACGAAGGAACACAAGCTGGTGTGGGAAGATTACAAAAGAGCAGAAACAACAGAACATGGTCAAACTGCTAAAAGAAAAATATAGACTTCTATATTAAAATGGCTTCAAGTAGAGGGAAGAACAAGAATAGGAAACAGTCGAAAGTGGAGTTAATCTCTAGGTAACCAACCACCTGCATACTAACTCCTAACACCTCCTCCATGACAGGGAACACACAGCCTAGCACTGTAAACTAGTCTAGCAACAGTGGAAGGAGACTAAACTGACAGTGGACAGGATCGGATGTCTCAATACTAACCACAAATACCCAAGAATAAACTTCCATCTAAACAGCTCTCATTTTATCTTAGGATAGGAGAGGATCTCACACTTAGGCAGGATGCAGTCTAGTACAGTGGAAGAGCAGTGAAATAGACAACATCAGCCAACCAGAATGCAGAGTACAAGGGACCCTGCAATGCTCACCTGGAATCAGGCCAACCAATTTTTCCCCATCCCAAGGCTCAGGAAATCTTGCAGAACAGAGGGCAGTAAAATTGTAAGAGTGTAAAGATGGGAAGGTCAACTGCTGGACAAGACATTCCACTCAAAGCAGGTCTGCTACATCCAGGAACTCACTGCAATGAGACCTGTCCTTACCAGATCTGCATAATGATTGACATACCAACATGCCCCCACAGACTAGGGAGGATCTCGGGAAAACAATAATTAAATGCAATAGGAACCTTAGAGGCTAGGGCTAGACAGGTAAAGGGGAATGCTCCTATCAGTGTGTCTGCCCAAGTAAGGGCCACAGAGACCTGAAACCCCACTAGAATAGATGATCCAGAGAGATCCCTGGGATTCACAGAAGCAGACAGACAGGAGCGTGGGAGGGAGTGGGATGGACTGATAAGGAGGGGAGGGAAGGGAAGATGGAAGGAGGGGACTATGGATTATCCCTAAATGTGCTTGTAAAACTAGGAAAAAATTTATATTAAAAAAAGAATTTTGATCCCTTAGAACCTTTGGGCTTCCCTTCTACATGTATTTGGATAGTTTACAGTACCAGGCATATGGTCCCTGATGAAAAAAAGCATTAAATGAGTCCTAGCCAAACTCTGTGGGAGGTCAAAAGTACTATAATAATATTAATATAACTAATAATATAAAATAAAAAAATCATTTAAAAAGTCAGCTTCCCAGTCCTCTCAGAAGGTCAGTAGTGACAGAACTCTTCCTATTCTTTTCTAAATTTTCAATTTCTTCTTTGACATTTTCATACATAAATATAATGAATTAACTTGCTTTCACTCTTTATCACCCAAATCCCATACCCTTTCTTATCTCACTTCATTCTTTCTCTTTTCCAGCCAGTCTCTCTCCTACTTTATCTTTTTTTTTTTTGGCATGTGTTACACACCGGGTTTTATCTGGGATCCCTGTATTGCATTGTGCCTGAGTATTTGCTAGGGTATGGATGACTTTTCATCCTCTTCTCTGATTTGGCATTAGCCTAAATAACCTCTCAGGGAAGTGCAGTATTTCTTGAGATATTCCCTCATCCATGGTTAAATGCTCATAGGTCAACTACTATGCAGGACTAGTGGAAGTGGATATCACAAGAGTTCTTGGATGTGTGGCAACCCTGTCATTGAGGATAATACTTGGCATTACCACTCCCTATGCTCAGTTCTTAAATTCTTACTACCCCCTCTCCTGCAAGGTCCCCTGAGTCTTGGGCTAGAGGGGGTGATATGGAGTTGAGTATGCCACGTCACTTATTCTCTTCATTTTTGTCAGCTGTGGTTCTCTGCATTACACATCATCCACTGCCAGGGATTTTTCAGAATGTGCTTAAAAAAATGGTGGATTCCAGGTGACATGTCCTGACTCTCTAACATAAATCTTAGCTCTGTAGAGCCCTGAACATGAAACAGCTCCTTGCACGCATGCACCTCACCTCTTTGGCGTGGCATTTGATGATGCCACTCATCAGTGATTAAGTCAGTAAACAGATTCATGTATACAGTGTTGTATACTGATGATACTTTGAAAAAAGAAAAGAAACCTAGAAAGGTTTTTCCTCTTCACACTTTTGGTCTCTTGCCTTTTGGTGCATGTTCGGATCTTCCCTAATAGATAAGGGATTCACATATTTCATCAGTTGGAATTCATTAATTTTTCTAACATTCATTAATTTTCTAACATTCTAACATTGGAGCAGGTCATAGCTCCAGGATTTAACTTATCATTTGTACAAAGATCTGAATCTTTCCAGAACTGTGGGGTCCGGAAGGTCAGAAAAAAATCTAGCAGTTAAGCAGGTTGTCCATGAAATGTTTATTGTGTGTGGAGCTTGTCAAGTCTTCATGGGGTAAAGGACACAACTACTATTGAAACACCACCATTACTCATAAGGCATATAACAGAAATAAGAGACACTTAACCTAATTCCATGATGAAAATAGACCCAGAGGTGTACTCCAGGAAGCAGGTGCTACTTTTCAGTCTGGCCATGACTTCTCATTAAGACATCTTGTACACCTTTTTTTGGGCACATTCTGCTTGTCCTGTTTCCTGTGCTGAGTGGCCCGGGAAAGGTTCACCTAATCCCTTATTGCCATATCTCTCTGATTGTCTGAAACTCTTGTCCCCTTTGAAAACAGGTGGGTGAATGACAGAGGGACAAGGTCTACCAAAAATCCAACCTCTCTTTCTTATCTGCACTCCTACACCCTCACCTTCATAATCAGACTATTCTACTTGTCTCTGGTCCCCTGTTCTAGCTTCTTGTCTTAATCCATCATCAATATTGCTTCCAGAAGATGTTTTAATATAAAAATGCTATTCTGGCATTTACATGCACATAAACCACCTCTATCCATTCATGAAGTACAATCTTTTACATTGATTGCATTTGTAAACATCTTTTAACAAAATTTGCTATTTTGCATGCATCATTCTTTAGGGAAAATTGTCTTGGCTAATATGTTGCTCTACTGAATATATTGCCACCCAAAATTCTGCTTCAAAACCTTTCCACATGCTTTAGAATAAGATCTTAGATTTTAAAATTTTCTAATACGCATACCATAAAATATATGTATATGTCATCGATGCTTCTTCCAGAATTATAATCTCTATTTATCTGATCAGAAATTCTCTTCCTACTACAATGCCAAAAATCATTCTCCAGAGTTTTAGTGCTCTCAGTGGATTTTGTATATATTTTCCCTTTTCTCCCCAAAGACCAACATATAGAAGTTTTCTAATAATAGAAATAAAACTCGCCTGCAGTATGCAAGGACATTCCTGGATGATATCATAATGTCAATGCATAGATCAAGGTGCACTGTAACATTCCAACACAAGAGGCAGCATTGCCTAACAAATAATCGAAAGAATCAGAATGACTCAGGAAATACATGGGATAGGGTTTCAAGAAAGATTGTAAAGGTTATTTCAAATAAACATTATAGTTCTTGTCATGAAATGTTTTTCTACCCCCACCCATACACTCTATGTAATGCTTTCAGAGATAGGACACGAGAATGTGAAAGGAAGCAACACTTGGATGAAAGGGTGGAGGAATATATACTGCTAGGAATACAGACAGTGGAGAATGCAAAACTCTGCCTAAGAAGAGTTTTCCACCTTTCTGAAGACATAAGATAGACATACCTTCACAAACTAAGAAGTAATTTAATCACATTTTTTGTCTCATGCACCTTCATAAACTTGGTAGGAAGCATTCAAATTCCAGCACACATGAGGAATACAGTCCTCATTTTACTACCTCATTTGACCTAGCCCCAGAAAGACAGCTTTTCACAAGAGACCTTGCCTATAGAAGAGCTGAATATGATAATATACCTACTTCCTACTTTCCTTTCACATAACAACAAACTAAAAGGTAATTATTTGACCATGTAATTTCACGAAGGAAATTAATCACACACATCTGACATTCAATAATCCCAATAATGTTACCTCCACCCCCACCCCCACAGCTCTCTGCCATACAACAAGGACACACTACAAACCACAATGTAGCTAGTGCTCCCTTTGGTGAAGACTACAATTTCACTGCCTGGGCTACATTCCAGCATTCCCAGTTATACTTCTCAGACTATAGAAATCTCAACACCCAATATTAAGATTTCCTAATCTCTTTGAAAACCCAGGCTGAACATTAATTAGTATTGCAGTACCAGCTGATTTTTGTTTGAAAGAATGTCTATAATTTAGTTTTTGAAATACAACCTTCAGCAACCCCAGTTGCTTCCTGAATATCACACCAGTCAGAAGAGGTACTGAAATATGACTCTTTGTGTCCGTTTCATTTCAAAAGAAAAAGTGACTTGCTCCTGGCCAGCCAGTCACACCTGGATAGTATCTTGTTGCCTTTAGGCCAAGGATACATAATTAAATGTTCAATGCAACTGTAATGACACTAGAGGCAGTTCTGCCTAGCAAATAACCACAAGAGCCAGCATTACTTCAAGACACATGGGGAATTGGGCTTCAACTGTAAGGGAGACTGGAAAAAGGATTTTGAATCACTATTACGTTGTTGATATAAATGACAACTTTATTGTATACAGATATGATACCGTCAAAGAATAAAAATTTAAAAATTACTTTAAAAGCCTTCTATTTTAGTTGAATCTCTTGGATACCAGTTTACCTTTGTTACTTGCAGGTGTAAAGTCCAGGTTCCTGACTTGGTCTCTATGGACACATGAGGTCCCAGATCACATTGAAAACTAAGTCTTATCTATTCCTGAAGTAAGTACCTCAGGATAGGCAGCAGCAAAACCACAGAGGTACTCTATCAGTTAACACACTTTAACAAAATCAATAGGGGTCTCCATTGTTTCACCCTAACCTTTAATTTGTCTCCAGCATATCTTTATCCAGTGAACTCATTACCTTTCCACTGTCCTACCAGGACAAGAGGGAGTCACTGATAAGGTACATTTGATAAATGGTGGGAGATCTGCCTTTATTTACTTGAATTGACTATGGTACAACTTCCAGCACACATTGTGCACTGGTATCTCCATATGCTGCATAAATAGAGGTCCTACATGTCTAAGGACATCTGTCCCCATTCTGTCACTTTCATCCATATGACACTTCCTTAACACACTTCTTGAAGCTCAACAAAGTCGTGACACTCTACAACATTCATTTCTTGATGATTTGTGTTAAGTGGCATTATACCCTCTAGTGGAATAATTGAGTATAAAAATAAATAAGTTTTATTTCAGAGCTGGATAAAAATTAAGACAAGAAAACAATGAATGAAGTTATATATGGCATAGGGATATAGGATGGGCAAGGTAGGAAGTATGTATATTAATTAGAAGGGTCAACATGGACTTCTCTGAGTGGATGTCAATCAGGAGGTAAAAGGCAAGGATAAGAGAAGCTTGGTGGGAGGAGTTTTCACAAAGGTGTGAAGGCAAATGAAGGACTTTGGAAGACAGAGTTTCCTGAGACTTGCTGGTAATATTCACACTAGTCAATACTCTGTGACCAGAGAACCTTAATACTATGACCTGAAACATTTTCCAGCTCCAGCACGGTAGAGAGGTCCATGTAAACATCACTGTACTCAGTGGAGGCTGCTGTAGGAAACAAACTATGCTAACTCCATCTTTAAAATGAGAATTCTAATCTCAGACATCTTCTTGCTACTGTGCAGCTTTTTCCTTCATCTATTACCATTTTCTGATAACACTCCAGCCCTGATTCAACTAGTATACTGCTTTCCCAGTAATTTTGTCCACTCAAGTTCTGTACCATACCAGAAACACACAAGCTTTTAGTTCCTTCTCAATGATTATAAAGTATACTCAAATCTCCTCTAGGAGACAGAACAGCATTAGCTCACTTGTTAGTTCCCCACACATGTCTCCTTCACTCTACCATTTGGCTAGTGACTTTTCTCAGATAGCCTGTACACAGAAAACTTCCCAACTTCACATGAGTTCTTTCCTTCACTCCATGGTGAAATCCTTTCTCTTAGATGAGGGATTCACCGATAACATAAAGTTGGAATTCATATTATTCCAAAACCATTTTTGTCTTTGTTTTATAGTAGGGAAAACTTTTGGTCTTTAAAAGAAATATTTAACAAAGAACATTAAGAATATTCCCTTGAGAGGAGTTCAAAAGCATGTCTTGTTATTTTAATTTAGAACATAAAAGACATCAGTCCTCGGATAAATGTTAAAACATTTAAATCAAGATTTTTATAAGGTATAGTCTTTTTTAAAAAAACAAAATCATTTTAATAATGACCACATTATCTTTTACTTCTCACCTCGAATACTTATTTCTCTTATGTAGCTGCAAATTTGTGCCCTTTGACAAACATTTCCCCATCCCAACGCCTAGTTGCTGATTACAATTCTACTCTTCACTTCTCCAAGAGCCATTATTTTAGATTCCATCTATAAATAAAAAAATGCAGTAATTGCCTTCTGTCTTTTGGTTGATCCATGCTACTGGAAATGTCAGGATAAAAAATGTCCTTTTAAAAAACTCTGAATACCAATAATCATTTTTCTAAAGCATTTCTTTAGTGAATTCCATGTATTAGTAACACAAACTAAGTCTAAATTAACTGGAGTAACCATACATGGATCATTTGATCCTAGCTTTCACCTACTTTTCAAAAATGGAAGATCTAGAGCAATGGCTCAGTTAGAGCCATATACTTGGCTACGTATATAAGGATCTGAATTGGGATCCTCAGTACCCATGTAAAAAAGACAAACATTGCAGTACACCTATAACCCCAGTACGGGGTTCAGAGACAGGAAGATATCTGAAGCTCATTAACCAGGTAGCCAATTGACAAGCTTCAGGTTCAGTAAGAGACTGTCTCAAAAAATAAAGGTATAGATTTATGGAGGAAAGAAACTTGACATCAAACACTGACCACCACACACACATGGGCATACATACCCACACTAACAAGGATATATGGCATACACACACATACACACACACACACACACACACACACACACACACACACACACACACACATGCACACACACATGAACCTAAAGTGAACAACCTGAATGTACAGGGATGATTACTAGAGGTCGAGAAGAGAGTGGGGGACAGTGCACAAAGAGAGGTTGGATTATATCACTATATATTGAATATATGCATTATCATACTGAACTCTAATTATAAGATGCATAGTATTCAAAATAACTTATTAACAATGAGAACCTTTCTCAAAGCAACCTATGATCCATCCATTGAACACCATTTGCTGTGTCTCTACATTAGCCTTGCTGATTCACCTTTTGGCTCCATTGACCTGGTCTATTTATACCCTAGAATTATGTCATTGAAGGATAGGATCACATATTATCTTTGTCATGAGTAATTTATCTATTCCATAAGTTGAATTTTTAAATCATACTCCCTTTCTTTCATTGAAGGCTTGTCTCTCACAAGATTTTTGTCATTAGCACTATTTTGTCAGTCAGATACATGTATACCTATTTTGAGACATCAACGGGTAGGGTGTATTAATTACTTTTAGCATCACTGTGACAAAATGCCTGTCAAAAACAAAACAGAAAGGAAAGGTTTATTTTAGCTCACAGTTCTAGAGTGCAACTCATCATGATGGGGAAGTCATGACTCCAGAAGTATGAAGTGGCTGATCACATTGTATCTTCAGTCAGGAAGCAGAGATGAATGCAGGTGCTCCATTTGCTTTCTCCTTTTCTTATCTAGTCTGGAACCACATTCCATGGAATAGTGTCGAACACATTTAGGGTGATGTGGGGGTTGTCAGACCCAAAGCCTGCTCTATGGAGAATGACACATTAGCATCTAAAACTGGTGGTCATTAGTGGCTCCTTCCCTTGGAAGTTGAGTTTGCCTCCTGTCTGCAACACAATGGGAGGCCTAATTCCTTCCCTGTCTGTTCTTGGATCACTTTTTTTCTCAGAAGTGGCTGGACTGTTACCTCCCCCAACAGTTCGTTCCTACATATTTGAGATATGCTAATGCATGGATCAAGTAACTGTTTTGAGGCATACATCATCCATTCCCTTCTAGCAACAAGGTGCCATGCCTGTTTTCTCTACCTGGAGACATCATGTCTGGTCCCACAGCAAGTAAATGTCACTCCTGCCTTTTCTTTGTTCACTGGAATGTATGTGTTTTACATAATCCTGCAAAGAATTTGGTCCTGCTCTTCTTTGATATTTTCCTGAATTTGGCCCTGCTCCTTGATTGTTTTCCTATGAATACTCAGGTATGCTACAATAAAATTGGCTTAGATGATGGAGGACATCCTAGGCTCCCTCTGACCCGATGCCTGATCAATTCCTACCTCTCCCTCTTCTGTTTTCTGCATGTAAGTCTGGGTTTATGCTGGTCCGTGGGCTCAGACAGGGCGTGTCTTCATATTTTAATCCAATCTAGAAACTCCTTCACAGACATGCACAGAGATTCATCTCCTAATGATTCTAGATGGTGTCAATCTGACAATCAATATTAGCCATCACACAGGGATGAGGTTGCATCCTGTTTTCATCTGAGTGTATTTACAGACACAGAAAATATTGTGATGCACAAACCGGGATTCAAGAAGCATCTGTTTTTATTTTCATGCTGGAAATTAGAAATGCTGAGGAATTTGTTTATGGACATACTTCTCTTTGATGGTAGCAGGAAGATCAGGATTAGGACATTTAGAGTGCCAAAGTAGCAGCCTTTCCACTCTCTGTGTGGATTCTTTATTATGCCAGAGATTGGGTATCCGAATAAAATGAATGCAAAGACATTAAAAACAACCTTTCTGCTATTTAACCCCCCGGGTACTTTGACCTCTTGCAAATGGAAACTGACAGAAGTCACAGGCATTCTATTACCCCTAACATCCAATTGAAGGCCTTTCCAATGATTACTAAAGTCATGAAGGAATTTCTAGGCCGCCAATTTTCAGCCACCCATCTTATCTGTCCTTTATTTTCCCAGTGATGTTTTTCTTCATACAGGAAGTTATGTCATTCAAGCACTGTACCACAAATATAATTTTTTGTTAAGAAAACTTCCTTGTACTAGAGAATATACTAAATTTCCTTTAATAGGTGTTCAAAATTAAAAACAAAACAAAACAGTATTCGCCCTATCTAGTACCCTTTCATGTACTGGACAGTCTCATATTTCTGGCATCTGGCTAATGTTTCTTTTATGACCAGATTCTGCACCAGGAAGATCTTATTCCTGTCATTCAGTCCAAACTTAAATCTATTTATTTATTTACTTACTTATTACTCTTTTACTGTTCACACATGAATTTATAATATTTTTATACCTTAATCCCCAGTCCAATCTTCCCTCCTCTTCTCACTACTACTGATCTCTGCTGGTATCCCTTCTATTTTCTCTCTCTTTCTCTCTCTCTCTCTATTTCTTATTTCTCTCTCTTCCTCTTTCTCTCTCTGAATAAGTAATCCACCAAGTTTCATCTGGGTTGCCTTTAATGACATGTGACTAACACTTGTTAAACCTCCAATTGTATATTAGTGGTTTTACCTTGAAGAAAGCATTTGCCCCCTCCCCCATTCATCAGGATTGACCTTCATCAGTCTCTCAGTAAGACTGGGACCACTTGAGTTCTTTGTCTTTCCATGGTAAAATCAAAATTAAATCTTATAAATTTCATACCATTAATAACCTCTATGTTAAATAAATTCCCTAATAAATTGCTTCTACACTTTCAGGTTCAAGCCCTTAGAAAGTAATTTCTAGGTCTTAAGCACCATTTTCTTTATTCTTGACAAATGCTAGAAAATCCACATATTTTCTTTAACTTTGTAGACTTTCCATTTCTCTGACCTTTGCATATGCCAAATCACAGTAGAAAGAACATTAACTTTCTTTCCTTTTCCCTTTGCAATAATTACTCATGCTTTAGGTTTCAGATTATATGTCACTTCTTTGCAGAAGCTTATATTAAAACACAAATCCTGGTCAGATGTTCCTTTTATGAGTTTCCAGAAAACGCAGGGCAAATATTCCACTTCTTTAATAACACAGACCATACTGTTTTGTATTTTTTAATTTCCTGTAGTTCCTGCTGCAGCACAAGTTCCCTGAAAGAAAAGATTCTGGCCAGCAATTTCAATGTCTGGCATAATGCCTAGATGGAGTGGGTAAACTTTCATAGAATTAATAGACATAAAGACCAATATATATGTAATGTGACTGCAGACCACATATAACTCCACAAACTCTGAACTCTAATCTAGTTCAATCGCTAGCAGATTTATTCAGAGAAGAACTTCCCCATACCCAGGACCCCAGTTCCATCTGCATGCCATCAGACTATTTTTCCCAATTGTCTGGAACTTCTCTGGTTGCAGACATTAGTGTCTTAGTTTCATATTCCATTTTTGTAAATAATACCTGACTGTACAAGTTAGGTGCAAGTGTCCACTTGACAAGTGAGAATTGAGTCTTTAGGCACTTCTATAAAGAATTATTCAGTTAAAGCAATTTCTGATCAAGCTTGTAGGAGATCATTTAACTGATGTGGGAAGACACAACCTATAGTGGGTGGGACCATTTTCTTGGCAGATGGATAAGATGGAGAGAGCTGGTTAAGTATTTCAGCAGACTGGCAAGTGAGAAAGTATAACTGTCTCTCAGCTCTTTATGTAGATAAGGTGTGAGTAGTTAGTTTCATTGGCTCCTATTATTGATATGAACTCTCCTTCCACCATAATGGATTGTAATCCAGAAAACAATGAGCATAAACAAAAAAGTTTGGGTCTTGTATTATTTATAAGCAACAAGAAGATGAAACTAAGATGCCTGACACCCCCCCAAATTTATGAGAAAGAAGAGATTTTCATTAAGTAAATGATTACAGTTTAGAGTTGATCATGATGGCAGGATGGTTACCAGCAGAAGCCTAGGGACCTGGCCATATCAGATTCACAGAAAGAACAGAGGGCAAGGAGCAATGCATATCAATAGTCAAAGGCCTAAGAGCCTGATATAAGGACTAGTGTAAATGAGGAGACAGGTGGTAACCAAGGAAACACCTGTGGACTAATGAGGCTTGGACACTAATAAAGTAGCATATCCTAGCATAACTTCTAAATAGGGTATAGCTTTTGAGACTTTGTCCTATGAATTCTAGTCTACTCCAGTATATGTCTGGTTTGAAACTTGGCACTGAAGAAAGTGGAAAAGTCTAAACATACTTCTTTGTGGAATAGATAAGAGAATTCCTCAAAAAGACATGGAGGGCTGGGCAGACTAGGCTGAAGGACCTGCCTTTCTATAATGAGGCAGATGAGGAAAACTGAAAAGAGATATCAAAGGAGGTTGTCCAGATCACACACACTTCAGTTGTCTGACTAGGAGTAGAATCAGGGTACCATGGCACTGATATTAGGACTCTTGGTTCATTTCATGCTGTTTCTACAAGCACCCAGCATACTATGGATCAGTATGAGGGTTGAACAGGTTAAAAGTCTATGACTCAAACGTTATTAGAGAATGTGGACAACTCATTGACAAGAGGCCAGAAAGACACATGTAGGGAACCTCCACTTGCATTTTCTTTGTGTGTGTGCATGTCTGTGTGTGTGTGTGTGTGTATGTGTGTGTGTGTGTGTGTGTGTGTGTGTGTGTAGGTGAGAGCACACTGGAATGTTTGTGTGCCTGTGGTGGTGACACTAGAAAATCATCTTGGATTGCTCTATTTCTTTATTGCTTTGCTCTGGAGTTTCCTAGGCTCCTTTTTCTGGGACCAGGATTACAGGCCACTGCTATTTCTGTCTAGCATTTTTACTTGGGATATGGCATTTGCACTCAGGTCCTTTTGATTTGGAGGCAAAGGCTTTAACCCTTGAGTGATCTCTCTGACCTATTTTAATTTTTCAATTGTCATCTTTAATAAGGTAATAAATTAGTAGGTTTCTGACTTTATCATACTTCCTTAATACTATTCATCCCTCCCCATCCTTTCCTAATGTTATCCACCTTCCCCACAGCTCTTAAGACTTTCTCCCCTCTCTTAAGTATTTCTCACCATGATTCCCTTTCCCACTTCTTGTATTCTTTTATATCTAGCCTATAAAGTCCTTCCCTTTCCTTATTAACTGACTTTTAGTAGTTTTCCAGGTTTAGCACAACAAACCTAAAGATTCAATACTTGGATCCTTGTATAAGAAAGAACATATGGTTGGTCTAGGTTTTCTTACTCAGTATGTTTTTTTTTTAGTTCCAGCCTTTTGCTGGCAAATTTCAAAATTTTATTCTTCTTAATATCTGAGTAATATTCCTCTGTATATATGTATCACATTTTCATTACCTATTCATCAGTTAGTAGAAATATTGTTAATTGGGACTCAATAAACACGAATATGCAAGTATCTCTGTTATAAGATATAGAGAGTTCTTTGAGAATATGCCCTGAAAGAGTATAGCTGAATCATAGTTCTATCTTTAACTTTTTCAGGAACTTCAACACTATTTTCCATAGTGGCTGCACCTACTTGCACTCCCACCAACAGCGAATAAGGGTTCTCTTTCCCTCATATACTCACTGGCATAAGTATGTTCATGTGATGAACTACATTTATTGATTTATGTGTTTTGAGCCATGCCTACATTTCTGGAATGAATCTGACTTGATAATGGTAAATGATCTTTTTTTTATATTTTGAATTCAGTTTGCAAGTATTTCTTTGAGAGGCCTTGCATCTATGCTCAACACGGAGATTGGACTATAATTTTCTTTTTCTGTTTCTTTGGTTTTGGGATCAGGGCAATGCTGGCTTTCCAAAAGAGTTTGAAAGTGTTCTTTGTTTTTCTGTTTTACAAAATAACTTGAGTAGTATTTGTTTTAATCTTTGAAAGTCTAGTTCAATTCTGCACTGAATCCATGTGGGCCTGAGCATTTTATTGGTTGAGAAACTTTAAATTACTGCTTCTAGCTCCTTCCTTTTTATGAGTTGAAATCATTCATTTAATTTTGGTAGGTCACATGCATTTAGAAATTCATCCATTTCTTTTACTTTTTTTAGTGTTGTTAAGTATGAATTTTTAAAGTATGTCTGCATAATTTCTCAAATTTCCTCAGTGTCTGTCATGATATAAAAAATTTAATCCTTAATTTCATTAATTTGGGTCTTTTTCTGTTATTGTTGGTTAATTTGAACAAGAGTTTCCAATCTTGTTTTATTTTTCAGAAACCATCTTCTTATTTCACTGATTACTTTTGTTATTTTTGCTATTGTCTCTATTTCATTAATTTCTTCCTTAATTTTAATTATTTCTTCCCATCCGTTGCTTTTAGGATTGTTTTCTTGTTGGTTTTCTAATATCTTAATGGTTTATCACTGAGTATTTTAGAGGATTCTGTCTAATTATTTAATGAAGGGACTTAGAATGTTTTCATTGCATCCCATAAATATGTTGTGTTTTCATTTTCTTTAATTTTAGTATTTTTCTAATTTTCTTTTTGATTTCTTCTATGATCCTTGTATCATTTAATAGTGCTTCACTAACTTTACATAAGTTTGTATATTTTCTGTGTTCTTTCTCTTGTTGTTGATTGCTAGTTCTATTCAATTATGGTCTGACAAATATGTTTTGTTATTTCAGTTCTCCTATATTTGTTGAGACTTTCTTTGTCTCCTAGAATGTGATCTGTTTGAGAGAATGTTCCATGGGCTGCTAAAAAACATATGTAATGTTTAGTGTTTGGATAGAATGTGCTGTAGGTATCTCTTAAGTCCCCTTGGTGAATGGTTTCATTCAACTTCTTGCCTGTTTATTTTTGGTCCAAATGACCCATCCATTTGCGAACGTAGAGTGTTGAAATCTACAAATCTAGTAAAATATCAATTTTGGTGTTCTTGTGTTTGGTGCATATATGTTTATTATACAAACTAGTATCATGGAACAGCAGGAACAGAGGGATGGTATTGTGGTAGGTAAGGGGATGGAGCTCCAAGAGACTTGACAGGAGGTTCTAGGGTGCTTGGGCAGTTTTCTGTCATGTTCATTTAGCATCCAGCATGTCAGCAGGCAAGGATGTGAGTTTCCTGGAGACTTGCTGGGGTTTTAGAGTACATGAGTGGACCTGGGCCTTGCTCAGGTGGCATCTAGAATGGTAGAAGAAAACTGGGTAGGAATCTGTGGGACTTACAAGGATTTCAGGGTATTCAGCTGGTGTCTAGAGTGGTTAGAATATAAATTTTTAAGGCCTTTCCTAATGATTTTGTGAATGTTATTGGTATTTGTTATAATGCCTCTCTTTTCATTTCTTATTTTGTTAATTTGGGTCATTTTCCCCCTTTCTTTTGATCAGTATGACTAAGGGTTTGCCGATATTTTCTTATCTTTTCAAAGAACCAACACTTTATTTCATTGGTTGTTTATATTGTTTTTACCTATTTCCATTTTATTAATTTTTGTTCTGATCTTAATTATTTATTCCTGTCTTCTGATTTTAAGTTTGACTTGTTCTTCCAAGACTATAAGGCCTATTGTCAAGTTATCTCTGATTGGAACTATAAACTTCTCTCTTAGGACTACTTTCACTATGTATGTATCATAAGAATTAAGTATACTATGCTTTTATTTTCATTTGATTCTAGATATTCAAAAATTTCCTTCTTGATTTCTTCAACCATCCATTTATCATTGAACACTGTGATGGTCAATATCCTTGAATTTGTGCATGTTCTGCTGTTTCTCTTACTGTCTATTTCTAGTATAGTTTCATTGTTGTCAGATGGAATATAAGAAATTACCTCAATTTTTCCTATAGCCTGTTAAGACTTGTTTTGTGTCCTATTATGTAATTTATTTTAGAAAATGGTTAATAGGCTTCTGAGAAGAATGTGCATTCTGAAGAGTTTGGATGGAATGTTCTAAATATGTCTATTTAGGTCTATGTAGTGGTTTCAGTATGAAATATCCCCCCTTAGGCTCATGTGTTTCAGAAGTGGGGTCCCAGATGGTAATACTATTAAGAAAGGTTGCAGAACCTTTAGGAGGTGGAGCCTTGAGGATTTATAGCCTGGTCCCATTTTGTGATTTCTCTCTGCTTCCAGATTGCCAGTATAATATGATCATCCAGTTTCATATTCCTGTCACCATGATTTTCTCACTGTGATGAACTGTATTTCCACGGGACTATATACCAGAAAAAAAAATCAAAGTACTTTCCCCCTTAAGTTGTTTTTATCCATGGATGACTTTGGGAATCAATTTGGATTGTTCTATCTCCTTATTGTTCCTCTCTGGGGTTTCCTAGGCTCCACTTTTCAGGGCCAGAAGAACAAGCAACTGCCATTTTCACCTGGCATTTTTATGTGAGATCCAGGATCTGAACTCAGGACCCTTTGTTTGTGAGGCAAAGACTTAATCCCTGAGCCATCTCTCTAGCCCTGTTTTTTTTTTTTTTTTTTTTCACTTGTAGTTGAGATTGCCTCTATACTTGGCAAGTGGAGAATGAAAGTTCTTCATTATTGTCACATTTAGGTCAATCTATTTCTATACATATAGTAGTAATTGTTTCATAAAATTGGGTGCTCCTGTGTTTGGAACATAATTACTCAGAATTGTAATGTCTCTTGACAGAGTATTCCCTTAATCAGCAGGGAGTGAATTTCTTTATCTCTTAATTCTGGCTTGAAGACTACTTTGTTACATATTATTATAAGCAACTAATAAATGGGTCCTGCTTTCTAATCCAATCTGCTAGCCTGTGTTTTTATCTTTCAATTATGATGGATAGTTTGGCTGGGCATAGTAGCCCAGATTGGCAGTTATTTTCTCTCAGAACTTCAAGTACATCACCTCAAGCATTTCTGGCTTCCAAAGTTTCTGTTAAAAATCTACTGTTATTCTGATGGGCCTATCTTTATATGTGATCTTGGTTTTTTTTTCTTTGCAGGATTCAATATATTTTCTATTTAGTGTTTTTATCTATAATGTGATGTGTGTTTTATTTATTTGGTTTTTTAAATGCTTCCTGAATCTAGGTAGATACCTCTTTTCCACAGATTTTGAAATTTTCTGCTGTAATTTTGCTGAAAAATGTTTCCATGTCTTTGGAATGATTTTTTTTTTCTTCTTCTATGCCCATGACTTACAGATTTGTTCTTTTAATAGTGTCTGTATTAGTTACTTGCTCCATCACTGGGACAAAATACCTAACAAAAGTAATTTAAGAAAGGAAAACTTTATTTTGGCTCCTAATTTAATGATATATAACCACCATCTCATTGTAACAGACACTTGAGGTAGCTGGTCGTATTGCATCCACATTCAGGAGGAAGAGAATGATGGATGATGCTTGTACTTGGCTTGTTTACTCTTTTTTACTGAGTTTAGGACTATAGACAATGGATTTATACTACTCATAGTCAAGGTAAGTCTTACTACTTCAATTAATTTAATCTAGATAATTCCGCAAGGTCTATCCAGTATTTAACTTGATGTTTATAAGCCCTGAAATATGCCTAGAAGCTTCTCTCTTAGATAATTCTAGATCCTTGCAGTTTGACAATATGCACTATCACAGTACCCCAAAATTCTTACAGATTTTGTTTGTGCTTTCTTATTTATATCATTGTGTGAATGCTCTAATTTGGCTACCTTTACCTTCATACACTGATATTCCATCTTGTTGATGTTCCACTCTATTGATGAAGCTTTCTACAGAACGTTGTGATTGATTTATGAAATTTTTCATTTTTAATATTTTAGTTTTGTTTTTATTCAATAAATCTCTTCATCGAGTTCTACTTTCATCTATATTTACTTCCTTATTGCATTTAGTTATTTGTGCTCTTGGAATTATTTCAGGAATTTATCTGTGACCTCTGATTTCTTTTAAACATATTTATAATCATTTTTGAATACTTTGTCTGGGATTTAACATAATTCATTCTTTTCAGAGGCCATTATTATGGGATTAGTGATTTTTGAGGAGTCATGTTGCCTTAGTTTTTCATGTTTCTTATGCTTTTAGTGCCAACTTGATTTTTAAATCACCCTTTTGGCAATGTGTATGAAATATTTAAGAGAGAGTAATTTGCAATAAGGTTGAAGTGACATTTTTCTCTGTTAAACTGTTCAGGACACCTGGCTCAATATCTATTATGCTCTGGAAAATAGAATAATGTCTACAAAAACAATCAATATCAAAGCGTACATCCGCTATGCACATATATTAATAGTCAAATAGTAAATAGCAATTATTTTAGGAAGTAAAGGAAGACTTACAGTGTATGTACATAATAATTACTGTGAATAAGAGTAAAAGAGTAAAAAAGCAGAGTAAGATGAGTAATTATTATAGGATGATAGAGAGAAAGGTATATGAAAGAACTATAAATAGTAGAATGGGACAATAGAGACAATGTAGGAAGATAAGGCAATCCTGACTAAATGCAGAATGAACTAGATGGGGTATAGGGTGAGAAGGTAGACTTCTCTGCTTATTGGCATGAATCTCAACACTTTCAGTATTTATTCCTAGAATTCTAGATGCTTGTCACATCTCTGGGAAGTTCTTTGATAGATCAGGTCAGAACTTCTGGTTCTGTCAGTGGGTAGTCCTTCACAACTTTAGTCAAAAGTGATCATACCTCTGAGCTGTTTTTCTGGAGTCTGGTTATAAATGCTGGACCTGTCCCTAGGCAGCCCTGCCCAATAACCAGCATGACACTTGGAAACAGTGCTTGTGTACTTCTGAAGAAGTATTACCAAACATTGTGCAGTTTGATACAATTTATTTTCCATATTCTAGAGGTTTCCTGCTGACCATGCTTTAGCATACACATGTTCTGAGTTTCCTCACTAAGAATCTGAGGCAACAAAGACTCAGCAGGGATCTTTTTAAAGTGGCATCTCACTGCTGCTCCATTTGAGTGCAGAAAATAGAAGATTTTCTTCATGTTTCTTCTCCCTCTGCTGAACTGAGAATTTGACTCTCTTCCTCTGTTTTCATTTGCCCAGTTTAAAATATCTAATACTGAGTATACGGTCATAATTTTCTTAGGCCCTTTGATTAAAGTGTAGTTATAGTCACTTTCTATCATTCAGAAGAGAGAACTTCCCCCTCCCTTTACCCCACTGCTTTTATCCCTCAGGACAGATTCTTTAAGTCCATGTATGATCCATTGTGCAGAGATAGCAGGTAAAGTAACCTTATTTTCAATATCAAAAGGGGTTATAATGCCAATAAACTCCCCAAAGAAATAGCAAGTCTGCTCTAATTGTATAGATACTGCTTTTGCTCACATGGTCTTTTGTTTTCTCAATTTCTCATTATGAAGGACAGAAGCCATACAATTTAATCATACAGAATCTGTAGTCAGAAATCCTAAAGGAAGATTTTAGAGTAGCCCTCAAGACATTGCAAAAGAAAATGTAGCCACAGAAAACAACTCCTAATCTCTCTCTCTCTCTCTCTCTCTCTCTCTGTCTCTCTCTCTCTCTCCCCCTCTCTCTCTCCTCCCCTCCCATTTCTACGATTTTACAATATGTATGCCTTGACTAAATCACTGAGGTTAGATTCCAACTACTATTAGTCCCCCCAAATTCTAATTTTTTGCTCCCCAGAAGGCCTCTTTACTCTGTTCTCTTTAATCATCCAGCCCAATTCCAAGTGTCACCCCTGATCATGCTTCAAGCAGACTCTTGGGAGAATGGCCCAATTAACTGACATGGTACCAGTATCTTCACTTAGTTAATCAATAGGTTTCATGATACCCGGAGTCAACTGTCTTGTATATAAATATGTCTATTTCATGGCATTTTCCCAAACCTTATTTATTCAATCAATAAATACATTTGGTGAATATCTGTTCAATGTGTGCTATGCTATGAGTCAGGCAATCTTTTGAATTTTTCATAAAATCATTACTTGTTCAACTTCTCTTCCAACATACACCTAAAAACTCTTTTTTTAAAAACTCTTGATTAATTGTCAAGGACACCAAAGTCTGACTCTTGACTGCTTTTTAGCCTGGAAAATATCTCTATAGCATGTGTTCCAGTTGCAGCAAACTCTGAAGTTCTAGTTTTCATCTTTAATATACCCACAGAAACACTATTTATAGAACAGTTTACCTAGTCTTCCAGCATTTCTCTGTGCAGTTTCATTACTAACTCCCACACACTGTTCTGAGACCTTTATATACTTAACACATTTAATTATAACAAATTATTATTTTATCTCCATTTTGTATATGTTGAAATTGAATCTCAAAAAATTAAAGTAACATTTTTTAAGATAGCATAAATTCTGAATTGTGTAGTTTGATTTAAATTCAAAAAGTTTAGCTCTAAAGTTTTTTTCTCCCATGAATTAAGATTCAAACTCTAAAATTATAATCTCTTTCATTCAAATCATGTTCAGTTGCCATTTGTCCTGAAGGTAGTTATAAAAGTCATATGTTCAAATTTATCCCTCTCTTACCTACTCTTTTACCAAATGATCTCTACTTATCACATCTCTCTTTCCTCCCTCCTTCCCTCCCTCCCTCCCTCCTTCTCTCTTCTTCCTTCCTTCCTTCTCTTCTCTTCTTCTTCCTTCCTGCCAACACATTTTTCAAAACTACATTGCCTTGAAACTTCCTCTACCAAACACTGGAATTTAATTCCAGGCAAGATTTCAGGATGAGGGCAAAACAATCAAACTCTTTGCCAACACATCACTCAATTTATCCCTTGTAGAGTTCCAAACACAGTCCATATTCCCCTCTGGACCATCATAAGCTGGGCTTCCACTGTCCACATCTCTAACAGCATCAATCTCTTTCAAGTTCTCACTAGAATGGCACTTTTGGCCCCATCCCCAAGACACAAAAACTTTCCCAGTGCCAAGTCCTAAAAAATCTCCTTATTTCTTCCAACAAGTATTTCCAAAAGCATACTAATCACATCTTAGCAAATGATCATACTTCTTTACTTCATTGTACCAATTTCTCTCAACTTCAAAACACTTCATGTTCTGGTAACCAGATGCTCTTAATCTCACAGCAATACCACACTTCTCAGTACCAATTTCTGCACCAATTTCTGTTGATATGAAACAACACTCAGACTCAGTTTAAAGGGAGAAAGGGATATTTATTGAGTTTATGGTTCCAAAGGGGAGATACAGTCCATTATGGTAGAAAGGCATGTCTGGTGGCAGAAGTTGAAGAAGGCCTAAGTTACATCCACTATGGAAGCAGAGGGCTGCTACAAAAACAAGAGCAGACTCACTCAAGCAGGGCAGGGCTAACCAACCTCAAAGCCCACTCCCTATGACTTCTTCCAGCAAGACTCCACCTCTTAAATGTGCCATGAACTTCCCAAACAATTCAAGATTCAAGCACATGAAGCTGCGGGAGACAACTCACATTTCAAAGCATGACAGACGTATTAATCAATGTTCTTCAGGCCATTTACATGCCTAACTAGAAAAACATAATTCTGAGCTAATGGAATGGCTCAGAGAGTAAAGGTGAGTGCTACCCATTCAAGCCTCGGAACCCAAATAGGGAAGGACAGAATCGAACTCCAAGAAAGCATTCTTTAACCTCTACATGTGTGCCCATGGCACAGATCTATAAACATGTTCACACATATACACAATAAATAAAAAATGTAAAAATTCCTTGAAACCACAACACCTAGCATAGAAGGAGCAAATCATATCCATGACCATAAAATTTTTATTGCAGTTCTAGATCACACAAATAAATATTTGGCACTCACATATTGTACACTTAAAGTTTGTTAAAAGGGTAATTCCTATATTGTGTTATCAATACTATAAAATAAAAATAATGAAGTGAAATGCAGTTGTACCACCCGTGATAATGTTGTTGCACTCATGTACATGAAGGAAGAAGAAAAGAAGTATTTAAAAACTGAGGAAAAACAAGTGAAGAGGACACTGCCATTTGATATTCAGCTACAGTATAATATTTGGAAATTTTCAGACCCAGACAAAAGCCTATACCTATTGAGGCACTGTCTAACAAATTGATGCCTTGAAAGTTCAGTTCTCAGGAAATTTCAGGGCACATTTTCTCCAGTAATGAATGTAGTCGTCATTTCTAACATCAATTCAAGAAACAGGAAGGATATTTTACCCTCAACATTTATTCTACATGACATTCCTTTATCTGTCCTCTCACTTGCTCATTATGAACACATATATGTGCGTGTGTGCACGACATGTCATTTCTGGAGACTATAACTTTACTAGCATCTCTACTGGCATTTCTTAAAGTCAATTTCTTTATTTGTACCAAGTGCTCTCTAGTATTCGCATATAGGTTATTTTTTTCTGTTTGTTAGAATAAAAATTTTCATCTACACAGAAACCACCAACCAGTAAAATGGCTCAGCAGGTAAATATGTACAAACTTGACAACCTAAGTTCATTCCTGGAGCCCATATGGTGGAAGGAAAGAGCTGACTTCCAAAAGTTGCCCTCTCTTTTTTTCTCTTTTCCAATCTCTCAAACAAATAATTACAGTATTTAAAAAAATTCCAGTCATATAAGATGTTATATTTCTTATATTGTTGGTAAAAAACATTTAAAAGGCAAAAAAGCAAATATCTTAGACTCCTGGACCATCTGGTTTCTTTTGCAGCTACTTAACTTTTGTAACATAAAAGCAACTATTTAGGCAATAGGTAAAGCAATGAACATAGCTATATTCCCTCAAAAAAAAGTTGGCTATGAGCTAGATTTGACTATAGTTTTTTTGTTTTGTCATTAATGTGCATGGCTCCCCTTCAGTAAAACATGCTCCTTCCTCCTGAATTCCTGATATGTTCTGAGATCAAGCCAAGACTTCCGCTCTGATGCAGCAGTAAAATCTGCTTAGTTATTTCAGAAATCAATGAGCCCTGTTCACTCGCTTTCTGACCCTGCAATATATAACCACAGGATTCCACATGAGGAATGTGGCCAGTTAGTTACAGTTGCAAACTTAACAAGTGAATGCTGAGCTTTTGGGTACATATATGATGAGTTATTCAATTAAAGAAAGCCCTGAGCAAATTTGTAGGAAATTATGTAATTGATGCAGGAAGACTCAGTCCATAGTGGGTAGGACTATTTCCTGGGCAGGTGTATAACATGGAGAGAGCTGGTTTAGTATTGGCAGTATAGCAAGCGAGAAAGCAATCCTCTCTCTCAGTTGTTTAAGTGGATATAATATGGTCAGTTCATTTGATTTCTAATGTTGATATGAACTCTCTTGTCATGCTGATGAACTGTAATCAGAAACTGTAAGGCAAGAATAAAACCTATTGTTTCTTTAAACTGCTTTGGTCATGGATTCATGTCAGCAACAGAGGAATAACTGGAATGGGGATAAATAAGGAGGAAAATTCATCAAAAAGGTCACCCTGAGATATTTGCAATGAGATATGAGGACACTTAAGAGATTTGCTTCAAAATGGTTGTGATAGAATTGGAAACCAGAAAGGAGTAATTAACCACAGGCAAAGGGAGGAAAAGTAAGAATAATTACAGCAACAGGTAACACAGAGAAGACAAAGGACTAAAGGGAAGGGGCCAAGGCAAAGGCAAAGAAAGTTACCAGGCATTTTTGCTCACCAGCTTTCAAGGAACCATGGCCAACTGTGAAGGAGCACAATGGAATATTCACAATCCTGGACCATGGGTTTGAACACTGGTTCACTCATTACTTTCTATAGAAAAGTTGATATTTTATCTTTTATATCTCAAAGCAGAGGGGCTGGAACAATGTCTCAGTGGTTAAAGGTCCCAGCACATGTATAAAAGGCTAAGAATATGTACAAACACCTGTGAGTGGGTAGAAATGAGGAGATCACTGAGGTCTGTTGGCTTCCAACATAGCCAAGAAAATGTGAGTCCTAGATTCAGGGATGAGACCCTGCCTGCACAGAGAATTTTGCAGAAAAGGGGGAGGTCAGATTGTAAGAGCCTGAAGGTGGACAGATACACTGCCAAACAGATTACTCCAGGATCTCACTGCAATGAGACCTACCCTAACCAGAATTGCACAATGTCTGAAATATCAACATTCCCCCATGGACCAACGAGGAACTCAAGAGGAATAACTATATGCAGAGGGAACCATAGAGGTAGGGGCTAGAGAGATGAAAGGGAATGTCCCTATCAGTGGGTCTGCCCATTGAGGGGCCACTTAAACGGCCACAGAAGCCTGAGACCCTACTAAAGCAGACAACCTGAAAGGAATCCTGGGGCCCACATAGGCAGACAGGTACAAGGGTGGGAGGGAGAGTGATCAATAGGAGCAGGAAGGGAAAGTGGGGGTGGGGACAACCACTCATTGTGTTTGTATAAAAGGAAAATTCTTAATAAAAAAGAATTATCTCATAAACTCCAAAAAAGGTCCTGCCTTGGGGGAATAGACAGAATGAAAGAGGAGGACAACTGACAGCCTCGTTGGACTTTTGTGCTTGCATTCACATGCATACACATGCACTTGCACTCAGACACATACACACATACAGACAAGTTAATCAATTAAATCTTTTTTTAAAGGGCCGTTGAGATGGTTCAACAGGTAAAGGGATTTTGTACATAAGCCTGGTAACATCTGTGTTTGATTCCCAGATCCCAAAGTGAAAGAAAAGAACTAATTCTTGAAACATGTCCTCTCATCTCCACATGAGCATCGTGCCCTTCCCATTAAGTAGATATTCTTTTAAAATTAAAAATGAAAATAAAAAACAAAGAATAAGAGTAAAATCTGAGTTTTCATAACGAACGCATGGCACTTTAAAACAAGGCCTAACTTTTTCGGTCTCGGTTGCTGGCTTGCACTGCTGCTGGATTGCCTGGCGGTCTTATGATCATGCCCCACAGGTCCCAGCACAACTACAGGTCTTAGTAGCTGGAGGTTCTTTTCAATCCCTAGTCCTGGGGCTTGGGCATCGATGCTGGGTTGACCAGTGACCACGCCCATATGCCCAGCAGCCTTCACCAACCCCACCCACTTACCCATCCCCCCCAACAGATAATCATTAAATAACTTTAAATCTTTTCAAGAATTTAACAGAGTCCAGAGAAAACAAAAACAATGGGCTGGACCAACACAGACAACTAAGGACTTCAAAAAACATCCCATCAAACAAGAGAGAATCTTTTCTTCCAGCTGTATGATAAGTAAACCCTTTTTACCTTCCTGTTACTCTCAATTGATAGTCACCACAGTTTAAGATTTCCATATAACCCACCAAAAAACCCATACAACTTCAGGACTTAACCACTCACCCTCACACATCACCAAGGAAATAAAAGCTAAAAACTTTGCACTATCATACTTATCTTTAATTCCTATCTACTAAAACCACTCTAATTGATATACCAACAGCATAATAACCTCATCTAGGAAACAGCATCAAGGAACACTAGACAGACATACTCAATACCAAGGTGAACATTAGCAATAACTATCCAAGCATAGTAATACTGTCTAACTTGTATCAGTCAAAAACAGACACCAAGGAAGACATTAAATGCCCAAGTCACAATGCAAATCCATGAGAGACAACAAAAACCAAGAAAACAAATGTCCTACAAAAATCATCAACTCCATAATGATGGAAGCCAACCAGGATAAACTCACGGAAAATGGCCAAGAAAGCCATTCCTGAGATAATGATTTTCAAAGCCTGATCTTTACTATGACCAAAATAATGAAAGAGGAAACCTGAGAAGAGTTAAATAACTGCATCAACCAATTTGAACAGGAACACAACAGGCACTTGGAGGAGATGAGAAAAGCAGTTGAAGAAAACACACTAGGCATACAGCAGATGAAAAAAAATCTCAAAAAGAGATTAAACTCAAACTAAAAGACAAGCTATCTCAACCCAGAACTCAACAAAGAGTCTTATCAATAGAACTAATGAAGCAGAAAATAGAATTATCAGAACGAGAAGACAAAATGGCAGAACAAACTAATTCAATCAAAAAGGCTGTAAAAGCCAAAAAGATACTTGACAGAAATATTCAAGAGTTATGGGACACCTTAAAGAAGCCTAACCTGTACATTCATGGAACACCAGTGCCAGAGACCCAAAATGCTGTACCCAAGAAAATTTTTCAAACTATCATAAGGGAAAACTTTCCACATCTAAAGAAAGAGAGGCCCATCCAAATACAAGAGGCATACTGCACTTCACACAGATATGACCAAAATAGAAACTCACAAAGAAAAATAATAGTTAAAACACTAAACATACAGGACAAAGAGAATGTATTGAGAGCTTCAAGAGAAAAAAAAAAGTCGCTTTTAAAGGTAAACCTATTAAAATAACAACCGATTTTTCAATGGAAACAGTAAAGGCCAGAAGAGCATGGAGAGACGTACTTCAAGTCATGAATGACCGCAAATGTCAACCCAGGCTGATATACCCATGAAAACTATTGGTAGTGATTGAAGGTGAAAGAAAAATTTTCCACCATAAAGAGAATCTAAAGGTTTACATGACAACCAAACCAGACTAACAGAAAACGCTAGATAAGATATTTAAGCCTAAAGACAAGACAAAACATATCCAAGAGGACGGAAGGAAAGTATGTTACCATCACAACCTCCAAGCTAACTAATACACATATAAAAGCAATAAACAATAAATGACAGGAACCAACAGTCATTTCTCAATTATAACCATAATTTAAATGGACTCAACTCACCAATAGAAAGACACAGGTAACATCAGGGAAATGTAAATCAAAACTTCCTGAGATATCATCTCATTCCAGTCAGGACAGCAAAAATCCATAACACAAACAACCCAAAATGCTGGAGAAGATGTGGAGAGAAGTGAACTCTCATACATTGCTGGTGGGAATGCAGGCTTAAACAATCACTCTGGCAATCAGTATGGTGATTTCTAAAAATGTTAAAGATTGAAATGTCATATGACCCTGCTATACCACTTTTGGGAATAATTCCCCATAATGCAGAAATTCACTATACAGTGACAAAAGCACAACCATGCTCATTGCAGCACTATTTACAACAGCAAAGTTATGGAATCAACACAAATGCCCAGTAGTTAAGTGGATAATGAAAATGTAGTACATTTATATAATGGAAAACTACTCAGCCATCAAAAAAGATGAATTAAGAATTTTGCTGGGAAAAGTGAAGTATCCAGACACAGAAAGTATTGAGTGGGCCCGCCACCCACTGCCCAAGGTGAGTGAGAGAGAGAGAGAGAGCCCAGCCCAGCCCAGCCCAACCACCCCGGAGCCCCAAGCGTCCCGGTGGCGAGCACCCAGGCCGACTCCGGCTTAGCCTGGGCCCCGGCCCGGACCCAAGCCCCTCGCACTCTCCCGCCCCATGCGCCTTGCCACCTCTCTAGATCCCAGGTGAAGAATTCTGCCATTGAGCCAGCGAGCGAAAGAGCCCAGCCCAGCCCCGCCCCCCACCAGGGAGCCGCCCGGCCAGCAGCACCGCGCCTCACGGCCGCCGGCTTTGCCCCCGGGGCCCCGCCCTGACCCCAGCCTCTCGCACCTTCCCCGCCCCCGTGCGCCTCCGCCCCCCCCCCCAGGTCGTAGGTGAGAATTCTGCCATCTACACACACCCTCTGCCTCTCTGCCCACCGGGGACCTATGCACATGGTCCACGGAAGACACACTGCTACTCAGAATTCAATAGAGCCCAAGGAAACCAGCAAAATTCTAAGGAACAAAGGGACACCAGCCATACATCTGGACTTACTACAACCATTGTATCACATGGCGCGAGGACTCTTCACATCCAGCCCAAGATAAGTAAACTTTTTCTTTTCACCTTACTGATCCTTTAAGTCTCAATGCTGTAGATCAACTTTCTCATACAGCCACCCACACATACAACTCAAGGGAGTACACCATCACCCCCACATTTCACCAAGTATACTAAATCGTAAAGTGCACTACCAAACTAATATTCACCCCCTGGTAACATAACCTGCACTTACTGACGTACTAACAGCCTAGTAGCCTCATCTAGGATAACAATAACCAATACACAAACATACCCAACCAAGGCAACACTAGTAATAACTGGCAAGCGTAAAAATACCAACTACGTCGATTCAGTGAAAAACCACACGAAACTGGAAAGGTCCTAAAAAACAAAACAACAATGTACAAGTCAAAGTGCAGATCCACGAGAAACAAAACCCAAGAAACCAATTCCTCTGCCGAAGAATCCATCCCATAATGGGGATTCTGACCAGAACAAATCCACAGAAAATAGCCATGAAAGCCAGAGCCCAACATAACGACTTTCAGAGTATGATCATTACCCATGATTAATACTATGAAAGAGGAATTCCGAGAAAGTTAAACAACCGTATCAACCACTTTGAACAGGAACACAACAGGCACTTGGAGGAGTTGAGAAACAGTTCAATAAACAAAAATAGGTATGGAGCAATTAAAACATCTCAGCACGTTTAAATTGAACTAAAAGACAGTTATCTTCAACCCAAAACTGCAACAGGAGTCTTATCAGCAGAACAAATGAGGCAGAAAATAAGAATTTCAGATCTGAAGACAAAGGTGGAGAATTAACCCAGCTCAATGGAAGAGATTGTTAAGCCAAAAAGATACTGGAGAGGAACATTCAAGAGATTGAGATACCCTGAAAAGTCCTAACTGCGCATTCAGGAATACCAGAACAAGAATCCCAAAATAACACACCAGAGGAAATTTTCAATTCATCATAAATGAAAACTTCCAACAACTAAAGAATGAGAGGGCCTATCCAAATACAAGAGGCATTTCACACTCCAACTACGATATGAACCAAAATAGAAAATCGCCATGCAAATAATAGTCAAAACACTCCACATTCAAGACAAAGAAAAGGTGCTGAGAGCTTCAGAGAAAAAAAGCAACTCTTTTAAGTAAACCTTTAGAATAACAGCACTACTCAATGGAAACAGTAAAAGCAAAAAGAGCTTGGGGGACATACTTCAAGTATTAAATGAGCAAAAATGCCAACCCAGACTGATATACCCGGCAAAACTATCTGTCATGATTGAGGGAGAAAGAAAAGTTTTCCAGCACAAAGACAACTTGAAGGGATACATGTTCTACCAAACCAGGCCTCAAAAATGCTAGAAATGATTCAGCTTGAAGAAAAGAACAAGCGTATCCAGGAGACAGAAGGGAAGTTATACCACCAAAACATAAATATCAAACAACATGCTTACAAAAACTCTACTAAACAAAAAGTCCAAATTAAAAATAATTTCTCATTATAACATTAAATGTCAATGGTATTAACTCGCCAATTAAGAGACACAGTTACAACTTGGATTAAAAACCACAATCCAACAATTTGCTGCCTTCAGGAAACTCATCTCACCACAAAAGATAGGCACATCCAAGAATGAAAGGCTGGTCCAAAATCTTGCAAGCTAATGGAACCAGGAATCAGGCAGGGATGCAATTATGCTTTCAGACAAAGTGGACTTCAAACCAAAGAAAATCATAAGAGACACAGATGGATACTACATTTTAGTCAAAGGTACAATTCACCAGGAACACTTCACAATACTGAACATTTATGCACGCAATACGGGCCCCTCCACATTCATTAAGAAAACCCTACAGCGCCTAAAGCAAGAAATCAACCCCCAAATGATAATTCTTGGGAACTTCAACACTGCCCTCTCAACATGGGATAGATCAGCAGGTCAAAAGCTTAATAGAGACACTTTGGAACTTAATCAAACCCTTAAAGAAATGGACCTTACAGATCTCTATTGAACTTTTCACCCACGCACAAAATAATACACATTTTTCTCAGCAGCACACGGAACTTTCTCCAAAGTAGATCACATATTGGGCCACAAAATGAATCTACACATATACAAAAAAGTTGAAATTCTAACCTGTGCCCTATCAGACCACCACGGCCTAAAACTGGACATCCACAACACAACAAACAAGAGAAAATACACTAACTCCTGGAAACTTAACAATATGATGCTGAATGAGAACTGGATTCAGGAAGAAATTAAAAAGGAAATTCAAGATTTCCTGAAAGTGAACGATAATGAAAATACAACTTACCAAAATCTCTGGTAATGAAACACAATGAAAGCTGTTCTAAGAGCTCTTAATGCCTACATCAAAAAAATGGAAACATCAGAAATAAACAACGATGCACCTTAAGGCTTTAGAGAAACTTGAGCAATCTGATCCCAAAAGTAGTAGAAGAGAGGAGATTATCAAAATAAGGGGGGAAATATCTGAAATCAAGACTAAGAAAATGATAGAAAAAATCAACCAGTCAAAAAGCTGGTTCTTTCAAAAAATCAATAAGATAGATACACCCCTAGCTAAACTAACCAAAAGCAAGAGAGAGAAAACCCAAATTAACAAAATTAGAAATGAACATGGAGTAATCACTACTGATACCCAGAAATCCAGAGAATTAAACATCATTTTCAAAAACTTATACCATGGAAGGTTGACAACACACAAGAGATGGATGAATTTCTAAGTAAACACATCTTACCTAAATTGGATCAGGAAGTTGTGAATTACTTAATGGCCCTATAACATTAAGGAAATTGAAGAAGTAATCTCGAATCTTCCCACCAAAAATGTCCTGGACCAGATGGATTCAGTACAAATTCTACCAGACATTAAGGATCAATAACACCAATACTCTTAAATCTGTTCCATCAAATAGCAAAGGGAGGAATACTACCAAATTCCTTCTATGAAGCTAATATCGTCTTAATCCCAAACCTATAAATTCACTTAAAAAAGAAATATAGGCCGATCTCTCTGATGAACACAGACCACAAAGATTCTCAACAAAATCTTAGCATCGGATTCAAAAACATATCAAAAAGATCATTCACAGGGACCAAGTAGTTTCATCCCCGGCACACAGGTTGGTTCACATAGAAAATCAATATGTAATTCATCATGTAAACCAGTCCAAATTCCAAGACCACATGTACTCTCGATAAACACAGAAAAAGCCTTTGACAAGATCCAAC